>VZDJ01000346.1:9453051-9757140 GCA_008694505.1 Cyanoderma ruficeps | reverse complement strand
GAAAAAAAAAAAGCCTCAGTCAACAAAAATGCTTTCATTCTCAATCACAAAGACAGTCTGTGTAACAATATAAAAAATAATGGCACCAACACTAGTCTAACTTACAGAATATTGATTATTGGAGATGCTTATAGTGTAGAAAGGAAGGTGATAATTTAGAGAAAGGAAACACTCAGCTTGTGTCTTATACCTGGCTTTGCAAATAGGAAAAAAAATCATTTACTGTTTCTCAGGCTGGGCACCTACCAACAAGCCCTCTTATTTGACAGAATGAAGTGGAACAGTGCCTAACGATGGATGGTACTTATAAAGGGATGCCATCTGCATGGCTTTTCCTCACCTTTGCTTCCTCATTGACATCCCAAGTAAAGGACACAGCATTGAATGCAATTTCTTCAATATTCCCAATGGTATTAAAACTCTCCTTGTAATCAGCTGTAAGAAAAAAACAAGAGTCATGAAAAAATTTAAACTTTCTGTTTTGCATCTCATAGTACTTATTTGCTTCTTAAGCTGGGTTGTCTGGTGCATCAAAATGACCTCTTGTATCGTTTATGATTAATTATGAATAATCTTAATTGCAAAGAGGTAATATAATGCAACCTGAGTCTTACGCACAGTATATCACTAGCTAATGTTCTTGCAAAATATTGTTGGCTCTCAAAAAGGAGTAAGTATGACTCTACTGGCAATGAGTTGGTGCCTTCATTAGCTTGGCCAAGGAATAGCCAAAACTGGAAAATTAACTGAAAACTACTGAAGCATTTACAGGGACGGTTCAAACCTTGATATTAAGAAAAAAAACATGGTAAATCCTAGAGAAGAAAGAAGCTTTCTAAAAGCCTAAGAGCTGTGACGGGAGGAAATCATCAGTGTGCATTTCAACTTTCCCAGGAATTACTGCACTGGAGGCTGGATTAATATTTATATATTATTAAAAACAAAATCAAAACCCCCACAAAAATCCAAACCAACAAAAAATCCCCCACAAAGAACCAAAACCACAAAGATCCTTCTTCCAAAGTATGTACCCTACTAAAACATCAAACAAACAAAAAATATTTTTAATTTGTCTGACTACAAAATCTGCACCTTCTTCTCACTTCTTCCCCACAGGTTGTTGTTATTATTATCATCAATAAACTAGCATTTTGGAAGGAATGAAAAGCAAAAGGGAGGAATATTTCAAAGTTGACTAACCCTCCCCCAAAAACAGTAAGAGCGGAAAACTATGTAAAACAGACGACTCCCAAATCTTCTTTATAATTGAAAAAGAACAAGCACTGCTTTTCTCTCACTTTGTTGGACAGTTTAACACATTTTCTTTTTGATGACAGATAAGAGAGATACCAGGTAATATCTGCTTGATTAAAGGAACTTCCAGATAGTTCACACTAATGGAATAACTCTCTCTGGGACAAACATTTCCTAAGAATCCCTCGAGGTATTTGGACTCGGTGCCAGAGGGCTGAGATTACACACCTCATCTAAAGTTTGCCCAAATCTGTGCTTCAGAAGCATGCTTTGTAATCAATTATAGAAAGTGGATGTTTTTGTATTCTGTGAGACACACAAATGGGTTCAATATTCATTCCTTTTGCCTAAACTGTTAGTCTCTAAAAAAATAATTTCTAGGTAATAACTGCTTTAAAATCATTTATTACAAAAACCATTGCTGCAAGAAGAATTATTTCACGTTTGAGACAGGCAATCAGGATACTTTTCTCTGATTTGAAATACAAGAAGGCTGGCATCTCACTGGGCAAATAGAACTGTGTCCCTGGGACACATGAATGATTTTGGATACAGTAAAAAAAAATCACTGCTCATACCATAGGAACAGCACAAGATATTTGGTGATGTAGCAAATTATCAAGTGTTTGAGAGGGCAGGCAGGCTTTTCATTCTCACCTTGAACTCAGATCTCCTTTCTAACTGAAGTCATTGGCTTCACTATCTAAATTCAGTGTAGGGATGCAAATGAGAGGAATTAGGAGACTCATCAGTAGTTTAATATGCATGTGCACACATCCACCCACCTCTTAAATTTATGATTCACCAGAAAGTGCCTCGTGCAACTGACTGCTGCATATGGGCGTGCTGTGTAGGTGCACTTTGGCAAGACACGAACAAGATGTCTTGTAAAGACACATGTTTTCTTGTGTTAAAAGGGTGTCAGAACTTCACATCCCACCAACCCTTCCTTTCTCTCAACATATCCCTCTCCTTTAATTGCTATACACAAATCTCATGGAGTGTCTATGTGACACCGTTAAAAAGCAGAAGTGCATCCTATTCTCCTCAATTTACAGGCAATTAAAGCAGGATCCCCAGTTGATTAAGAAAGCATTTATACCTCAGAATATTTGAAAGCTGTTAGAGTGACTACAACTTTTCCTCTTCTCTTGCTGTGAGTTACCAGAAAGAGAAAATCAGAGTTGTTCAATATGCAAAAATGGCTGCACAGGACTTATTACCTCTTTTGTTACATAAATTGCATATTAAACAAAGGCAAATTTTTAATGTTAAACATTAATCATGTATTACATGTAATTGCATACTTTCGCATTGTGCACATAAATAATACAAACTATCCTGAAAAGAAAACAAGGGCAAGTTTTTTTGGAGCACAAAGCTTTCACACCCACTCGTCATATTTGAACCTGTTCCAGTATGTCAAATTATTGCACTTATTCTAAATAATCAATATCCACTGCAATTAAGTATTGTATTCTTTATTTGATATTATTTAAAAAGAAAAAGCTAGTGATCCAATGTCACAGCAGTGTGAAAATACAGCTGTTTTCCCCCTGCCCCCTTATTCCTCCTAAAAAAAGTAAATATGCACCTTACTCCTTCTTCAGAAAAAAAACATTACAGTACACAGCCTAAGTTTTGGAAAATACTTTCCCTTCTTGCTTAATAACTGTCAGAGCCTCAGGTTTATTCCTCAAGCATTAAGGACTTGAATACATGTAAGTACATGCTTATCTTATTAACATCAACACATCTTCAGAGCTGTCACTGCACCTAATCCATTGAAACATCCTTCTTCCCAAGAGGTGCACCAGCCAGTACACAAAACAAATTAAAGCAGTGACCCCTGTGTGCCTGGAGTGAAGGAGCAAGCCACTGTTCCCTCTGATGTCCAGAATACAACTGCAGGCCAGAAAGCAGACAGATCCCTGCCACTATGGAAAGCAGCACAAGCACAGTGCTCCTGCCCGCCTGAGCTCTGAACAGCTGGAACCCAGAACTAGAGCATCCCAAATTAATTTCATCCTCTGCCTGCTAAGGACCACATCATGCTCCAGATTAAAAGTGCATTCATAAACAATTAAAAATGATTCACAGATGTTAAACATGCTGCAAACATCAAATTAAAACAAGAGTAACATCTATGGAACAGGGGATGCAGAGTTATGGACACTTAATTTTCTTTGTTAACTACATAGGACCTGGACATTAACTCAGTGTTTAAAGGACCCCTTCAGCAATCTGAATTTTTAATGTAAAGGGAAATATTCATAGAGCCATTAAATACAATTTTGCACAGAAGGGACCCCTGGGGGTTATCTGGTTCAAGCAGGGCTAACTTCAAATTTGGATTAAGTTGCTCAGTTAGAACATTTGATGATAAAACTAGAAGATTTTGCTAAATGCAGCTTGACACTGGTATGGGAAAAATAACTGGGAGTCATTCTGGCCTAATAAGCCAGTTAGCCATAATGCAAGTGCCAAAGCAAATGAAATGTACTTCAGAAATACCACACTTGTAAGAGCTATGGCTATATTTCAGAATACATACCAGAGTGCCTCAAAAGTCAGCGCAGAGCTTTTTCACCTCAAACTTACAGAAAATTAAGATATTCACTTTAACACAGGTAAACACACAGCTCATGCACAGCACTTACTTTGCAGAGCACTATTTTAGAGAATATGTACCATAAGTTAACTTGCTGGGGTAAGGCAACTGAAATGTGCCAAGGGCACCACAAATGCAGTGGAGTCAGAGGGTGTTGGAACTACAGTGGAGCGAGCTGCTCAGCACATACTTTTCAAAGGCATGAGCATTACCACCACAAGCTTGTAGGGACTAGCACAAAAAAACAGGCAGCCTTCAGAAAGAGCTGTGACGTGGCCTATTTCTTCTTTTAATGTGTCATGATAAAAGTCATTTGGTCTGCGGTGGCAGTTTTACTGTGTTAGGTACCCCAACGGACAAGAAGAGAAAATGAGGGGAAGGCGGGAAAGAAAGAAGTTAATTGAACAGTTCAACCAGAATAATGATAAGAGGCAGAGAGAAGATTCTGGAAGAGCTGCTTGGACAAAATACACTTGACCTTAAATAACATTAGGCCTCAGTGGAAACTGCAGCATTTGAAAATCTATAGGCACCGCAGTGATCAGGACCACTTGGAGACAGATTCCCTGATCACCCAGTTCAATCACCCCCTGAAGTCTCCAAATGTTCTCTACAAGTAACCCTGCTTTTGTTTAGCCCCCCTCTCTGCCCCCTGTCATTCCTGCCATTGAATGGCTTGGTTCCCCCAGGCGGTCAAAACAAGATAGACTTTGTCTGCTTTGGTCTTGCCGACTCCTTTGACTGGAATCCGTGCAGATGGCTGCATGTGTAAACTGCATGTGGGAGGGGAGAAGCGCTTGATGTCTAGACACTGCCACTGACTTCAACTTCAGGCTCCCTGGCAGCAAGTATGTGTTCTTCCTCTGCTAAAATCTCCCAAGCATGCAGATAGGACAGCTGGGGCTGAAACGGGCTTGTAAATACTTTAGATGGGATGAACAGTAAACAGGTCTCTCAGGATAGCACACCAGACCTTGCTTCTCCCTCACTGCTGACACTGACAAGACTCAAACACTAGGGGTGTAGGAATCCTGCACACTCCTTTGCAGTCACCACAATGATGACATATGCACTCTCAGGCTGCAATTACACATCAATTAGCTAACATAACTGTTGCTGGATCAAAGACTGGATCACTCTTTGAAAAAATAAAGGGAACAGACACTTTGCTAAAGCTGAGGAGGTGAAGACCTTGATTTCCCAGCTGCAAAAGGTGGTACACACGCAAGAATACTGAGAACGATTCCTTCTGCATGGTCCCTTACCCAGCTCCACAGACCCCATAGTCCTAGCAGGAATGAGCCATTGCTAAAACTGTGGTACAAGCCATGAAGCCATTGCCAATATATTCCACCATATTCCTGAGCAAGGCACCAGAGTTTTCAATATCTGAAATCTTCCCTGAAACATCTGGAGATTTTCTTACACTCACCAATGTCAAGGACTCTCTGTTTAGCTGTGTGCTGTCGGGAATGCCAGTACTTCCAATATTTCAGCTGTTCATCTCTGTTTTTATCCTCACTGAAAACAACCATGACCACACTCTACGAAAAACAACACCAGAGTCACATCAGTTAAAATAATTAATAGTCAGGAACAAAAAAATAAAAATCTCCATATGCCTCTAATTCTGATCCAGCCACCACCCTCTCCCAGTACTTTGGTTGCAGAAGATTGGGTTTTAATCAGTCCAATACTACAATGTACTTCAACACTCAGGATGGAAGAAATGTAGCTGTAAAATAATGCAAGGTCCAGGATTATGTCCTTGACAGTACAAATCAAGCTTAATCATATTCTTAGTTTTAAAAAGTCAATGGCTAAAGGCAAGACATTTTGAATTTAGTATACACAGTCCAAATACCCTTTTTGGGAGCAGGAGTCTTGCATATATGTGTTTAATGACAAATTCCGTGTAACTATTCAATTAATTTTGCTGAGGTTTTCAATTCACATTCTGAATTCACTTTGTTAAATTGTAATTCAAAGGAAACAGATTGGATTTTTATGCAAAATTTTACACAAGCAATATACACAAGCAATTTTACATACGCTCTTGAAAAAGCCCTGCTGTAGGCAAGCAGAACAACAAAAAACGATGAAAGAATGATCACGCCAATTAAAATTAAGTGAAAATAAATCACAGAGAACAAAAACTTCACTTTTAAATATCCTGTTTTACTTTCACCCTGACACACTAAGCACAGAAAAATCATCATCAAGCTGCTTTATAAGCTGAGAAGGTGGATCACAATTGATTCATCATCTGTGTCCCTCCACACAGCCACCACCATAACTCTTCATGTACTCTGTGACCTTCTGCATTTCACCTGTAAAAGCTGAACACCATCACCACATCTTCCACGTCTCTCTAGCCTCTCCATGGGCACGAGGCAGTCCACACCGTGAACATCCAGTGTGTGTGGCTGGCCAGCTGATGCACTAACCAGAACAGGCCATGCAGACTAGCTTTTCCACCAAGGACAGCACTAATATTTTTATGAACCACTTACAGGGAACTTGTAGAGGTTTAATACCTTCAAAACCTCTTGCCCCTCTGTTAACTTTGGATGCAATTGGCAATAAATTCAACAATTACTTGAGTAGGGCCCTGGCAAACAGAACGTGATTGTGAAAGTTGCACATGATTTCACAATCTTCTGTCAACCACATCCTCCAGAGGGATGTAGTCTCACCTCCCCTTTATAATTTCCATTCTTCTGCTGACACAGCTTCAAAACTTGTGTGGCAGTGCACTGAACCAGGCATATGAGCACTGGTTTTCAGTCAGACCAGTGACCTCCCAACTCCTGTTTCAGCTCCACAAGTGCTAGAGCTGGAACCACAAAATGGGAAGGAATGGGTGGCAGGGAAAAGATTGTACAGCAACAGAGAAGTCTTACATCAGATTCAGCCAACAGCCTCATGTCCTAAGCAAACCAGGATAAAAATTAACTGCTAACTGAGGTTTGCAAATCATTGCCTCTGTTTAGGAAGAACCTCTCTAAATTTCATGTATGATAGAAACATATAGGTTGTTGCTTCACTGCTTCACTGCTCACATTGACTTTCACTGGTTCTTTTGACTAAAGTCACAACATTTTGAGTGCTTCATGTATTTTGATGGAAACATTTTTGCAGTCTCATACATATGCAGCCCTGCCAGCTTCAGGGTAAAATTTACAGGGCTCATTGTTCATTCCAAGGTTACTGGATCAGGATTTACTAACTCAAAAACACTACCAAGGAAATCAGGAGACCCATTCACTAGGTAGATGTTGCTAAATACACAAACTACACTTCTACACATAGAATCTAAGATGCAAATCATTCATTTTGTCACACTTCTGGGTGAATGTCAAGTGAAAGTTCATACTTATACAATGAAAATTATTTAAAATTTATGCCACAAAGGATGGATTCAACTCTTCACATTTTCTCTGAAATGCACTGGAAAGCAACTGATGAAGTGCACCAGTGAGTGAAGATGGACTACACAGTCGATGTAGCAGATTCTGTACTTCTTTGCTTTAATCATGGCAATAAGTTCACTAGTGTTAAGTGTAGTATCTGTGTAACCACCATTCTGCAAAACCATAAACTGAAGCTATCATTAACTCATAAGATCACACTCTGAAAAAACTTGGACAGCAAAACATTTGTTACCACCCTCAATAAGGCGCTCTCCCACCTTTACATTGAGCATGAGAATAAGCTCGCTCTGTCCCTCCCCCAAGAAAAAAGATAAAATTAAAAGGCAATCAACCACAAGCATATCTATCTGCAGAGCTCCATTCCCACTAGGAAAGAAATGGGACTATACCCTGACTTTGCTGATGGGATGCCGGAAGCATTTGTTGTCACCAGTCTCACTCAGGGTGATGGCGTAGAACTGTCCTTTGTTCAAGTAGGTCATGGGTCCTTCCCCTTGCTTTTGACGCAGCGACTTTGTAGCTTCTAGTGTATACTGAAAGGTGCTGCTGGAAAGACAAGGAGAGAAACACACACAAAATCCATATCACTTCCTCTTTTTCTCTTTTATTATGTAATTATTGCATTGTATAAGGCATACGAAGCTAATAAAAAAATTCCAGGACAATGTTGCATGGCAATTTAAAATTGCAATTTTCTTTCTTTGACTTCATCAGATCCTGCAATCAAGCGTAAAACTATCTGGACTGTAAGTTTCTTGGATCAAAGGCTAGAGTACTTTCTCTGAAATGAACCATTATGAATTATAAGACTGTGTACCCCACAATGAGAGTGTCAATTACCAAGAGGGGATTCATTACGATTTGCAGGAAATAATCAACTCCACAAACATTTAAACTTAGGAGTGTTGCAGAAAGATAAATAAATACATTTAATAAAACACAACCAGAATAAAACATGTTGCAAAAGGTAGACACAGAGAATGAAAAGTCCAACTGCTACTTTCAGCACAGTTCAAAGAAAGAATACAAAGAGAAGGGACAGTAAGTTCATTTGTTTAAAGACAACATGCAAATCAAGGTTTTTATAAGCTTTCTTTTAAAAATTAATCAATGAATGAAGTGCCTACATTTAGCTTTATCTTCAACCAAGTAACTTCCCTTTAGAAAAATATCAGGGAAAAACAGTTAGCTCTTGTGTTGAAATTTCAGATCTTAAAAAGACGCTCCTTCACAGAAAAACTTTCCAACTTCAAAGCACTTCTGAAACCATGAAAAGTTAAGTCTCCATTAACTAGTGAACTGTTAGCTGGAAACAATTCTCACTGAGCCTCTTCGGGCACCACCTCAAATAATGAGCTTGAACAATAATCCAATAAAAATGATGCCTGCAGCCCTTCACAGTCTTTTAAAGAAAAATAATGTTGATCTTGAAAAAAAAAAAAAATTCAAACTGCACAGAAACCTTAATGCAAAGAGTTCTCCTGAACTGGAGATGCAGTGGAAGCATTTTCACAAAGGCTCTAATTCAGCAAAGTATTTAAGCAGTGCCGGAGCAGAAACAAAAGCAGGAATATGTTGGTCCAAAACAACATGTGTTGTTAACTTCCTAACTCAAGCAAATACTGTGGATCATCATAGCACTGCCATAGCAATACAGAAATAAAGGGAAAAGAAAAGATATTTTAAATATCCAATGAAAAAAAAAACCCACAACAAAGCATGTAACTAATCATTATATTTAAATCCCCACTCAAAGAGAAGGTAGAAAAAACCCAACAGATCCACTCTTTCCATCCAAAAGGAGTTTCAGACAGCTTAGTATCAATCATTCAACCAAATGAAGACAACTTTTAAGTGCTTCTTAGCTTATAAATTGAAATCCAGTCATCTTTCTAGTCGCTTAGAAGTTACAAATCAAAGCAAAACTAAGGTATTTACGTAAACACTCATCTACACCTATCCAACCCACCACTGCCAGCAATGGCACCTCCACACAATGCAGCTGCTGCCACCATGAAGGCTCTTGCACGCCGCAGGAAGGCAGCACAAAGGCACTGCCTCCCCTCCGCTGTGACGTGTGCAGGCACAGCCCCCCTGTCCTGTGTGCAAGGGGAACAGAGGCACTGCCAACACTGCCAAGTGTGGACCTGAGTGGACTGGAAGAGCTATACCACCAGTGCTGCAGAACCAGCATCCATCCTACTGCACCACCTGTCCCACAGATGGACCACCCATTAGAGGTAGGGGCACAGCCTTGATTTAGCATCACATGAAGGGGCTGCAGGTTGTGTGCTCAAAATGACTTCATGACACACACCAAAGCACACTGAGTGCCCTGGGAGATGTGCCTCAAAGCCACACACCAGACAGAAGAACTAACAAGGATGTGTGCTGAGAAGGGCTTAGAATGATCAATGTCAGACACACACAATGCCTTAAAAGAACTGCCTATGGTCTGCCATGGGCTGGTCTTCTGTTTCCTGGCATTCTGTATGTTTCAGTCAAAAAATGTAAATCCCAGATACATTGCACTTGGCCAATTTTAGAGCCTCTGTGTAGTACCACTTGAGAGTTTTCTTGCTTCCAGCTGGCAATCAAAGCATGCCCTAATAGCAGGAGGATTATTTTCACTCTTGAAATTTACTGCAGTCACTCATTATAATACTATTCCAAACCTCACCATGAGTCTCAACTAAACCCCTGTGTAGTCACTAAGAGATCTTCTAGCAGGCTTCCAGTTACTTTCATAATCACCACTTCTTTTTTCAATCTGAAATTCTCATTTCTGAGCCTTCCACTTCCAGATAAACTAAATACATATTTCCTGAGAGTTTTCTCACTGTGCATTCAGAGGTTTCATTCTAAATGTGACCTGGGATGTAGAATGAAAGACTTAAATGTGTGAGCATTGTTAACCATACCAATGCCTCAGGATTCAATCTTACAAATGTTCAGTGTAGTAAGTGAGCAGCCTTTGCTAAATATCACTTTCATATCTTCTGCCTATATAATGACTCACTGCAGTTAATGATTGTTTTAACATTCTCCAGAAAAAACACCAAGCTGTAAGGAACCTTCATCACAGTCGCAGTTATATGCCTAATCCATAAAAACTACATAGGCATGCTCCTGATTCTAAAGTGAGAGTAGTCTCTCAGATACAAACAGAACAACTCACAAGTATGAAATAAAGCATCAGTTTAAAAACATTAGTGATTACTACCAGATAAAGGGACTCTGCAGTGTTCACCCATGCTACATACGCATTCTTCTGTGCTGAGGCAGAACAGTATTCTTTTCAAACTTTAATTTTTGAAGCTTTTTCTTGAAGCTTTTCAACTGTCCTGGACATTTGATTGCGCATTCTGCCATCCTAAAAAGATTTTTCATTACCTGGCTGCCAAAGCCTGGGGAACCACTCAATCTTTCATATCTTGCACAGGGATGGAGCTTCAGAGGAACTACAAGTTTAAAGCAATGCTGAGGGAAGGCAATAGATGAAGATATAAATTGGCCAGATCCAAGAGCTAACATGAGCAAGAGAATAAGGGGACACTGATGCTTGACAGCATCAAGGGAGCCCTGCAGGTACCCCAGGGTGAAGAAAGGAAGGGTGGGAAGTGGACACAGGCAGCTACTCCTCAATACATTCCTGCCTGATGCTAGTCAACACACTGCAAAGCTTATGCCATACCTTGTTTGTTCATAAATATATTCTTCTGCCCCCACTGACACACTCCGATACTTCTGAAAAATAAGACCAATTAAATGCTGCTTGATAAAATCAAAATGCAAATACCAACAAAAGTGTAACTATGTTTATTTAAAAACAACTCAGAAAAAAAACCAACCATTTAAAACTCAAAATACCTAAAAACTGGTATTAACATGCTAGTCAAATTTTATATGAAGGTTAGAGGTTGACATTGTAAAAAACATTGTAAAAAACACACAATTTACGTACCTAACCTCAAAGAATTTGTTATACTATAAAAAACTAAGTATAGCTACAAGAAAATGAAAGAACACTATATTTATAACTGTTAAAATTGTATCTGAAGAACACAGCAAGCAATTGACCAAAGTGTCCACTACCACAGGAATCTATAAAAACTCAGCACTCCTTCAGTATAACACAACTAAGTCACTCCATAAAAGTTTTGAAACCATTTCTAAATATGTATTTATAATGTGTTTGAAAATTAAGTATTAGGGCAAATACAAACCCAGTCATTCTCGTCAGTACTTAGGAAAGACTTCGCAAGCACTTACAAAAACTAGTATGAACAACTGCCTTCCTACTTCCAAACACTAACTTTGCCAAAGTTTCTTTGGTATGTTTTGACATTTTACCTTATGGTTTCCCCACACCTGCTCCATCCAGCTGTGCCTACACAACAGTGGCTGGAGGAATAGTCAAAGCACAGCTGGGCAAAGCACATCCTGGGGTTTGGGCAATTGAGAAAAACAAAGGCACAAGCTCAGTGCTGAGTGAGGCTGCAGCAGGACGGCAAAGCTCTTCATGCCACATGCATGTCAACACTTGGGGCTAGAAGGCCACCAACAGTGGCACACATCTCCCCTAACAACTATAGCTGGGGACATAAAGTTAATTGTCCAGTGTTCCTTGTAGGATTAATAGGGGAGATGAAGAGTGGAGAGGAGTGAGTGCACCTAGAAAACCACTCCACTCACTTTTGGCAAGCAGATTTGAACTGATTCTTTCTCCACAGACTGCACAGATAGCCTAGATGTTATTAATCAATCATTTCAAAACCACCAAACAATATATTACCATTTGTTACAAAATTACTATAACACAGAATTTGGGATGCAAAGCAAACATGCAGATGTAAAGTTCCCTTTTATGTCCAAATTTAACAAGTTTGCATGTTTGACAGCTCTCTGCACAGGGCAGATAGACTGTTTGGGAACCTCTCAGCAGCATGTCCCAGAACAAAGAAATGTAATGGAATCACTCTGCTACAGTACCCCAGGGAAGGTCATGAGTATGGTACCAGAAGGGCCATTTACCAGTAAAAAGTAAAAATAGGCAAAATAATATTATTTGCTAATGCAGAGCAGTGTCTCTAATCCAAGGTTTGATCCTACTGATTTTACAATGGGATGCTAGATTTCTTCATTATTTATTCTTCATTTAGTTGACCTAACAAGTTCTATATCTGAAAAAGGATTTCACCTCCAGACATCCTGGATCTGTGTTGCTCGTGGAGAAAATGTACTTTTCTATAATACATGTACAAAAACACACAGTGAATTTCTCATATATTCAATCAGGGCAGCTCAACCTTAATGTAGCTTGCCTTGTACTTTTGCTACATTTACAATTTTGTAGGGTTTTTCTCCTCCTAACTCTATGGGAGTTTTACCATCTAATATCTAATTATTTGCAGAGGTACTGTCAGCTTTAAACTGTCTTAACCTTTCTACAATTACAACTTATTTGCATTATTGTGCAGCAGGCAAAAGCAGCCAGACAGTACTGACCATACTAAAGCTGACTGTAAAATTACTTTGACTCAGCACAACTGTAAAAGAGCTACAAGGAGCTCTCCTTGCCTTTTTTCTCCTCATTCTTGTACATATACATGCAGTTGTTCCTTGCCTGTTCAATTCTCTGTTCCCCTCTATTAGTCTAATTCTGCTACTTCTTCTCGCTTGTGCTGCAGAATAGAGCTTAGTGAGACAAACAGCTTCTGAATAAATTACTTGGGTTTATCTAGCAGCAGAGGCTGTTGCTACGCATTTGCATTTTCAAAAGAACATCTAGAATTTCCCTGTTACAAAGTGGCTATTTCTTATGCTTATGAATAGGTCTGAAGGCAGATCTTGTTAATGGTAAATAAATCTTCTTTCAGAGTAACAACTATCTTCTACTTGACACAGTATCCCCAAAGACAAAAAAAAAATCAATATTTATTATTCTCAGAATTTTCAATAAACATCTTTAAAATTGTCTTGGGAAATGCCTCATGAAGCTCCCCTATAATCAGAGCACAGACTGATGGGAACACAGCAGGGAGTAGAAATTAATTTGTTGAAACAAGCATCACTGTTCTTCTAATGGCTCTTGTGGACAGTTCAAATCTCCTTATCTTGTTTACAAGCTCAAATATCCTTATCTTGTTTACAGCATTTTATTGGGTTCTTAGATGTTAATTTGAGGTGAAAAACTTACTTCTGTTCCTCCATCTTTGAAGGTGTCACTGTAGGTACTGTCAGGAGTACTGCGCTGATCATCTTTAAGATAATTTGTGTGGGGAGCGATGTTGGACACTTCGTACGGTTCAAAGATAACGCCTCGGTGCTCCTCATTTTCTCCTCTTGCATAGTGTGTTTGTGGGGTCATAAAAACAGGGGTGAATTCCTCTGCTTTAACCACAGTCACTGCAGACCCTGTGATGGGTGTTGAGCTCCCAGACACATTTGTGTTGTATTCCCTTTTGGATGATTCCAAAGGATCTTGGTTCAAGGAAAGGTTAACTGGCACTGTCTTCAGGACTTGCACACGGTTTTCTCCCCCACTTAAGTTATTCTGAGCTTCCGTGGTATTAAGACAATTTCTGTGAGACAAAACCAAAAAATGATAAGAACTGTCCTGATAGAGGAAATGTCCTCCTTAAATAGCTTAATGGTTTTAGATGTCAGGGAAGAAGATTTTTCAATTCTGATAAGCCACTGCCATAAGAAGTAATACATTAACAAATGCTAGGCAAAAGAAATTGCAAGACAAGCAGAGAGGTCCAGAGCTCTTTAACAAATGAGGAAAGATAACACATTTTGACTTGTCACAATAAATTCGGGGTATCCAGGGTTGCTCTTGCCTTAGCTTATAATTTGGATGCAAAATCAATTCAGCTGTGCAACAGGCTTTAGACACAAAATAATAATAAAGAGTAAGGCAGGGCATGGATTACTCACAGTAGATATTTTGCACATGAAATAGGCAGAATATCAACAGCAAAATTCATACTCAAAATTCATGCTCTTTTAGGCTGTTGACATGCCACTACTGTTTGCTTAACTCTGGTACCAATGCTGTTTTAAAAGAGCAAGCCCAGGAATTCCATTGTAGCAAAGTAGATCAGTAACTACAGTGGCTGCAAGGTAACCTCAGCAACATTCCCACATCTACCCACAGCTGCTGTTAAAAGCAATCTGATTGCTGATAGTAGTTACACTGACATAAAATTGTTAACTCATAGAACTTTTAGTAAGTGTAACATTGCTTTGTTTTCAACCCAGGAAAAATGCTCTGACACTACAGTTCCTCTCTCTTGGCTTTTCACTGAAGGCCAGTTTTGTCAATCAACCTTCATTTAGGAACTGAACATCAGGAATTTCTCTGGTGTTTGTAGAAGAAAATCTGTCCAAAAAAAACATTTCATAGCCTATTTTGAAACAGTAAATTTATACTACTACCTATTGAAACAATCACCTTAGGATCAGCTAGTGGAAACCATCTAAGGCTGTCACAAATTAGCTATACTGAAATAAACCTTCTGTAGCTCATCTCTGTCATAATTTTATACGGAGATACCTTCCAGTATGTAATAACTTCATTGTTTCTACAAAAATATACACTCTTTTCTGCAGGTCTTAATAGTAGGAGGCAGCTTCCTTTGACTCAAATCACTTTTAGTCTAGAGAGAAAAGTTGAAAACTGAGAGAAGAAAAACATTCTAAGCAAATGATTTTAAGAGTTACTTTATTTGCTGGGCAGATCCTAAGCTATGTTAAATCAGACTCTAAAAATGATATTACTGAAGCCAAACTATTCACTTTTTGCCCTACAACAAGAAAACAAAGAAAAACAGCCAATAGCCAACTGTCAAGATAATCTGATTTTACTAATCACAGCAGCAGCAAAACACCACCACCAAACGCCAGAGTGAAACTCTCAGCTACTTTCCAAATTGTATGTTTGAGAATACTATCCATTTTTTTCTAATCAATTAAAAGAAAAAAGGAGTAAAATGTACTTCCCAAAACAGCCTTCATTCTTTCACCTTTTGAAAGAAAACCATAAACCCCTCAGGCTCTCACAGTTCCTTCAGTCCACAACTGATCAACACTTTTAGTACCTAGGTGTATGATTTTGAATAATACCGTACCTTTTATCTTGGTCTTCTTGATTATCACTCACTTTGTTAACAGACAACAGCCTTTTATCTCTGGGAACCTGAGAACAACACCAGGCATGGGGTCAGGTAAATGCAACTGTCAGGCATTTGCAGCTTCAGACTGCTTTACTGCAGCAACTAGAAAACTCTAACTTGTATCAGTGTTGTCTAGTTCATAGATGCCAGGAGCTGTTTTTCTTTGGGACACTGATTACAAACAGAAAGGACACTTCCAAAGAGAAAAAAACATAGGAATTGTTTTCTTTTCTAGTTCTTGGGCACATCAGTCAGGTGCAAAGTGCTCTTCTTTATCTTTTGAATATCAAGCTAGGCCAAGCTATCTCAAAATCAAAGCTCATATTATTCCAAAAACACACACACACTTTTCACTGAATAAAACAAGATGAGAAGGAAGATATGATGCTTTGATGAGCTCTACACTGAGACCATTTTAGTTCAGACAAAAAAAGGCTTTTCAATTAAACCATAAGCGCCAGGTAAGTCCTCCTGTTAGAGAGAAGCCTGGAGAGTGCAGGACTCATGCCTAGAGAAAGTTTGTGGATCTTTCCTTTTCCTAGTATGGGGACAGGTCAGGGCATGCTGGTATGTCATCAGAAACATTGACTTCTGCTTTGTTGATTGAATCAACAGCTATGAGATGTAAAAACCCAGTCAAATCTGGCCTGTTGAGAGACTCAAAATTGACACCAAGTGACGTACAAGATTTGTATTCCCATATACCAGTGAGTGTCCTGACACCAGCACAGATATGAAATCACCAAGGGCAAAGTTGCTGCCATGACCATATTTTTCTTTTCTTGCTGAGCCATTAATTTGGGAACTAAAACTTCTAATCTATCTTTTGCACAAGAAGATATATCCACTCCATCACAGCAATTAACTCAGGATTAAAGAGCAAGAATAGGCCTAAGAGTGGGCTGAACCCATGCTCTTTACTTCTAAATATTTTAAAGAAACGTCAGAAAAGTATCTGACTTCAGAGGAAAAATAATATTACTGGAATGCACTCCAGTACCCAATGATAACATCAACAATAACTGCAAGACAGCAGCACAGACACAGAGCTCTATCCAGAGCCATTCTTTCTTTTAGGGACATCCCCTTTCCCTGTTAAGCATCCTGCTGGTTAAAAAACCTCTTTCAATTTTTTTTTTTTGAACCGGGATAAAAGGCACAGTTTACATATATTGATTCCCATTTTAAGACCTTATATTTATCTCTGAATGAGGGTCTATGTTTAGGTAAATATCACTACAAGAAAAAAGTAAAAAAAAAAAACAAACCCAGTTAAATTCAAATAATTCCTATTGGCTGGAAGAAGTCATTCAAAAACACTATCCAGCATGTCAGAACAAATAAGCCAGATTATAAATATGGACAATTCAAGAGTCTAGTGCACTGGAATTCCTCTACACTTCCACATTACAACATAGAAGTTAATTTTTTAGTTTGTGTTTGGAAGTATCAACAAGAGTCATCATTTCTTCCCTATTTAAGACAAATATAGTCATGATTGAATGCTGGAAATGGTTTTGAGACATTAACCCCACCTTATTCCATCTGAACCCCAAGTCTTTTGCAACTGCCCGGAACAAGGAGCAGACATGTCTTTTAGAACATGCTTTTGAGAATGAAAAGGACTATTTTCTGGTTTTTCTACAAAAATACACCAGATTACTGAACTGCTACATTAAAAGGTATTACTAAGACAGAAGCCAATACTCCAGATGCTCATACACATCCTGAATTTTATGAATCCATATTAATTTCACAGGCTCTGGCACTGTGGTAACTGTGTCGAGCAGAGAAAAGGAAATTTCTTCTTTCTCACTGGGAACAGTTTTCTCTACTGACAACACATAAAAGCACGGTACATCTCTTGAAATATAATCAGCAAAGCAATTAAAACAATATTTAACCATAAGGTTGGTATATGGCATCTTCTCAACAACCCCTTCTCCTGAACACTCAATGTCACAGAATAAAAAGATAAGTCCACTAATTAAAAGCATTTATACTAATAAACACTAAAAGCAAAGGGTTTTAATTCCCATTCCTGTTACTTCTTCATAAATTACAAGGGGACCTGGCATTGCTGTGCTGGCTTTCACAGAAGACCTTTTGTCCAAGGCAGCCACAGCTGACTTCAAGGGTATGGAGACTGTTGATTTCACTGTAACTATTTCATACTCTAGTGCTTGGGAGGCAACACTGATCCTGTTTGCACACTACCAAGGGGTCAGCATAGGATTCAGAATGACATTTTTGCATTACACAGAGATGCACTCTGTAGGACTCTCCTCTGATTTCAGCAAAAATCTCAAACATAGCCTTACTTAAACACTATGAAATATATATATTTAAAAAAAATAATAAAAAGTCACCAAAATCATATGTAAAGTACTGGATTTAGAACACAACAAACTGAAACTGTGTCAGCGCTTTTCCTGTAAATTGACTTAGATCTCTGGCTGTGTGTCCAGCTCCATTTCTGTCCTGCAAATTTCCACTGCAAGGGCTGGACCTCACCGTATGTTTGTATACAGCCTACTGCAATCATTATACAAACAAAAATAACATGGGAAACTGTCAGATGAGAGATACCCCAGTTAAAGAGCAAACTAACACATGTGTGGAATCAACCAGAAAAGCAGACTAACATACAGATAGACAAGGCCTCCCCTTTTGCACTTTTTAAAGAATATTTCAAGTATCATCCAATGTTCTTGCAAAGAAAGAGGAAGAACATTATGCTCAAAAAGAAAACATGGTAGAAAATTTAATATGGGAATTCTGATATTGATTTTTTCTCTCCAGAATTAAATACATCAAAACAGTTTCAGACAGGCTTCCTATAACATAATGGGTGCACGATGGAAACATTAGAGAGAAAACAAGATGCAGTGACTTCTGTCTTTGAAAACTGGTTCTTTTGATGCCTCTTAGAGTGGTCCCTGCTAGTGTAGCAGGGAGGGATAATGACAGAATTACCTACTTTATAATAGTCATACAATAGGCCAAGAGCAGCAGCACTGTCCTCATCACCATTTATGCTCATCATAGCCTTGGTAGCTGCTGTTAGGGGATTCTCCAAATACGACTTCCAGGCTTCATCTTCACTGGTGTAGGCTCGTCTGGTGTTGAATGAAGTGTCATTTGGCACTAAGGCCACAAGTCGCTTGTTACTGCATAGACAGGAAGAATAAAATTGTGATCCAGAAGGGATTACTTTATTCACAAGTCATGGTAAAGAACATCAAATAGTTCAATTAAAGTTATATGATTACATCAAGCAAGCATCTCTGTATTACACTTGGTGACATAAATATTTACCAGTATTAGCTATCTTCAATATTTAAAAAAAAATTAATGTGTGCAGATCTGTGATAATAATTCAAATGTATTTTTACTAATATACAAATCAAGCTACAAAAATATTTTAAAACTATGTTAAAAAAATGAAGCAACAATATAAGAACATTTTGTCCTGGTTTTTTTGCTACTTGTACACTTGATTAGGGAAAAAACTCCAACATTCAACTGACATAAGAAGACATGAATGAAAAACAAGAAAAAGCATCTAATACTAATCTAGGGTTTGCCTAAACAGAGTATAGTTCAGTATTAATTAAGTGGGAACACCTTAAAATTAAGCTATTCTCTGCTTTTAGAATACAACTTTTCAGTTGTAACTTTTCCGTCAATAATTTCAGAGAAGTTTTCTGTAACAGGACATGGGCAATAGGTCCAGTGCATGGAAAAGAAGTAAACATATTTGGTCTCAGTTCACACTTTATCACTCAGTGCATCTAGTTATAAACCCATGGTAACACACACAAGACCATTAATGAGTGGTATTTGCAGCAAAGCAGTTTCCTCCAGCCTGAAAGGGGTACAAACTGACCAGTGCCCGTGTATACAGCAAGAGAAGCTGCTGTACCACAGCTATGGCTGAAATTTCCAGTATAATGGAAACATAAATGAAAATAATAGCACTTGTTTTTGCAAGCTGTTCATTAAACTTAATGATAAAATAACTGCATCAAAAAAAAAAACAAACTTGCAGGCCTATTACATAAGACAGTAGGCAAACAGATCGTGGGTGTTACAAGAGCACTGTCAAAAATTGTGGCTCAAATTACAAGTATGACAATGAAACTGTTAACAGATTACATGTTACAAATTTGAAAGCTGCAGAGATGGCAAAATAACTAAATATACCAACATTACTGGTAAAACTAGTAGTTATTCTCCTGGTGACCTTCATAAAACACTTTTTGCCATCTTCCACAAAGAAGCCAGTTTAGTCAGCCTTCTTTTTCTGCTCTGCCCTACCTGCACCAGTGCCAACTCCACAGATCTAACCCAACCAACTGCTGCTGTTGCACAGAGTGGCATTTTAACTGTGCAAACAAGACTTGTATTTGTTTTCAGAAATAGGATTTGATAAAAGCACAACTGAACCCACACAGTAAATGCTCTCAGATGCCGGGAGCATGCCTTGGGTTAGGGTTAACCCTAAGCTGCAGTGGCCAGCAGAAGGCTGGGACATCGCCAGAACTCCGCTGTGGTGCACGTCCAACCTGCAAAGTGCGTGCTCCAGTGTTTAAGGAAGAGGAGGGGGATGGTGGAGATTATAATCTCTATGGTACAGAGCACTGTTTACAAGTTTCTTTATTTAATGAAAAACAAAATAATCCATCTGGTACATAGAGCACAATTTTATGAACCCTTTGGGGGAAGAGAGCATTTCATAGCTTCGTATCAGAAAATACAGCCAACTACAGTACCAGTTCTATTTTCCTTTCATATAAAGTAATAAAGTAACTAGATATTTGGAAGCTTCCTTTTTTTTTTTTTTTTGACCCCTCTGCCTGGCCTTCTGCAGAAGATTTTTGTCCCTCTTGCTTTCACATATACATTTGTGCTGTGACAGGTTTGCTTTAGCAAGTGAAGCTGAGCATAAATTAGGAGCATAAGGAAATACAGAGAGATCTGCTAGGTCTGCTTGCCTTTTCAATACCTTATTGTTAGCAACTCAAATCAGATTTGCAACAGCCCTGCTGTTTGTGCCAGAGGTAGCTGAGGGCCTGTTTCCACTCTGGAGTAGTCAATTCTCCCTGGCTCAGAGGCAATTATTCCAAGCAAGGATTCTCCTTTCCTCAACAAAGCTCCCCTTCAGCTAAATCGAGGCTGTTTCACCGCATGGGCTGCTGCCCATTGCAAAGCACAAAATCCCACTCACCCTTCTTCCTGTACCAATCTTCCCTTAAAACCAATAACTGCCTTTTGTTACTTGGAGAATTCACAGCCATGAGACACCATAACTGATTTATGACCACTACAGACAGCAAGACCCCTTTAAAAACACACCTTCTATGACTTGGGCTGTGCTTGTCTGTAAAAATGCTGGAGGGGAAGAGTCAATCTCGGTTGCTCTAACTTAGCCAAGATGATCTTAAAGCAATGACCAGAGTGGAGTCTCTCAGAGGTGCATATCTGATTGTGTTGGAGAGAAGCCAAAGCAAAGGGGATAAATGCTCTAGAAACAGCAATTCAGTAAGTAAACAGTTGGGATAGTTGGAAAGGCACAGGTGCACAGACCTAGAGCCTTCCCAACATCTCTCCAGAGCACGTTTTTACTAAAACTCGGGTTTTCACATTTGAAAACAAAGTATCTGTCTCCTCTGCCTTGAGAGACGGGTCTGCAGCATAATCAACTGACACACTCGTGTTTACTCTGCAAACAGACTCAAACAATAGCACTAAGAAAAATAAAAAACTTCCTCATCACCCCTATCCCTGTAATCAGCTCTGTGGGAGGTTAATGGTCAGAGCTAATTATCATGATTTAACATAGTCAATCATTTCAAAGATTATAGCCAAAGCAGCCAGCCAAAACAATTGGGCTCACTTAAAGAAAACCTCTCTATTAAATAAGGCCGTTTGGACGAGAGGGAATTTCTCTGAAGAAATGAGATTTGTGCATGTACGCACATTCCCTTTCCTTTTTGCACAACTACTGAACGTCCTGGACGATTTCAGCTAAATGTGACAGAGGGTTAGCAAAGCCCTCCATAACCAGAGGAGATAAATACATTATATTCTAATATAAGCCAAGAAAACCCAACATCCTAAGTGAGGCTCTACACAAACAAGCTCCCCAGTCTTGTCAGTCATACTTCATGCCAGCACAGCCCCAGCTGTTCCAGCTGTGCAACTGATGACAGCTGGCAGCTGCTTGGGAGGAAAGTGACTGGTGGTACCTGGACCATGTGGAAGACAAAGGGTGACACCTACGAGTAACAGCAATCCCACTGTAGAGCTGCTCTGACCATCCCAGCTGAAAGAAAAGCCTAATTTGGAGGCTGCAATTAGCAGAATCATAGAGCTATGAATCTTATCACAAGCTGCAAATCCACCAGTGACCACTGATAGATTTGCAAAGCATCCACCAAGAACCATACACTTAAGGAAGAAAGACAGGCCAAGATTGCAAGAGTCCCACTCACCTGACCAGCAACACCAGCAAACACCCCCAGTCACACCTAAAAACCTGCTAAAGAGCAGAGAACAAGAGCAACCCCTGCTGTGCCCATTCCTCACCCGGGCCAGCCCACCACCCCTCTATCTGGGTGTCAAGATGTGTGCTAACCAGAACACAGCTGTGAGGGACGAACTTGAAGAAGCTGAAAGCACATCCTCATTTTATCATGGAGACAGAACTGAAGAATTCAGGATACTTTGTATCTAAAAAGTAAATGTTTCCTTTCACGCTACCACTTTGAGCTCCTCATGAATGCAAAATGTTTCCACTGTTTTATGTCAAACAGTAATAAGTGTGCAAGAATAAAAGGTATTTTCTGGGCAATGGTCTAGGCTAGGAGCTAGATTGTTCTGACACGGGAGCATTTATGTCAAGACATCTTCAGATGGCCTTTATTTTGCAAAATCTTTTTTTTTCTTCTCACTGCTTAGTAGAGATTTCCCTGTTCATACCATCCAAAGTGATTTGTGTATTTTCATATGACTTACATAAATTCTCCAGATTAACATCAGTTACGGTGATTTCTTTGAACTTTTTTACAATTAAGATTATGGAATTCTGTAAAACTGTACAAGTGTAGTGTATAAATATAAAGATATCCAAAACTTTGTTTCATTTCGATTACTGCAGTATACAACAATGTAAATTGGAGAGGTGCATTGTACTTAACATCAATAAATCAGCTAAATGGAAAGGGCCAGCCTCTCAAGCTCTTCCTCGGATTAAAAATAATGAACATACAATAGCCAGCCCTTGGGGCTGTAAAATCCTACTACAGGCAAATTCTCACCCAACCTGATGTTTTGTGAATTAGCTTAACAAGAAATCAGAATTGCCCATCAACACACTCATAAACAGTGGTAAAAGGCTTGGTGATCAGAGCTTCCTTTTTATTCAGAAACAAGATGTCTTGCCTACCAGTCTCTCAAAACCTATTTTGATGCTCAAGAGTTTTATCTTGAATTTGCAAAGCTCAAGCAGGCTTCAACTTCTCAGCTATAACTGCCACTGAACATAAAGCAGACTGGTGCAGCCATGTTGCATCAAGTACATCTGCATCCTGCTCCACCATATGCTCAGCATTACATCCTGATCCAGCTGGCATTAGTGGGAAAGAAAGCCTCTTCCTACATGCCCCACATCTTTTGCCTTGCCCAGGAAATTCAACCCTTAAATCTAAAGCAGATTGTTTAAACTGCCAAGGTGGGCACACAGCCGAGACATTTCCAGTTTTTAACTGTGGGGTGGTTGTGGTTTTTTGACATTGCATTTGTAGTTTAAAAAAAAAAAAGTTACAATCAAGCTGCTCTATGAATATACCTGCAGACTTCCACACCCCCTGACACTGCAGGAGGACTTTCCCCTCCCTGCAGAAGCGAGGTGCCTCACGGGACCACACGAGCGATGTGTGTAAGGGTGAGGCAGGAGAACAGGAGAGGTTCCAGTTCTCAGGTTTCAGCCCAGGCCTGAGCCTGCCATTCTTACACAGGTGAGATAAGAGCACCAGGCACTGCTGCACACATCATCTGCAAACTGTTCTATCAAGAGAAGGGATACAAGGCTTTGGTCCATACAGCTGTTTAGTAGCACTAGTCAAATAACTGGAAGAGGCAAGACAGACTCACATCACCCTCATTCCCAGCCCTGCATATCAAGGCCATAGGATATCTATCATAAGTTCCTTGTTAGTTGCATGATAAGAAGGTGACCAGGGCAACTGTCTCCAATCTGCAAATGCTGGGAGAAACAGTAATTCTAAAACAAGATTCTAGCCGAAGGGACAAGTTCCGTTGCACACAGACATGCATTCCACACCATGGTGCATTCCAGTCTTCCCTCCAGTGCAAAGTCAAAGAAATGGTGAACTTGTAGAACACCCATGTTTCATCTGGCATGACAAAAGGTACAGAGGCATGCTCCAGACACATCCAAGAACCAGAAAAGAGAACAGAAGTTCCCACTTCAGGGCAGTACATGATCATTTACAAACATTTCAGTAGCTCTCAAACCCTCTGTAAGTTTATTTTACACTTACAGCTGAACTAAGATTTGTGTATGACAACTATAAAACAGATCTAGAACAGATGTTTATGCAATTTGTCTCAAAACTAATGTATATACATATGACTTCACAGGCACAAAATGAAGTACTATGACCATTTAAAAAGCAGGACAGATCCCGCAAAAGCTGCATAAGTTAAACTTCAGATTCCAGATCATAAATTTCTGCCTGTGCTCATTACACAAAGAAGTATAAATCAAAGCTAGCCCTAGTGCTTGAAACCATTTGTTTCAAAGATTCTAATGTTAGTTTTGGCCCAAGTTTACTACCTTCAGAATACTATTTTGCCTACTTGACGTCAACTTAAAAACAAAACAAAAAACAAACNCAAAAAAAACCCAAAAAAAAAAACAACAACAAAAAACAAACCTCTGCAACTTGTGTGGCTCATTGCAAGTTTTGATTTATTTAATAAAAAAAGAGTCAGGATTTATTGCCAAAGGTATAATTAAATAGTCTGCAATATTGTTGTTTCAATTAGATAACAGGGTTCCGTTAAAACTACAAAGGAGCACAATAACGAACAGGAAAATTATGGCCCATGTGTCTCAGCATTTTGTGTTTCATAGCGAACAATCACACCATTCCCAGAAGCACAGCACATCTCCAAAATGTGCTTAACCCAATCCAGTGACTATATAAATATACAAATTAATTGAGAGTGAAGGAAAAAAAAAAAAGTCAAAGCATTTAGACCACCAGGAAACAAAAAGGTAAGATGCCCTCTGGCCCAGAAGTCCACACCAAGGAAAAAACTCTCATTAAAGAGGCTGAGCCATTTTGCCTTCTAATGAATGAAAGTTTGGGACTCCTGCAATTTTGGGACAATTATACTTTTTGAGCACAAGACAAATCTGAACAAGATTACACATGTGAAATGATTAAAATAAATTATTTTACTGTTACTAAACGCTCTGAGAGGAAGTAAAATAATATATTAAGAAGAGCAACAATGAACAGCAAAACAGACTAGTTTAACAATTAGATGCCTAGTAGAAGTTTTATTTGTTTTTACTCTGAACCAAAAGAACTTGAGCATGCAGTTGTGATCAAGAGATTAAAATAAATAGGTGATGCATTAACATTGACAAAAAATTATTATTAACTATGTCAAAGCAGAAGTATGAAAAATAAATTTGACACAAGAATTAAATACATACAATGCCTACTGAGGACTAGTTCAAGTAGGCAATTACGTACCCTGGGACAGATATTTTATACCCATGATTTCAAAGACTTTTTTTGTTTCACTTGTATTAAAATATTATTTCTACCAGACAATCTTGTTACTCATGTGCTAAGCCTGTTGCTTTTATTTTTTTTAATAAAGACAAAGTGTCAGAAAAAGGACCGGTTTCAGAACATTTGTAAAAAAAAAATCACTGACATCTCAAAAAATGAGGAAAACCTGAAGCTCACAGCATTTGACAGAGTTGATCAGAATTAGCAATTATTTAGCAGCTTCATGGCAGGCCATGCTGTTTTCCTAAGAGGAGTACTTCAAGTGTGCATAGCACCCAAGGTTGTTTTAGCTGACTTGAAGCAGCTAGGAACAGGCTGTAAAATTAAAAACAGGTCATGACAAGACTGCCCAGACCTCCTGCAATTTAACCTGACCCTTGGCCCTGTGGTCCTTGTTCATTCACTGCTTCCACAGAGTTAATGGAAATGGAATAGTTACTGAACTGATAGCACTGACTGTTTTTTCAGGATATTAAATCTTTTACGCAACCAGGAAGAAAACATGAATTCAACAAGCAAACCTGGGAGTCAAGACTTCCCACCAAGATTTTTTTAAAAGCATACAAAGCCAAAAATATACTTTACAGAACTATTTAAATACATTATTATGGAATATATTACTGCCTCCCCAAATTAGGCAAATTAACAAATCTATACATAAAAGAAATATATATATGTAATCTTTGATGTTTGAGACACTCTCAAGCTATGGATATATTGCAATATTCGCCTTCACAGTTCAGATATACTTAATATGGTTTCCTTGGTTAAATATTTTGTAAGCAACCACTGTCTTTTTTATGATGTCAGCACTGTAGAAGAACAGAATTCCTGTCTACTAAGATCTCTGAAATAATTACTTTTCTTTTAACTAGCTAGTACTGTCCCAATCACTAATCAAAAAGCTGATGAAGATTCATCCCAGGATTAACTCCTAGATCAGCATTTGAAAGTGCTATTTTGTGTATGTACAAAAAGGACAGTTTAACTGGTTGCTTCCTAATGAAAAAAAAAAACAAAAAACTTTAAGGTAACCACTGCACTGGATTAATATTTGTGAAAATGTCTGGCAACAAATGTCAACTGGTCTAATATCATTTCCACTTCAGATGTCCCAGCCAAAACAGGGACGATGATGTCCCTGCTGACCATTCCACAGGGAAGAGGTTATGTGATCATTACAACCAAGTTAAAATGATGTGGGAAAATCCCCTCCCTCCTCTTCGGCTTTGATCTTCAGTCTGGTCCCAGACTCCAGCACCAGAGAGACAGAAGTGTAAACAGCAAGACCTAACCATTTGATACACTTACTCCATTCAGTTAATCTCATGGTTGCGAGTTCCATGAGGTTCTGCATACTGATCTTCCACCTTCTTCGCACAGAAAGGGTTTTCTAAGGAACATCCGTGATAGCATGTCTGACATTTGAAAACCACAAGAACTAAACACATCTAATTCCTGTTTCTTCATTCATTCCCAGATGAGTAACACTTTGGAAAATTAATCTTATTAGATGTCCTATTCAGACAATCAGCTGTGGGCAAAAAAATATTAAGTGATCTGTCACCTAATTGCTACTTCATACCTGCTGACGGAAAACGTGTTTGACCCTCAAAGAAAAAAATTAAGAACAAAACACAGAATCACATTGTAAATGGCAACTCCCCTTTGTGTTACAACACTAGATGTTTAAGTTACATATTATGAAGGCAGTAAATTTACACACTGATGAGAAAACAGTAAATCAAAATTACCCTGTGCAGAGCCCAAGAACAGCTTCTGCCACAGATACTACCAAGCAGCAAGCTGGATGGAGAACACGCCTCCACTGACACATGGGGACAGGTCTGAACCCATTCCCACCTACGGGCTCGCTCCCCACTCAGTTATTTACCTACAAGCACACGCTCTGCTGCAGAACCAGGTTGCTCCAAGCCCTCCTTTATGTGGGCAGTCTGAGCATGCCCCAGCCCCGGCTGCCCAGTGTCCCGGTACTCTGCTGTCGGGAGCCTGGCGGGGGGAGGCAGCCGGCCGGCCAGCCCGCAGAGAGCCCCGGCGGCCCACAGCAGACAGAGAGCCCCGGCGGCCAGCGTGCTGGGGCCTGCCACCAGCCTGCCCTAACTGCAACTGTGCCAGCCCACCCCAGCCTTCACACAACTCCAGGAGCAGCAGGGACACAACTGTGGCATTTACAAGACAGATCCCAAATGGTTGTACAATTGCTGCTCCTCATTCACAGAAGTGCCGTCAATTTCTAAAACCCAGTTAAGTCTCACAAGTAGTGAGCTCACTGATTTGCTCCACTAATGCACTAGAGCCATGACTCTGGAGTTTCGCAGTGATCACTTCTTTGTATACCACAAAAGAACAACTTTAACCCATAAATGCAGAAGAATCATCTTTTCACCCTGCAAAAGGGATGCTCTCTCCTTTCCACCCTATGTCCCTCAGCCTTCATCAGTCCCCAGGTTCCCCTCAAAGGATCTAGAAATTGCACAATAAAGGAAATAGCAGCACAGACCTAGAAAACACTCAGAGTGGGAGGGACATGCATTTCCTTCTGCAGAGATTATAGTTTGAACAGTTATTTGAACACCTGCCATTTGCTTGCACCCCTGCTGCATATGAACCTAGACTGATGAAAAATGGATGTCAAAAATAACCTCACCTCTGAGCCAATTCTCTAGCTGCACAACAGCTCTACCGACACAGCTGAGAGGGTGGAACAGAGGCAGGAACAAGTGCCCACAGCCTGCTTAAATCGGTATTACCTCTGAAAAAATGCATGTGCAACCATGCCTTATCTCTCCTGACCCCAGAGTTTGTGGAAACAAACAGACAAGAGCCAGCTTAGGCAGAAAGACTAAAGGGAAAGACAAGGAGATAGTACACCAATCTTAAGGATTATCTCCCCTTCCAAGCTCCTCAGTTAGCATTAGAATCAAACACCTGGTTCTGTAGCATTTTCACCTAATTGTCCACCTTCCTCCCTTAAAGCACTACAGAACCTGTCCCTACTGCTCCCTCTAAAGAGACACTGCAGGCAGCTCTGTGGAGTAGTGCAGAAGGGTCCATCACCTCTCCAGAAATGCCAGCAAGTGCCACAGAACATGTTTTTCCACACTTTCCATATTCCCTCCCCTGCTTAGTCCTCTACACCAGCACTTTAGCAGGACGAGCCCCATAAAAACATGTCCAATGACTGACAAATGAACTGGCTTCAAAATAATGAGCTCCACTCTCCAGTCTTGCCTCTAGAGAAGATCTGGTTTTAACTAAAAGAAAGGCCATGTGGAGGAGAATAATTACTCTCTGGATTAGGTTCTAATTGGATATAATTAAAAAAAAAAAACACCAAAAACCTTCTCATGCAAACTCCTCACACCAGTCTATCTTGCTCCATCTAGTCATCTTCTGGAAACAAATGTATTTGTCTATTTGTCTTCTCATATTACACTTGCCTATAGAGAGCACAGAGGATTTCTTTACTCTTCATTTCCTCTTCAAATTCTTACCTATCATCTATGAATTTTCTAAACAGCTTAACCAGAAACAGATCATAGGCATACCTGCAACAGAGCAAGTGCTGTTACTTGAGGTTGCATGCTCTGCACTGCTTTTAAGTTCCTCACAGTGGTAACAGCAGCAGCACTACACAGAGCAGGGGATGGAACAGCATTAATCTACAGTCTCAGTACCTTACACATTTGCCATATTGTTGCTGCTGGAAAGGAAGCATAGTCCAACATCTCAGCAGAATCCCAGACCCAGAGGGAAACCACTTTTGCCTTAGTTTCTTACATGAGTCAGGTTTCCTCTCCACTGTTTTTCTGATTCAAAGCCGACTATGATGCGAAGTTGCTCTTCTGACCCCCCCCACCTTTCCATATTTCCCTCCCACTCCCATTAACTGCCCTTGATCTGCCGCAGCCTAGTTTCTGGCTGCTGAAACTACTAACAACTAAGCTTAGCCAGGAAGGAACTTATAGGCCCCTTTCACCTTCACACCCTTCTGGAACTGCCCGTTGCTTTGGGATGCACTCTATGACTGCTTATCAGCTCTTCCACAGTTAATTTGGTTCCCCTCTCAACTAAACGACTGCTCTTTCTGCTGCTCCCTCACTCACCGGCACCCCTCAGGGCTCTGTCCTTATTCCCTTCTTTGCATTTTAATCATTTACTGCTCTAATCCGGCCACCGAAGGCATTAGTTCCCATCCCAGCTCAAATGAACTCCTAAACGCCACTCTCAACGCCCACCCAAACCAGTTTAATTTCAGTAGCTACCTTCCTACAGTCCCACTGTCAGCTAATGTTTGAAAAGGCCAGGCCTAATATTTTTGTTTAGTCTTTCCCCTCTGAACCGTCCTGTCTCTTCCCCATCGGGGGGACCCAACCTTGCTGTTCTCTTTTGTCGGGTAATCTCCTTCTTTCACTCTTTGACAGGCAGCTTGTCACCAAGCCTCGCTTCAACATCAGGCTCCTCCTCTCCACCTCCTTTGGCACAAAGGCTCTGGGGAGCCCAACCAGGGCTGGCACTTGAGCAACACCAAACGTAGCTGAGATCACACCCGTGTTTGGGGCACTCCTACCTGCACCGGGGCAGCAGGGAAACAAAATAGCCACCTCCCGCCCTCCATCTTCCTTACCCCGTAACTCTCGCCAGCCGCCTCCTGCAGAAACACTAATCACCCGAGCAGGGAAAATGGCCTTCCCGCCTGGCTGCCTCACGGCGGCTCTGGGCGCCACGCCGAGCCACCCGCCGCCATGGCGGGAGCGCGGCATCGCCTGTGCGAGTTATTTACCGGGGCTGAATAACCCACCCCCGGCCTGGGCCGCTCGGCTCCGGGCTTTGGCGGTGGCGGGGTGGCAGGAGCGGCGGACACCGCGGCCTCCGCGCCCACCGACAGCTCCTGGCGGCGCTCCCCGTCCCGGGGACACCGAGGCCACGGCCGGCCCCGCCGCGGTCCTGCGCGTCCCGGGGGGGCAGCCAGCACCACAGCCGGCGGCCCCGGGAGACAGCGGGCCTGCCTCTGCCCCGCCGCTCTGTCCCGGCCTCGCTACCGCCAGGCCAGGGCGGGACAGGGGCTACGGCGGGCCCGGGGCCCGCAGGAGCGGGAGCCTTCCCTCTCCACTTCATCCTTCTCCTTCGGCCCCGCTACTGGGAAAGTTACTTTTTAACCCGGCCGGTCTCCGGGCAGCCGTGGGCCCGCCCGGGCGTCCCGCCGGGAAAACAAGGTCAGGACGGCGAGGCAGAAGGCGCCGCATGGAGCGGCCGGGGAACACTTGGGCCGAGGCAGGGTCTTCCTCCAGCCGCCCGGGCCCCCTGCCCCGCCGGCCCCAGCCGAGGGGAGGAAGATGGCCGTGCCCGGCCCTTTGGGGATAAAAGCCCTTTGTTGCGCCAACACAAAAGCAAAGAAGCACTTTACATCCGAGGCCTTCGGCGGGCGGAGGCCGCTCCGCTCTTCCAGGGCGAGAAGCTCTCTGTCACGAAAAGCGACCCTCGAGGTGAGGGGGAAAAAACAATACAACACCAATAAACAAAAGAAAAAATAAACTAAATTGGGAGTTAAACAAATAATAGCGCAGCCCCACGGCCAGGCAGAGAGCGAGGTGCGGGGCCCCAGCCTCGTCCTCGGGCGCTCCAGAGTGTCTGTGCGGGCGCTCCGGCGTCGCTGTAGGAGGGAGAAGAAGGAAAAGCGCCGTCCCGGCGGGTCCGCGTCCGCCACCGGCGAAGGGGAACACGGCCAGCCCGGCGGGCCGCCCCGCGCAGCGGGAGCAGCGGCGTGCCTGCGATCACTTACTTGTCCGTCTCTTGTGACATGTTTGATCCAATGAACTCTCTCCCCTTTTCCCGGTGCCTCCGTCTGCCTGGCGGAACTGGACTTTCAGGTCTGTGCAGGTGAAGGTGTGCGTGTGAACGCCCGGGACGGCAGAACCAGAGCTACTGGTAATTCTGCTTTCCTTCCCCCCCTCTCCCGGCTCCACAGCCAGCCGCCGAGGCAGGACAGGTAGAGCCCCCTCCCCCTGGCATGTGGGGAGCGGCGGGGCTGGGGCGCCGGCGGGGCTCGGCACGGAGAGCGGCCGGGCCGGACGCGCACAGGTAACTTTCCCGAGCAGCGCTGGATTCTTTCACTAAAGGAGCGGGGAGAGGGACGAGCCGCGCGCTGATTGGGCGGCGCGGCCGCCAGGTGCGCTGCCATTGGCAGAGGCGCGCACAGGTGAGGAAGGAGCCGCCGCCGAGCGCCAGGTAACGAACGCACCGCGCCGGGAGGCACCGCGGGGCCGCCGCCGGCGGGAAGGGAAGGAAAAGAAAAGAAAAAAAAAAAAAAGGAAAGGGGAGCCGGCGCTCGGGCGGCGGGCAGTTCCACCGTCCAACAACGCCTCCCTGCCCAGCCGCGGACGGAGGCGCCCGGCCGGCCGCGCTGAGGAGGCGAGGAGCGGCGCAGGGCCATGGGTGCCCCGTGAGACTGAGGCGGCCCCTGGCCGCGGTCCGCCTGCCTCACCTGCCGGGCTGCCCCGTGCCCGAAATCCCCGGCTTCGCTGGCCTGTGGCTGCCGTCGAATAACTCCCAGGGAAGTGTTGCCCTTCGCAGGACAGTTTGGAAGATTTTTTTTTTCTTGGCTTTGGGGACTTTTTGACTTTTTTTTTCCTTCCTTTTTATTTACTTTTTTCTTTTGACCTTACTACGGTTGTGACCAGCTGAGTTTGACGCTGGTGAATGTCTTTCTGCAGAAGGCATCTCACGGCAACAGGATGAGGTGGTGCCAGCTGATGACACCCACTGTGTAGATCTGAGAGCTGATACCTTAACTGGGGGATGTTGATGATGGGTGTGAAGGAGTCTGTTTTATCTGCAGGAGAAAGCTGGAAGAGAATGGAAAAGCTGGAATGGAGCGTTTATTGAGGTTCTGTCATGCAGAGATGAAGTGAATGGAGAGGACTGCAGATCCATCAGTCACCCTTCAGCCCAGTACAACCTACTGTCTACTGTGCCAGAGAAACAAAGTGGGTTTACAAGGGACAACCAGATCGGGCTGTGGAGGCAGCAGCTTTGACCCTGATGGAGAAGGTGGGGGAGGGGATCTCCTTGGGTCAGTTTGAGAACAGGCAGTGGAGCAACGAGGCTCCCATCTGCTATCACCCATACTCAGTCCCCATTCCTCCATCAGAGACAGGCCAGGACTGCATTAATCCTTCCTGCTACCACCTGCCCTCCTGGAAAGGGCTTTCTATCCTAGGCATCCAACTTGACTGCTGTTTTTTTTTTTTCCTTACAAATCATGCTGAATGTGTAAAGAATGCACCATTATGTGGGGTAGACCATTATGTTACTTAGTCATCTTTGCAAGACAATTACCTAAAGTGTTTCAAACCCATCAAACGTATAATGTTTTAGGCAAAGGGAATTTTCCATTTTCTACATTTGATTTCATAAAATCATAGAATACCCTGAGTTGCAAGGGATCCTCAAAGATCAAGTCCAACTTCTGAACAGGGGAATTTCCCTTGATAGGGGAATGTAGTAGGAGGGATATGAATGGAAAAATATATTTGTATAACTAAATATATATGTATGCACACAGACACACATACATATATGCATATGTATAAAGCATGTGGTCTGGGGCCTCATCTTCATTTACCTACTGCTCCAATTGAAATCAAACTTGACTGCTAACTCAACTCTGGTATTATGGGATCACAATCAGGCACAAATATCTATTACTGGGTCTCATTCCTTATCTGTGTTCATAGCAACTAATCAAATTTTTAAAAAATCAGTATAAATCAGTTTTAAGTCAGCTTAAATATAGTCATATTAAGATTTGTCACTTTAACTAAACAGAATTAGAAAAATACCTAGATCAATGACCCTTTGATAGAACACAGTATATTAGTTAGCCATCCTCTTTGCCCATTCACCAGTCACAGGAAAGAAACATTATACGATCTGTGAATCCAGTCAAAAGTTGCCAATGTGGGCATTATTCATGGCTATGCTTGTATGAATTGTTTTGTGTAATACATTTTGAGGAAGCTGTAAGGCTTCATAAAACACAAGAGAAACAGTAATGTATTCATATCAAATGATGCAGTCATTTTGAATACAGAATTCTATATAACCTTAAAAGAAGTTGGACCTCTCAAATACATTACTATATATTGTTTTCAAGAAATAGTGGTAGAATGCTGTAACAATTTAAGTTACTGAAGCTCTCCAGAGTTTCTGCCGACTTCAGAAATTATAAGGTTTCTTTCCAAATAGTTGTTATGCTGAAAGAAACTTTGAGACCTGAAAAGGTTACCTGTTTGAGCACCATCAATAGGATTAACGCCAGTTCAGGGATCCTCTTTCTCTTTTTTAATTTTTCAGTTTTAAGAAACATTTGGATGTTGTTGTGTGTTCATTCTCTCTCTCCCCACCCCCCTCCATTTTTTTCCCATATGAAATGCATAGGAAGAAGGAGAGGAAGATCAGTGATGAGCACATTTGAAAATGCCACCTTCCCCAAGGTAGAAATGCTGCTGATATGTGATTTTACAAGAAAGAAAACTGCATTTGATGCCATCTGTAGTCCTGGACCGAACCCAAACTGTAACTCAAACTGAAGTGGAGTTTGTTGTTCTAGTACTGGGTCAAATACAAAACTGCCTTTAGCAGCCTGCTCTCAGGAGAGATCCTCTTAGAATGAGGTAGTCAGGAGACCGAATTACTGCTTACTGTCTTAGGAGTAGTTTCAAGGTCAGAGTTAGGAATCTAAGTGGAAAGTGCAGTAATGAACTCTTGATTTGAGGTAGTTGGAGATGACAACTATTATTTAGTTAGGAGTTGCTTATATAGAAAAATATACCCTGAAAATTATTTTAACTAGCAAGGTAGGCATAGGGCTCATAGTTTTCTGGATGAGCCTTTTGCTTCACACTGCAGGCTGGAATCAAATTGTCAGAGTCCACCACTAGCTGAACAGGTCGAACAAGTCCTACGTAATCCAGCCTGATGCTCATTCTTCATGATCTACAAGATTATTATAAACTAATCTGTTAGTCATTGAAACATCAGATAATGTTATTTCTGGGCAGACCAGTCTTGCTTCCTGTAGAATCAAGGCTGTGTAGAGCAAAAATAGAATAGTCATGCCATACATTATTGAAAATCTAGGACTTGTCTTTGGAGTGTACAGGAAATATTTAAAATGGTAGGCTACTGTTTTTCATACTGGGCTTGCTTCTTTGTTTGCACAGTAGCTGATAGTTTTTTGTGGCACTGTAAGGATTCAGTGTAGAATGCAACTGTCTAAAGCTTTACCTCATGTTTATGCTATTCACTCCATAGCAGTGAGTGTAGTTTGGACTTGCCAGCACTGGGTAAAGGAAATCAAGTGTACAAACAAAGCTTAACTAGGCTTACTAATTGCACCAAGTACTTAAAATACACTTCAGAAAACTATTAAAAGAAGTCTATGAGATAAAAGATGTTGGAGAGATATTTATGTCAAAACAGTGTTGTAAAGCAGTTCAGTGAGAGAGCAGATGTTTGAAAACAACTGTTTTCAGTAGGCAATGATTACCACATATTTTTATTTGTGTCTTCTGTCACTGATGGCTGTTGATATAAAATGTATTCTCTCGCAGTAAGTTCAAAGACAACCACCTACTTACTAGTCTTGTGATATGCAACATTTACTGTTAATCTTCCCTACAGCCCTTCCTTTGTAGTCTTCTGTATGAAACTATATTGGAATTTCTGCAGACCTTAATCCTCAACTGACTTCAATGAAGCCATCGTGTACATCAAAATAAGCTTAAAAGATTGCAGTGCAACCTTCCTATACCCCAAACCAGGTCATTCTTCTGCTCTAAGAATGAATTGCTGTGCCCTTTCGGCTTCAAGAAAGTGATTCTAAGTAACCATGATCCTGGTAACAGTTGACTTTTAATGCTTCGCAATTAACTATAAAATTCCTGTTGGAGTAGGAGATTTGGTGATTAATGGTAAGTACTTGTGGATTTCTGTAATGCTGTCCGGAAAATGAAATTTGTGCTCCCCAAACAGGTCTGTTGGGAGCCTTTTAACAACCACAAGCTTTCAAGTACCTCCACATCATGTGTGATACCAGCAGCTCAGCCATGTGGACGATCATGAAATATCAAGCATTTCCAGGCCACAGAATAAGGTGTGAAGCTGAACGTGTCACTTTCTTTATGAAATGCTGATTTGCATTTCTTTTAGATTCACCAAAGGAATGTGGAAGTATATAAGGGAAAAAAGAAGCTTTATTTATTTTTGTTTTGCTCATTTTGAATGTAGACTTCGTGGTTCTGAAACACGACAAAGTTACAACTTGACTATCCTATATATCTGCAACACTGCACTGAGGCAGTGAAACAATGTTGTTTCAGCTTAAAACAGAAGTAATTTTTAGTGATGAAAATGCCTCACAGTATGTCAGTCCTTTCAGGATTGACAATGAGACATTGATACAGGTGAGAAGGTGGCAAAGTCTGACAATAGATTGGAAATTAGGTGTAAACTTGATTAGCAGACATTAAAGTACCAATCTATTTCATAAAGATTACTCATAGTTTTGGAACCAATTCAATAGAATTTAATACAGAATGATGACTTTTCTGCAGATGCTTTGATCTGCCTGGTAGAGTTTTTTAGTGATTCATGCAACCATTTTTAAACATTGGGAAAATACAGTTAGGTCACCTAATGACGGTAATTTTGCTGTTAGTGTTAAACTAGTGTGGAAAAGAGTAAGGAGACATCTCTGAAAGACAATTTCATGTGACGTGGGGTCCAAGATTTTGGAAATACATTAATTATGCTGACAATAAAATTGTGTCCTGTCTTTATGGGGCAGAGCTAGAGAATATAAATAACCTGCCCAGTGAGAAAAATGTTGAGAGTGCATCTTCCTAAGGCTTTGTCCAGCTTCTTGAGTTAATTGACAAAGTCTTTGCTTCATCATAGGACAAAATTGCAAATTCATAGATGTATTTTGAGTCATCATAATTCAAACTGTTTTGAGATGAAGATAAAATGCTGTTGGTTTGTTTAGGTTGTAAACAGCTCCCAGGGAATGTAAGAAGATTGTCCTAATACCTATATATATATATATATTATTTTTCTTTAATTACTAGATCATATTTTTACTGGCAGTCATCATTTAAACCCAACTTTTAATCAAAATTTTTACTCTTTTCTTCTTCTTTTTTTCTCTTTCTTCTTTTTCCTTTATCCCTTTCTTCTTTTTTCTTCTTTTTTTTTTCCTCTTATTTTGCTCTTTTTTTCTTTATTTTTTACCTTTTTTTCTTTTTTTTTTCCCCTCACCTTCTCCAATTTCTTTTCTTCTTGACAACAGAGAATTCCCTCAGTTGTAGAAAATAAGCCCACGGTTGTTCTTGGCACTGCAGTGGGTGTCTGGGGGAGATGGGCTGGTGTTCTCCAAGTTCCATGGAGGCCCAGACTGAAGGCTCTGACTGCAGAGTGGGAATGGCCAAGTCTGTGTTTGTCACCAAGGATGCTGCTTCCAGCTCACATCAGTCAGTCCTTGAACAATTATGACCAACAGGGCACAATTTTAAAGGAACCTGAAATAGAGATGTGATTAACATGGGACAAAACCAGGAGCTTCAAATGTCTTTGCATTGGTTATAAGTATGTTGAGAGTTTAAAAAATAGAGGGGTTCCACAAGTCTAAAATATTACCCTGCAACAGTAAGCATTCTAAAAGCCATGCCGAATATGTGTTTTTGCTCCAACGGTCTGTCTGAAAATAGGCATACCTGTTCCAGAATGCAGAAGGTGAAGGATGGCATATAAACAATTGCTTGTTTACTTTTCCCACACTTAAGAACCAGAGTAAATGCAGCCCAGAGAATCCACAGAAATACTTTAGCAGTAGGAATTGGGAAACAGAGCCATGGACTTACCAACCTGTTTGCTTAAAATCAGTGTAGTTTTCCCTTAAAATAGGTAATCAAAGAGAAAGGTACTTAAAAAATCACAGCAAATGGAAAAAGCTGCTTTCAGAATTCGCTGAATGAGAGGTGGGGTTGACAGCCACTGGGCTATTGCCCATTTATCCTTGTGGATGCCCTCAGAAGCAAGCAAATGTTATTTTATTTGAAGGGCAGAGGATAAAGAGGATTGTCTGGTGGCACAAAAGGAACCAGTGTTGGAGCCAGGGCACCTCTGCAGTGCCTTGTTCTGTGGAAAGGTCACCAGACCCTGTGTCTCTGTTTCTGTTTAAACTTTGTCAGCTCTGCCTTTAGTACCTTTACAGACAGGTGTAGCAGTGTCACTTTCTACAACTTCTTGGTATTCTCTTTGAAATACAAGAGTATTTCAGAAAAAAGCCCCAACTGCTTTCATTCATAAACATAAAGGCAGTGTATAATATTACTTTATCCAGCATTTCTGGGCAATGCAGAATCCCAGCTTGTTGCCATAACCCTTGGCCTTTCTTACTGCCTAGGTTTGGTTCTTCAGTGCTCAGGAGCTTCAAGATCATTTAATCCATGGCTTGGGGAAGACCCCAGTTTTAGATCCCCTGCAGCTGCTTCGTCAGCCTATCCTATCAGGTTTGCCATCTCAGTGATACCATGTTCATACAATACACATGCCCTACATGCACCTACAAGCCTGCTTTATCTCTACTCGGAGTGCTGCAAAAGTAGATTTTGCTATTCTGCTGCTGCTGGAAGGGCTTCCCTGACACCCAGGGAGAAGTGATAATTATTCTATCTCGTTCTGCCCATGTGTTGTGGAATAGCTAGACCCAGAAATCAGGCTCTCAGTGCCTCACATTGATGGGTTGGTTCCAAGTTGCTTTACACCTCATTTTTTCTTTGCAGTAACTCTGTTACCTGTGTGCACTCTTACACCACCTAATTCACTATTGATTTTTTCATTGTCTTTTAATGCAGATTGAAGATACTATGTAATTCCAACTTCTCGGAATGTTACATGCCTGTAAGGTATGCTGCTTTTACCCTACCTTTGTTTGTCTTAGTTCTTACTTTAAGAAAAATCAGACAAAACATCCTTTTTTTTTTTTTTTTGGTGGTTCAGGATGCAGAAACTTCTTAATGTGTCATGCCCTAGACACTGTGTGTAAATAGGAATTGCACTGCAAATTTTCCCTCCTTTCTTTTAGCAGAGAAACCAAACCGCTTAGAATAAACAAATTTACGATATCTATGCTTTTCCCTTACATTTTTATTTCTGTTCCTTTTTCCCAAGTAAGAGGAAATTTTAGCTTCAGAAAGAAGCAAAGTGAAAGCATTCTGCAGCGAAGAAGTTTTACATGGTTCCAAGACAGAGATGTTGAGTATTTGCTTGTCTCTATTTGACTTGAAAACAGTACCTAGAGATGGCTGTTTGTTTATGTGGAGTGTTTGGGTGTGAGGGGAAAAGCAGGCAGATTTACATTTACATTTCTTCACTGCTTTTTTCTCTAGCTCCCACACATGAGCAATAGCCCTGCAGGGAAGGGTGGGGCAAGTTGTGCATGTTGCTCCTTATTTCACCATAAACTTCACTCTGAGTACTAGGACTTTTAAGGGGAAGGCAGACCTTGCTTTAACGCCATTGGAAGTGTGGGTTACCCCTCTGCATAATTAATACCATAGTTAATGTGCTCGGGGAGAAAGGTAAGTAAAATCTATGTAATTCCAAAATGAACTAGGTGCAGGAGGACACTTTCAAAGGTTCAGGAAACCTTTGTGAGAGGGAGCACAAACTGACACCACACAGTCTCCCAGCCCCAGGAAATATTTGGTATCAGGGAGAGGTTGCTTAAACTCTTTCAGCCCAGGCACCAGCTGCCAGAGACAGTTCTTGAGCTTTGAAGCTTTCAGGGAAGGTGTGCAAGGCAGACACAGGGAGGTAGCAGCACCTCTCCATTTTATACATGACGTTTTTGAGCAACAGACTTGCCAAAGGTTATATGGGGAGTATGTGCAAAGCCAGGAATTTATTACCCCTTGCCCAAATCTCAGGCTGATGCTAAATACAGCTGGGTAGTTTGCTGAATGCCTCAGTCTGACTCTTGGAAAGTACTTTTGCATTCCCAGTGAAACCAGTGAGTTCCCCAGTTTAGAATTAGTTTGTTCTTAAACCGCACAGACAGGGAATACGTTTTGACAAACGTGCCAGAGTGTTGAGTGCTTTGTGGATTCTTAGCCCCTGAAACATCATCATGCCTAACTTCTCATTAAACCTGCTGCCTAGCAGAATCCATCAGTCCTCCTGTGAGCTTCCAGGCAGAGCCTAAGAGTGTGAGGTGCCTTTCTCAATCTAGCCTTTTTTTGTTTTGTTTTGTTGGGGGTTTTGTTGTTGTTGTTGTTGTTTAAATCTCTAGCAAAATTGAAAGTAGACCTTATGGAGAGAGAAAAATTCCTGGTGAGTTCCACTCACAAAATTGACAAATTACATATGAAATGTGATATATTAAGCCTCATTTAAAATCTCATTTTATCAGGGCACATTGGTTCAGCCTATTCGTGCAGCATAGGTTGAGTTTTGAATGTTGCACTGATAACTCTAAACTGACACCAGTATCTACACAGGACAGCTGATGATGCAGTACCATATCTGGCTTCAAGGACACGTCTTACCTTGGGTAGAGTGGAGTCCTCTCATACCAGAGTTTTATAATTCTTGATGAAATCTTTCTCAGTGTTATGTATGTATGAAGTGCAGGTGGTGGACACTGAACTTGGTACCACAATGCGGAGCAAAGTAATCCCATAGTGGCGATTCCTGTGATATCTATCCCCAAGGTCACAGTGATGAGCAGGCAGCAACTTAAGTAAAAAGCAGGACACAAAAATATGTCAGAAGGTCCTGTAACCTTAGTTATCCTGGGATCTTATTTGTAAGGTGAGGGGGAATAAGTGCATGCTTCAGTCCTCCTCTAAACAGTGAAGTTGAGTAAAACACATCTGTTTGAGATCCCCAAGAAATCAATGCATTAGAATCACCACTGGTCGGCTGAGCCTGGTAGAAGAGTGTGTGGCTGCCCGAAGGGGCTTTTTCTCTCTCTTACCCAGGTCATGCATTTCTGCCCTCTGGTGTCCCAGTAGCAGCCTTGCTCTTTCATCTGCCTGAAGCCTCTTTTCATTTGGTTTGGGTTTTTTTAATAGGGTTAGTTTTCAGGCAGGTACATAGGTTGGTTTGACCCCTTAAAATTCCATTGCCGAACTGTGGGAATGCTGGACCCAACAAAAGGAAAGAGGCCCACCTCTTTTTGGCAGCAACCCGATTTTAGTTTTCAGTTAAAGTGATTGTGAAAGTGCATGCAAAGCAGTCTCTTCTGTTCAGGGTGAACTAAAGCCTTCCAAATGTAAGCATAGGGAATTAATTACAGCATTTACACAGCCCTTTTCTCCTCGAGTCTCACACATGGCTGGACCACATGACTATTCTTGGCATTACCAGCAGATGAGCCATCACCAGCAGCTCTGGGAGCACCCATTTCTTGGATGTTTCAGTTCCTCCAGTGGCTAGAGTGGTGGTGAATTTCTGCAAGTGCAAGACAAGATCAGCATCATCCACTATCAGTGAAGCTTCTGAATTCATAGAAGTGTATGGATGAATGCAGTTATCTGGTCAATAAGGTATTCTCTAAGTCACAGGTGAAATTACCATCTTTTCATTGAAGGATGTACACATAGAAGGTGTTTTTATAGACACTATTATGAAGAATGTTACTCATTTAAGTTGTTCTTAGCACTACACATCCATTGTTTGCTTTGGAAGTGACTCCACTGCTGGTTAGTGCTCCAATTTTGTAAGGTTTAGACAGTAAATGCCTGAAGTTAAATTTGATGCTGTGGCCCTCCAAACACCATTGCAACATGGGGGATGGGGAGCAGGGACTTCCCCTTGATCTCTGCTGCTCCCTTTGGGTTGCAGAGCTCCCATCAGGGCAGGGAGGGGGAAGGGAGACTAAGGATAATCTGAAAATCTTCATTGTCAACAAGGCCAATTATACACATGCCAATTACTTCAGTTTTAACAAGCAATCACACTATAATGGGGAGAACCTTTAGAGCCTGAGGAAGGCTTTGAAATGCCTCTGCTCAGAGATTCCCTATTAATGCAGAGAATTGCCCCAGCAGCAGTTCTTGGCTCCAATGACTGGAGTTTGGTAGCAATGACAATGGAGCTGGGCGGATTGGGAGATGGATGGGAGTGATATGGCAATACAGAGGTTGAAATTTCAACAGCAATGAAGCAGTAGCCAGTAGCAACCTGGCGGCAGGCTTGCTGTATCAGCCAACACAAATCCTTGATGGCAGTGTGAAGGAATTGTAATTTTTGTGTATATGTAGTTATTGTCTTTGTGTCCAGGAAATTGCTTGACCTGCACTTTACTGACCAGTCACTTTCCCAGTGACTGGGAAATTCTGCAGCTTCCTCTAGCTTTGGGTCTTTCTAAGCCTCAAGTATAATTTTCTCGTTTGAAGCACTATGCTGCTTTTTTGGAAGGCCTGATCCTGTGGATCGAGTCTATTGAGATTTATTCTAATTTTGTGAGCTACTGATCAGGCCCTTTTTGGTTGAATTCAGTCTTTTTGCAGATGCATGCTGCTACTTGCATAGTAAGTCTCTGGTCTCTGGTTTTAGAAGAGGATTCTTCCCATGCCACATGACTGCTCCTCTTCTAAACTTCCCAGACATTCACTGCTTATAGTCCCTGTTCAGTCTGGGACTGATGTGCTGGTTTTGTCCTCCTTTGTTCAGCAGAGCTGTGTCACCTACATCTAGACGTGACACATCAGTGCAATAAAGGCAGACATTTCTCCTGTACACGCAGAAGTGAATTCCAGTTTTAAAGCACTACTTATGTGATGTGTCACATTTTCTGTGAAAGAATACAAGTAAGTCACACCAAGGTAATATAAGTGTGTCTAACTGTCAGCTGGCAGAAGACTGTCAATTTAGGCTAACAGCTGCCAAATAATAGATACACAGATGCTCTTAAATTGGTTTAATTTATGTCTGCTGGCCCTGACAATTGGAAGAAAAGATAAATATACACAAAGCCTTCAAAGCTTGGGGTGTTGTGATGCTAATTGAAAAGTCACCAAAGGAAGCCTGCATGGTGTGTGGGAATCCTAGTGCATGAGATTAGTGGCTAATTAGTGGCCGGGAGCTGGAGGGCACTCCTCCCTGCTAGCTCACACTGAGAACAGGCAGCTTGGCCCTGGCAGGCAATTCTTGCCCTGATACCGGCAGTGAAGCAAGTGTTGTGGACGGCAGACTGTTGTCGAGATGGGATGATACACGTAGTGTCAGTGCTGTAGCAGATTCTCCGTACGTGCACAGAAGCAGCGCCGCAGATACTGCTGTCTCGGTGACTCGCTGTGTCCTGAGCCACAGCAAACATACAGGCATCTGACAACTGAGCTCTTTTTTTCTTTTTAACAAATGTATAAATCCTGTTATCTTACTTTCTGCTTCTTTTATGCTGTGTTTGCAGCAGATGACAACATACTCTGGAGGCCCTCAGCTTCAAACCTTGCTTTAGAGTCTGAAGTGAATGCATACAGATGGTGGCACCCCCTTCTTTGCAGCATGCTTTAAAATCATGACATTTAAAAAATAGAGGTTTCATCTGTCTGCCAGTGTCTCAGTATTTCCCTCTAAAGCTTTTCCCTGAAGTACAAATGAAATATAAGAATCAGAGATTTAAAGAACAGGCTTCTGTCATATGAGGGTGGCCTTTAGAAAATTGTAGGAATTGGTATCGCTGATGCATCACTGACACCACTGAACTTAGCAGGGCTTGCTTTGATTAGGCATGCATCTCTTTTTCTCAATTGTTTTGCATCCATTTGTGAGAATCCCTTGTTTATTTCTTAAATTAAGAAAGGTTGTTTTGTAACTCTAAAGAGTTACACATTTTTTTCTTTTTTTTTTACATTTGCTTTTCCAATTCTGAAATGTGTAAAGACAGCTTTAAATTATTGCACAACCTCTCAATTAAACTAACTGGTACTAAACCTCACACAGCCATTGAGTACCAATACCAGGATGGGTCACTTCTGAACACCACAGAAGCTAGAAAACTTTGTGTGTCATCAGCTTTGTGAATAACACTGTTTTGCTCAAGCTGGAGTCACAAATGGGATTATGTCATAAACCTGTGGTCACCAGCAGTGGCCTGGGACCACGTGAGCTGTTGGTTGTAGTCAGCTTTTCTGGTGATCAGAGCACGAGAACCTCAAGTCAAGAACCTCAAACCCAAATCAACCCTCTTTAACAGCTGCTAAAAAAAAAGCTGAATCACCAGTAAGAGCTAAGAACAAAGTGGACATCCTCTATATCATAGCTACGTTGTAAAATTGATAGAAGTTCTTCTATGAGTCTGAAAGAGAAAACCAAGTTGTTCTGGCCCATTCTCAAAAATTCTACAGAAAGAACAGACTTGACAGCCCTAGACATAGACAGTCAGCTCTGTCACAGATAACAACAGCTTGCAGGGCACCCTGGAGAGCCCAGGTGCTCCAGGAATCTTAATAGCGTGTGTGAAGCAACAAATTCCTGAAACCTTACTCTTCATTCAGTAAATGTTTGTCAAACCAGGAATGAGAGATACAGGAAAAATCAGCATTTTCTGGCAAAATTATTTCCAGCTGGTTCTAGATGGGAGTTAGTAATGCAGTTGTCAGTTTTCACATGATGGTTTTATGACCAGACACCCCTTTATTATTCATCTTTTAAGATATGTTTCCTTTTTATCTTTAGCAAAATACCTATGGGTACCATTATTGATGGTTTCAGATACTAATGGACAGTAATATTAAGATGATACCTATGGAAGCTGGTCAGTGCAGTGATTGATGCAGCATGGGAATCTGGTGACAGTGCTGCAAGCTGAAAGACATTCCATGTTAGAACCTGGCATGGACCTGGGAGCAGATAAGGCATCTGAATAATCTCCCTTGTAAGATGAAAAGGGAGAAGAATCCCAAATCAAATATATTCAGCTGAATATAACTTGTGAAGGGATCACTGTTTGCTTGAATAGATTTTAAGAGGAATCTTAAGAGGACAGACTGGCCTGGTGGGCAGGTTGCGTCTGCCAAGATGCTGCTTCCTTTTGGGAACCACAAGAGAAAACTTTTCCCCTTTTCTTCTAGTCATATCGAAATAGTCCCTTCTCCTTCCCTCCTGCTCCCTGCCAGACTTGAGGTATCTCTTGCTACTGGGTGAGGAGAAGCAGGGCCAGACCAGCTACTTCTTCACAGCATCCATTGAAAGTCCAGGCTTGATAATGTTTGTTTCTCCATGGGTTCCCCTTTGCTTGGGGAAAAGGCCCTGTCACAAGAGCATTCAGTTAATACAGGTGGGTGTCAGCTGCCCACAAATAGTCATCTTCCAGCCATCTCCCAGAGTGCAGAGGAGGCTCTGGGAGAGGAACCCATCCATATCTTGACCTCCAGATGCTATCTGAGCAGTTCCTGTATCGCTGAGGAGTTTTGTGGGGTTCTGACAGGCTGTGTGTGTGAGAGAGGACAGGAGAATACTGTGAAGGAGCTAAAAAGAAGGAACTGCAGAGCATTTTTCAGTTCCTGTAGGAAATATGCATGCCACTATAGGTCTGCAGGAGCCCAAAGCTGTGCTTAGCTCCATGAAACCTGTTAGCTCAGATGCAGATACCAGGATTTCTTCTGGTTTCTGAGTCAGTTCCTCATCATTTAGAGAAGGTACTGGACTGAGCTGAAGTTCTGCAAGCATATCTGGTTGCATGTCAGCTAAAAACTCCTCAAGATCAGCACAAAGCACTAGCCTGTTCCAAAGAAAAGCACCAGACGTCATTCTGCAGCTTTTGTTGGATTAAAACCAGAAATGCCATTAAGATGTTCAGAGAGCTGGAGCACCTCTTCTATGAAGACAGGCTTAGAGAGTTGGGGCAGTTCAGCCTGGAGAAGAGCAGGCTCTGGGGAGGCCTTTTAGAGTGGCCTTCCAGTACCTAAATCTGCAAGTGAATTGGAGAGGGACTTTTGAAAGGGCATTTAGTGATAGGACCAAGCAGAATGGCTTTAAACTGTAAACTGATTTTGATTAGGAAGACATTCTTCCCTGTGAGGTGGTGAGGCACTGGAACAGGTTGCCCAGAGAAGCTGTGGGTGCCCCATCTCTGGAAGTGTTCAAGGCCAGACTGGATGGGGCTGTGTGCAACCTGGTTTAGTGGAAAGTGCCCCGAACTAGATAGTTTCTCACCCAACCAAAACCATTCTGTGATTATATAAAATAAAAACCTGAAATGCTTCTTCAAATAAGGTATAGAAGTCAGTTTGCCTTGCAAAAGCTCTCTCTAACAACTTCTTTCTCCTGGTAACTTCCAAAATAAAACTCAGCTATTCCAAAATTAAAAACAATAAATTCACCCATAAAAATATTTAAAATTATCCATTCCAAAATAAAGTTCAGTATTTAAGATGATATCTGAGAGATCCACATAAGCCTGGTTTAACTGGGACAAAGCTAAGGTGAGAGACAGGTCAAAATCAAGCTTACCATGGAGGCTATCTGCAACCTTTGCAGAGAAAGATTACCATCTTACTGGGCAGATCATGTTTCTGTTATTACCAATAACAATCTGGTTTATACTGTTTACTCTCCCCTCTTTCCTAAGCTATCGCCTCTGACAGCTGGAAGATTCACACAACACCTGGGGTGAAGCTCTGATGAGACTGAGTCATGTCACTGATTCAGAAGTGTCCCAGATCATATCACCCACTGTGAGAATGTGTAGGTCCTCTCCCCAGGGTACTCATCCTCCAAGCCAGGGAGATTGTAAGGAGGAGGGTCATGGTGGAGTAGGGACAGCTCTGCTATTTTGAATGTTATGATTTATAGCTGTAGTTTTTCAATAAAACTCATTTTTTATTTTCTTGCATTTGGATATTAAAGCATACGAAATCTTACAGGTATTTCAGCGAAAACAGCCTGCCTTTCCATTTATGCTCTGAGAGAATGGCTTTTCTGTGCAATTAGCCAGGAGGATAAACTTTATGATGGAGCAGTTTGGTCTGAGCTGCTTTCTCTCGCTGGCCTGTTCAGAAAACTTTAAGAGGGGCAAAGCCAGCCATCTTTACAGCCTCCCTGGGTGACAGGAACAGGCTGCTGCCTCTGGCTGTATGCAGAGACCCCCCTGCTCCACAGGAGCTGATCCTGTTATGCTCTGAGGAACAAGTCTGAACAGGGTGAAATGAAGAGGAAATGCCAGTTCCAGGCCTCCCAGATGGCTCTGAGTTACTCTGTACACTAACTTTTTCACCCTCAGGAGGTTTTGCATATTAGTTCCCCACCATCCACAAACTGCTTTTGGATCAGCACTGCAAAGCCACCCCACTCAGGTGATTTGGGGGACGTGAGCTCTATCACGTTTACTGGGCTGCCTCTCTGCTCTCCTGCTTTGGTAATCCTCTGCTTTCCTGCATGTATTAACACATACAAGAAAGCTTCATCACAATAAATAATACCACAACTTGCCACTTTTTTCTGTCCCTCAAAGATACCATCATACTTTTAAATCAGCCCCAGTAAAAATCATCAGTGGCGCTGCGGAAAGGTCAAAGGTTTGCTGGTTTAGGATTTCGTGGGAATATACGCTTGTTTGGACTTGGCCCAAAAGCTTTCGTTTACCTGTTTGACAGGTAACAATTAGCGAGTAATAGCTCTGCCGGCTGGAATGCGGCTGCGAGGGCCAGCGGGCGCTGGGTTACCTGGTGGGCAGGTGTGGGTGCAGCGCCCAGATAGGTATGTGCATGCACAGCATTCCTGGGAATCAGTTTTCCCTTAAAGATGCAGCGATGACTGCAGGGCACAAAAGGGCTGGGCTTAGCCCCGGCTCCAAGACACCGGAGCTGTTTGCAAGGTAAAGAAATAAAGTAAATAGTGGAACAGGAGAGGAGCTGTGGAAAAGGCTGCAAGAAGCTGCTGCCCTTTTCTTTCTTTCCCTGAAGAGACAAGAGTTTTGATTCTTCCCTGAGAATCTTGATAACAGATAATTTAGTGTGATATGGTGTCATGGGAGATAGAAACAGAAATAAGGGAAAACCCAAGCTCACTTGGCACAGGATAGATGTGAAGTGGGGAAACCATGTCTCAACTGGTTTAGAAACGGTTAAACAGCTTATGTGCAGTTACCTCAACTCTGCCATTAGGGAGAATCCAAACCTTATCGGTTTATTGAATAAAAGCACTTTATCTGTGGCAAATGGCCCCATTTCCATCTCCTGCAGCAGTCAGGGAAGATTCCTGCATCAGCCCCTCCCTCGAGGGAAGCTGGTATAAATTATGTAGACAGTCAGGGACTTTGAAGGTGGGTTTAAGATGTTTGATTTTTTTTTTTTTCCCTAACCACTGCAGGTGACCCTCCTCTTTTAGGAACAGAAAGGTTTGCTCATTCTTTTCATATTTTATTCCCATTTGTGAACAGGCTTCTGTGTTTGTGTATTTCCACTTTGGTGTTTCATATTTGACAATTGAGCTATTGTGTGACTTTGGAGCAGCCACATCCCCTTTCCTGGTCTCTGTATTTTCACCTGAAGAGTTGGAGTAGTGAATCCCATATTATTAGCCATAAAAAATGGCTAATACAGATTACAAGGACTGCCAATTATTAACATGTATGCTATTACAGATACATATCATATAGTAATTCCTTTGAATCTTATTTTACTGTCATTCCAAGGTATTCTATTTTTAATAAAAAACATCTTTTTTTTTACTAATAAACAGCTTCTTTGGCTGAAAGAACTTTGTCCTTGGGGTACCAGTTAATGTCATTTGAGAAAGAAGAAATCCAAGTATAATTTGAGAACCATTTTCCTTGATCTTAAAGGACCCAGCATCATTTTGAGTAATTATGCATTATTTGTACTGTTATTTAGTAGGACTTTCATTAAGAGGGAGTCTCTTTGCTCAACAGTCTGTGGGCCAGTAAATGGTCATTAAGCCTGACTACTGGCTGACACAATAGCAACGTTTGTATTTGTTCTCAGTAACTCTGCAGGAGCCACAAGAAAGCACTACAGAAGCACAGAGACATCTCTGCACTGGGGATCAAACCAGAGCAAAACACAACCCTTTCTCAGAAAGTGCTGAGAAACATGATGAGCCCTGTTCCTCTGTCCACAACCACTGCATGAGAAGCTGCAATTATCTGTTCTGGGTTGGACCGGAGGTGCATACATGGCACTGCACACCTCTGAGAGCCCCTGCCCTTTGGGAAGAAGTGAGCAGCATTCTTCCCCTTCCAAGCATCTTTCAGAGTCTATGACTTCCTCAGCTGGAGCTTGGACCTGCATCTCTGCATTTCACATCTCTTAAGTAAACACTCTGTCTTGTGGATTGGTCTGATGGCCATTTGAACCCCTGTGTAGTTTTTACCTCCATAATGTTATGCAGCCATGACCCCCACAAGCTATAAGTTACTTAAAATAATCATTTTGTTTATTATAGGCCACATTTTTGACTGTGCCATTTGGCATCCATGGTACTGTGTGAAACAGCAGGCAAAATAATCTTTCTGTCTCCCATTTACTGCTGCAGAGTCCTGCATGTTTTGGTGTGGTCATTTTGACCTTGTAGCATTTCCAATCACCTGCCCTTTGGGAGGGAGCTGCATGCAGTGTTCCAGACCTGGGGTGCTCTACATTGTCTGGTGATGTAACAGTGATTTCTTACATTCCTGATGTTGCTTCAGCCCTGTTGAGCACGGGAGCAACCAGAGCATGCTGAGCAATGCTTCCACCAGACTTCATGGTCATGCTTTTGCTGCACAGTTGCGCTGCATAAGCACAAATGCCTTTTGAGTTAAGCAAAGAACTCTCCTCCCTCCTGCAACTTTCTGCTCACCCTAGGCTTTGTGTCCCTGTGTGTTCTTGATCACTCTGCCACTGGAAGAGAGTAAAAAGCTTTTCAGCAAGATTGAAAGTCCTGGTAGCATCTCTTGTTATTGACAAGAGGAGCTGCACAAGAATGTGAGCCACAATTAGTGCTGAGTGATGTGCTCTTCTGCTCCTTAGGAATGGGAAATTTCATGCTCACAGACTTGCTAACGTAGAAGAGAAATAAGGTACAGTACCAGTGGCAGCCTGGTGAAAATGTTTTGCCTCACCTTTCAGTGTGATAAATTCCTTCTGTGAAAACAAGGAATTCAGCCTTTCAGTTTGGTGTGCTTTCTGCTTTATCAGCACTTCAGCCAGAACAGTTGGAAGCATTTAAAGAGTGGCATTAATTAAAGGTGACTCAGAAGCAAATGGGATATGAAGAACTTGGAAAGAATGGAAGAGTAGCTATTGTACAGAATGGTTTTCTAAATGAACACCTGGAGGGATGAAGCTATGAAGAGCATGGTTTGGGAAGAAGCCTTCCCACAGCAGCAGTGCAGTCATGGTGATTAAACATATTTTTTGGAAGCACACACTGTTCTGAAGGGATTTCCAGCCATCACCAGGTAAAGTTTACAAGGAGTGACTCGTTGCATGTTAAGAGGCAGGATGACTCCACTTGAAATTTAGGTTCTGTACAAAAGGTTAGCAGTACTTCAGGCTGATCAAGGGGACTCTGAAAAGTGTAACAAGGACTCCATTGTTCACTGGTAACTACCATTGAAGAGTCCACTAGATAAAGTGGGTCATAAATGGCATCTGCAGTAGTCTTTCCCCCCAGCAGAGGATATCCCAGCAGAGACACATAGGAAAAGGATCAACTGAAAGGAATTCACCACCACAGGTTATTCCCAGGCAGCATCACTGCCTAAGGAGGAGCAGAAAACACATGGCCTTATTCTCTGTGAAGTGTTTGTAGAATTTTGGTCATCATAGCACTGAATCATCAAATACAGAAAGGTCCCTCCCATGATTCACAAGTGAACCCACAGTGGCCACTGCTGTTTTTAGCCAACCTTCTGGCTCTGCCCAGTGTATAATGCCTGGATGGAGCTTTGCTGGACACCGACAGGCTGCTCCATCCTCCCAGCATGCTGCAAACAGATTACTACATCCAGCAACTGTTTATGAGCTCTTTCTGGGCAGGTGAAAAGAGCAGGTAGTTCTGTTGATTATTTTACACAACCATAGGCCTGAGAAGTGTCACCTGCTATTACCAGGGTAAGGATTCAGAAACACTGCATTATGACCCCTTGGGTTGAGCTCCCCATGTCCAGATCTATTTGGGAGGAAGTTCTCTGAAAAAGTTATCAGTTTGAGGTTCTGCTGCAGTAAGAATTGAGAAAAAGACAGTATTTTGTCCAGTTTTGTTGCTTTCACACATATGAACAGTTCTGCCATTCCCATGCAGAGAAAGATGCTGAAAATTAGTATGGCATCAGGAGAGGCTGATAGAAAAAAACTGCTTCAGGAGTCTGCTTCTGAAAATCCCTTTGAAATTCACATTTGCTCAGCAGTAGTTGTTAATGTCAGCAGCTAAATACATCTGGGCTTCCATCCACACTGAGCACATGCCAGGCTGTGTGTGGCCTAAAAGCAGATAGATACCTCTGCCTCTCCAGAGCCCTCCTGCTGGGATGGCTACCCTGGAGGCAGAAGTCCCCTGTGCAGACAAGCTGCCCCGCATGGCTTTCTCGAGTTGGGACAGATGAGCGGACCACAACAAGGAGCACAAGGAGGGAAGAAGGGGGCTGAGAGCTGAGAATGTGAGCAGATAGGCTGCAACTGGGAACCAGAGCATGGGAAGCACTGGGCTGCTTGGATTAGGCTGGAGCAAGGGGTGGGGACCTCTGGGCACAGGAGTAATAGTAGGGCTGAGTGAAGACAGACATGTGGGCATGGGAGACACTAGGACTTTTTGAGCTGAGGAAAACTGGGAATTAATAGAGGTAGAAGGAAAAGTAGTGGGGTTGGTTTGTGAGGGCTACTGACAGCTGAGTTTTGTGGTAGGGACCTGGTCTGGACAAGACCAATGACTGTGAGTGGCCTCCTGCTTCTGCCACCATGTCTTCTGCCTTCCCCTGGTACTGGATTGCCCAGAGACCTCTACATTACTGACACTAATTACACAACCAGGAGCTTCATCACTGCAGGAAAGTCACTTCTCATATGCAAAGAATTCTAGAACAGCCCAGATTGGAAGGAACCTTGAAAGATCATCTGGTCAAACCTTTCACACAAAGAGAGCCTAAAAGAGCTTATCTAGCACCCCATCCAGTTGCATGTTGAAACCCGCTAGTGATGTGTCCCTGGGAGGCTGTAGAACTGGACACTGTGGCTAGGACAGCCAGAAACTGGAGAACTGGATTAATAGTAAGTGGATGTCTTAATGCTGTATTGCTGCAAGACATGGGAGGTTGTCAGTCAGAGCAGGAGGCCAGGAAGCTTTCCTTGACAGCAGCATGACAACGGGCAAACCACTGTTGTACTGCTGCAGGACGGGATCTCCAGCCAGTGACTGCAGGGCTGAGGTCATTGTGGAAGGGAGTGGTGAGACCCCAGGGCATGACCTGACATATTTTGCTCTAGGATCGTGTCCCAGACTCATTCTGCACAGAAAAAGACTGAAAGGAGTTACTAATACATCAAGGAAGTAACTACCAAGGAAACAAGGAAGGAAACAAACACGATTTAAATTAAAGGACAGTGTTGTCACAAGGACAATAGGGTATAAATGGACTTTGACATATTCCAGGTGGTAAAGAAAGGATGGCATCTAACCTGGAGAAGTGAATTACTAGAAGAGATCTCACAGGAGGAGTAGTGGATCAAGTGAACAAGGGGTCAGGGATGCAGTTTGCTTGGGAGACACTGTCAGAACCATTCAGAGCCAGGACTTGGTAGGAAATGTGAGCCCTTCCAGACCACTTGCTTGAGGAACTTCCATTTTGGCATTTCCTAACTTTTGAGTTGTCTTTGATCTACCAGAGTTTTTGAAGAGCATCAGATTCTGTCTCCTACAGCTTTAACTAGAATAAGATCTCATATAGGCCTTAGTTATGTATTACTAGTGGGGAACAAAACACAAAACAACAACAACAACAACAAACCACAGAAAAGCAAACTATCTGTACTTAACAACAGAGTTCTGACACAAAGAACTTGTGTTACCCAAGGCCGGCTGGGACAAAGCAAACAGTGTGCTGTTTGTAGCCCAGCTAGCAAAGGCAAGCCTTTGTGGAAAATAAACTGCAGCCATCACAGCTCAGGAGAGTCTTTCGCTGCCAGAGGTAAGAGAAGCTATGAAGGATAAAGAAGAAACATCTCTTGGATAGTTCACTGTAGTATATAGTCTTTTCTTCAGACTGGGGAAAGATGAATAGGTAGTGCCTTTCCAATGAATGTTTTATGTTGCAAGAAATTAGATTGTAAAGGATTTGTTCCTTAAGTAATACATAATTTATTAAATCTTTTCATATCTGTGAAATAAAGAGCAAACAAATCCTCACACCCAAGCAAACACACAAATAGGTTCTTATGCAACTCCACCCCCTGTGGCTGCTTTTTGCGGGTTTCATCAATGGCTTAATGTAAACAAAATCCCAGGACAGGTGCTCCAGATTGCTTCAGTGTGACCTCAGCCTGAGCTTCCTTTTAAGGTGGCAGGTCCCAAGGTTTCCTTCAAAGCATATGTGCTTATTGGCATCCTGTGTTGTCTAGGGGAAGGTCACGAGACCCATATTATTTTCAGACTGGTGTATGCTATGATAATAGCATGTGCTGCTTGGACTGCTGTTGATGATTCTTTCTCTGTAAGAAAAAAGGGAAAGTATTTGGAATTAGCATGTCATCACACTCGCTTCTTCCCTCCTCTCCCCACTGTGAGGCTTACACAAAGAACACAGCCAAACACAATCTGTGCATTGCACAAAAGTAACATTCAGTCCAATATTTTATAAGTAATTGGTAACTGATAATTTTTATTATATCATTGTTATACATAATAATAATGTTTTCCTTCTGTAAGCAGTGTATGTGCCACTGTATAAGAGTTTAAACCTGGATAAAAAATATCACAGATTAATGCCTGCACCTTCCAGATCACCCAAATGGACAGGCAAGCTCAGAAGTATTTCTAGATCCAAGAACTGCCACCACATGTTTTGCCTTTCCTTCCTATCACCTCTCCAAGGCCTTTCAAGCCTTCTTTGCTGTGGCTTCTCTAGTGGGTGTCATGATGCTTCTTAATCAACAAGTGCAGATGTCAATGGGAGTCTTTCAATATTTATCCGCAAGATTTGGAGTCCTGCCTCTAAGAATGGTGGGGAGACTGCTCGTGGTTAAGACCCATGCTGCTGAATGGATGCTATAGGAGAAATGCTTCCTCCCATTAGAAGATTTGGTGGTTTTCATAAAACAATAGGTAGCATAATTTTCCTCATTTTGCTTCAGCTTTTTACTATAGAGAGGACATATGCATTATCATTTACTGTGTAAAAAGGCATGCATGAAAATTTAATACAGTTCTGTCTTTGAATGCAAAACACCAGATGATGCAGAGCCTCAGCCGTACAGTCTTTTTATTGAAAAGACTCCCTCCGTCCTTGTCACAAATGAAAAAATAAATTATGTTTACATTTTTAAAAGATCTCACCACTCCACACTTGGAATGTGATATTAAAATGCAACCTAAAATTATGTTTCAAATGTTAAGCTCAAAATATTAACCTAAAAAGATGTAAAGGTAGACGTGGCCAAAGAAATCTGTCTCTATCCCATCCTGTGCCACCCCATTCCATCCTTAATCCTAGGAGATGAGGAGTGGAGCAGCTTGGTCTTAAGGAAGGCATTTGGAACACAAAGGTGGGATTTTTTTGTGCACCATTAGCAGCAGAACAGTGTTTCTATCTGGAAGGGGGGTTGCTGTTGGAGGCAGCAGAAAAAAAACAATCACCAAGCGCTTTGGGTAATATTCAAGGCTTCTGTCAACACCACCCAAATTACCAGAGCACTTACCATAGAGGCAAACCTTGGGAAACCACGTCAAGTGTTTAGCAACCGGTGACCTCATAGTTTTTCTTATTTGAGCAGTGCAGGATGAAAGCCTCCTACAAAGCCTGAGCAGAAAACTGACATGTCTCAGCCTGTTTCCTTCAATGGTTAAAAGAAGTTATGGCAGCCATTTAAATAAAATCTCCCTTTGTCTGTGCAATTATCTCTGAAAACAGCACAGGGTGTTATGGCTTACCTTCACAGGTAAGAGATATATCTGAGGTCCTAGGCAGCACTTTGGGCTAGGGAAGCAGTTTAATCTGGTCTTGGAATGTCTCATCATACTCACTTTAAGACCACTTGCCCTGGATGTCCAACTTCTGAGGGAGGACAGGTGGTTTTGCACATATTAGCCGATGCAGCAGATGACAGAAACTTTCAGAAGGAAAATATGAGTGTGTTTCTTTACAGAACCTTTTCCTCCAAGCCCTTTTAAGCCTCCTTTTCTGTCAACCAACAAGCCCCAATGGCTATGCCAAAGCAGGGGTTGCAAAGAACAGTTATGTGACAAGATTTATTAGGAAATAAACCAGGAGAACCCGATGTCACCAAGTACCCCACAAAACATGCAATACAGGATCATCAGGTTCAATCTCTGTGCCAAAGCCAAGGGTAATGCAAGGCTGGTGAACATCTCCACAGTCCACTCCTCCCCTTTCTCAGATGCTGATGTGTAAATCTGGCCTCAGGACCTATGAACTAGAGAACATTCCAATTCCCTTTATCCCTATTGTCTTGTGAAAACTCCTATGGTCTTTACAAATGCACTCGGTGAGACGCTGAATGAGGCATTTGGAGTCAAAAGGAAATTTACCTTTCTACCCCTGAAAACGGTCCTGCTAAGAACTGAAATAAGCTACAAAGGTCACTTTCAGAATTTTACTTCCCACAAATTCACAGACTGGATGGGGTTTTTTGAAAGAATGTTTTAATTTAAGTGTGAGAAATGTCCCATTAGATTTTACTCCATATTCTAGTGATTCAAAAATCGTTAGTGAAATGTCATGTATTTTCAGACAGGTTTTGCAAATAAATTTGAACTAAATATTTTAAGGAGCATAGTCAGCACTGTGAGATGCCCTGGAAGAAAGGACTGCTGTGCAGTAAGTTACAACTCTATGACTGTGCAAAAATAAAAAAAAGCAACTCAAGCAATTATTGTTATACCTGACACTTATGTATGAGTCCACAGAAACAATTTGACACCTGTAAAATCCTTTGCCAACCTCACTTAAGCTCACCCAGTGAAAGAAATGGATGCTAGTCACTTTTATTACCTGCAGTGCAGAGACCGAGTATTTTAGAGCCTGGTAAATAAGTTGGGTCAGATCCATAAATGATGTAAAACAACCTCCTGTAGTTACTCTGACATACCTGTGGTCACAGAGGCTCTCTGCAGTCATTGCTCAACTGATGCTGCTCCAGGGAGCTCTTACATCAGGTACAACCTCCATAAGCTGCAGACACAGCAGTCTCCTGCCTCCAGTACTGCAGCTTCCCACCCTGTGTCCCTGCCGGAGGTGCTGGAAGAAGGGGCCAAGGTGCTGTGAGCTCTGTTGGCCAGCCAGGCCATCATTCATCCCTGCCTGGGCCCCAGCCCCATCATGCTCTCCTGAAGCCTCTTTTGGAGCCCTTTGGTCCAACCCCATCCATCCCTGTTCCCTCGCTGCTGTAGTGCTACATTCATGAAAATGGCATCTTTGAATAGATCTAACCTTGGTGGAGAAACAAGCATTTTTCGGGGAATGTAGGACCAATGGCTGTAACGTGTTTCTCATCACTGGGAAAAAGGAGGAGGAGCTGCCTGCTGGCAGCAGGTTGTGTTAGCACAACACTTCAGCATGACTAAATCGCTCAAGGTAAAAGGGTGGTGAAATTTGATTTGAGCTGCTGTCAACTGTGAAAATGCACTTATCACAGACTTCTCCCACTGTCATGGAAAGAGACTGCATCCAAGCTTCTGGCAGCAGCCCATACAGCTCTCGCTCTGTCCCACTCTCAAACTCCATCAGACAGGAGTGACAAGGATATGATGCTCCAATCACCCTCTCCCCTGGCTGAGCTCGAACCAGAGGCAGCTGGATGCAGTCTGCAGCTAGGTTCTTAACTTCCATGGAGCAATACAAGTCATGAAATCCACCTCATGAGACATCATGAAAAGCAACTCTTCTAAGGTTTTATTCTCTATTCATGGATAACTTTGCCCACACATCCTCACCCTCAAAAGCAGTGCCCATCAGTGTCATATTTCCACCGGAAGCAGCTCCCAGCCCATCTGAACTCTGCTGAAGATGCCACAAGCAACGTTTGGTGTGAAAGTGGAATTTCCCCAACACATTAATGGGGACGCCACTTCTTGCAGTCAAAAGAAAAGACTCAGAGGGTCTACCTCTGCAAATCTGTAAATCCCAGTGACTGGAACTTCAGCCTGCAGCAGGCTGAGAAGACTTGCTTTTAGTTTTCTCTGGAGTAGCAGCATCACAGGTTACAGCTCTTGTGGTGCTGGTGCCATCTAGTCATAAATTTAAATCAGAGTTTGACTCCTCATCTTCCCTCATGGATTTTATGTCTCAGGTCACTCTTTCCCAGAAGTTGAGGAAAGAGCAGTTACATGTCTGAACTAGCAGCCGTAATTCTGTGGCCAGTTATCAGACATGATACATCAAGTAGCTGCATCTGATTAAAAATGACTGTGTACACATGCCTCCTCTTCAGCTGCAGTATTCCTCAGTCATGCTGAATGTGTGAACTCATAAATGATGCTCATGTGAATAATCATCTAAAAGAACTAGAGTTTTTTTCCAGCTGGCTCACCCAGATCTGCCTCTAGATTAGTTTGAGAAGGTTCTTTTCCCTTTGTTCCCTGTGTTTGCTCTTTCACTTAGCTTTGCCTGTTGTTCAGGTATATGCTATGAGTGTCACTGCTTTCTCCAGTGCTGCGGGCATTTATATCAGAAACTTCAGCTCTGGTGTGACTTTCAGATGTCCTTTTTCCTTTGTTTCATACACTCCTTCCTTGTCTTGATGGTCCGGAGCATGCTGAGTTTCTAGGTTTAATTGAGTTTGAAAAACACTAACACAGTTCTGGCCTTTGGTCCCCATCCATGCGTCCAGGACATTGGAGGCTCCTGAATGCACCAGCCTCTTCCACACCTGATCTGCAAATAATGCATCAGTTGTTAGCAGCATCCTGGGTGGGCTGGTGTGTGTTTGCAAAGCTTCTCTTGACAAGAGGATAGGGCATTGCAGTTGCAGCCAAATAGCACAGGCCTCCCAACAATAAAAATATGTCACTTTTTTTCACCCCTGGACTGTGACAGAGTTGAGGAGGATAACTGTGGGTGCAGAACACTACAAGAAATTGGATAAGCATCAGCCACTCAACAGCTGTGGGGTTCGTCCCCACCCCTTCTCCTGTGAGCACAGCCTGATAGGCCACAGACCATGGCATATTTTGTGTCAGATTAATAACTGGTATTTGCATATAGAGATGCACAAAGCCTGTCAGGATTTTAACTCCCCAGACATATTTTTCACACCACTAGTGAAACCACTCTGAGTAGCAAAGTGTGAGTCCTTTCCAGGTTGCTGTAAGTCACAGTGATCTCTGGGAGAAGGCTGGCAGCCACTGCCTGCCTGTGTCCCAGGCATGCTGGCTGCCTCGCCCTGCACAGCACAGCACAACAGGCAGCCTGTGCTCAGAGCCACAGTGTCTGCTTTCCTAGGAAGAACCTCAGCAGCACGCAGTGTGTCAGGGCTTCTTGAGAAATATTTTTGCATTGCTTCATGCCTCAAATAATTGCTTAAGCCCCCTACCCCCCACTGCTCACATGCATTTCAAATCCTGCCCCATCCCACTTGCCAATTTTCCTCAGGCTCATTGTGCAGAGCAGGAGGTTGCATGCTGCAGCATGGCATCCACTCCCTCCCACTCCTGGGGAGACCTCTCCCCGTTCCCAGTTGCCCCTATAAGCAGTGGGCCCGGCATTTGGGCTATCATGCCCCTGATGGAGCAGCTGACTCTGCAGGGGACAGCAGAGGCCCTCACTATATGGACAGGAGCTGTGCTTCACCACCCATACCCAATTCAGAAAGCAGACACAGGCCTATTTTACATACAAGTAGTGACAGAGGCATCTCCAGCTTCCTATCCAGTGCCTGTCCCTGTGTCCAGAGAGATCTGTGCCTTCACAGTGCCAAGCTCCCCACAAGCCCCTGCTCCCAGTGCCTGCTGCAGCACTGGCTAATGCTCAGGGTATCTGATCCTCCCCAATGGCACCCACTCTGCTCTTGATAACCACTGCCAAGCTTCAACTATTTTAAGATTAAACTGTCCTCGGGGTATTTACCTCTAGGCCACATTTGAGGCTTTGCCAGGATGGGTGGAATGGGCTTAGCCATTTGCAGGAAGAGCCTTGGGCCAGGCACTGGAGTGCTCACCCTGGGAAGAGCAGATGGTTTTATCACCTTTCTCTTGAGACGTCCTGACATCGCTGCTGCAGCTTGGCATTGGACATGGCTCTTCCTGTGCCTGTGAAAATCCACCAAATCCCAGTCAGGTTACAAGCTATTTAAAAGTATCCCCATATATACACAGCAGACCTGAGTTCCTGTGGGGTTTTCTGTTTTTAATGGCTGATCTGGCTTCCAGGAACCAGTTACTGCCAACTGGAGGCTTTTTTGCAGCAGGAATATTTTGAAAATCACTACCCCTCTAGTGAGTGATAAATTGCAAGCTCTTGTGGCCACTTTTTCTACTGTTTTTTCTCTCTTTCCTCCCTCTACTCCTTTATTTTTGTGAAAATAATAGCTAGTCAATTATATGTCTGACATCCAATTGAGTCAGCCAGTGGCTTCACAGCTCAGCAGGGGATGACAGGCAGATAAACAGCCAGACACACAGACATACACGCCCACACATGTATGTGCACACACACACACACTCTCACACGTGGCTGCATAAGCCATCTTTCTTAGAAACCTGGACCTACAGCAATGATGGAACTGCAGTGGTTTTGGCCATTTGTCAAAGACAGTGACCCTTGGCTGGGATGGAGAGACGTCACTTGAAGGAAATGGGGCTGGCTTTTCCTTTTGCGCTTAAAAAATCCCAACAACTTGCAAATTGTACCTCAAAGACTGGCTGGGTGACATGGCCATGCCACTGGACCCCTGGTCAGGCCTCCCTCAGGTCCTGCACAGGCCCCAGCTGGGGAGTGCCTTTGGCTTGACTCGAGATTGTGTGAACTCCTATTGCATGTCTGTGCTGAGGCCCCGGTCCTGACACTGCCCAACTGATGTCTTCTTGTACCTGCTTTGAAAGCCCTAGCAATACTGCTTTGACAGCAGCAGTTACGAGAATATTTTCACTGCTCTCTGTGGGGCACATGTGTACTCATGTCTGGAGCACCACTGGTGACCCCAGAGGAAGGGCAAGCCAGAGTATGGTTTAATTTAGAGAGTTATAAATCGAGCACATAGCAACACAATGAGAATAGATGGGTTATCAATGACTGTATTTGGGCATACTCCACATTTTCACTGGGCTGGGGTCCTGTGCAAAGTGGTTACATAGGCATCATTGAAAAAGGACCTCTAATCCATGCAAGTGAAAGAAGCAGGAGACCCAACCTTTGCAGACACCTATATTTTGGGATGCGACACACAAATAAGGAACATTAATTTTTCTACCATGCTGATAATCTCATGCATAGGAGAAAAGGGTCTGCTGCCTGCAGTGGTTGTGCTGCCCAACAGGCTGCTTGTTGCTGCGGCACCTAGTCCTCATGCAAAAGACAGCTTGAATCTATCTGGGAAAGGCAAAGCCACAGGTTTAACAGCCACAGGTTATTCAAGGCACAGTGTGACATTTACAAGATTCAGGTTTATTCTGATCGTTGCACACCTTTAGGACTGACTGCAGATAATAATGCAGGGTTTGGCATTCAAGAGAGAGCATGGGTAGTGACAGAACCTACAGTTCTGTCTACAGGTACAAGAGGAGGTGACTTGGTCCTCAGCAGCTGCTTGTCTTTCTACCTGTTCTGGGTTTGTGGCTGTGCACAAAGCCCTGTAGACTTCCAAGTTTCTTAGACCAGGGAAATGAAACAGCTGGCAAGAGCAAGCAAGAAAGTGAAGAATGGAAATCATTTTCAAGGAGTTCGTGATTGGTCTTACAAGTACCATGCAGAAAAGCCTCAGCCAGTTCCACATGCACTGTCTGGAGATCTGTTGGGATTTAAATCCAGCCAGCAACTAAGCCCCACACACCCACTCACTCCCCTTCCATGGGATAAGGGAGAGATTTTGAAGGGTAAAACTGGGGAAACTCATGGACTGAGATGACTATATGCAAAGCAAAAGCCCCACTTGCAAGCAAAGCAAAACAAGGTGTTCATTCACCACTCCCCAGGAGCAGACAGTTCAGCCATCCCCAGGAAAGCAGAGATCCATCACAGGTAATGGTGACTTGGGAAGACAAATGGCACCGCTCTGAATGTGTAACCCCCTTCCTCCGTCCCTCCCCATTGTAAATGCTAGCATGATGCCATATGGTGTGGGATATCCCTGTGGTCACTTGAGGTCAGCTCCAGTACCATCTGCCAGAGCAATGACAAGTGTCCCAAGGTGTCTGTACTGGGCTCGACTAGGAGCTGATCTCAACAATGTCTGTTGAGAAATAAGTTCAAACACTTTAGGAATTGCTCTCTGTCAGCCTCTAATTGCTGACTCTAGTAATCATCATCAGCTGAGATCTGAAATTTGGATCAAGGAACAGCTTAAGCAAGTGAGTATTGCAACAACAAAAATAGAGAACTCACACATGAACATTATTTTTCGCAAGAATGAATCTAAGCTCATACTCTGCCAGTAACATGCAATAGCACTAGTTATTTTCAGAAGTGGGGTTGGAGGTGGTTGTACTCCACAAAGGGCTTTGCTCCAACATAGCAAGGTACAAAGGATTCAATTTTAGTCTGAGACAAGATGACCTACAGAGTCTTTGTGCCTGGTTTTGCTATTGCTGACTTCATTCATGGGTACGTGCACAGGGATGTTGTGCAAGCCTGGCAATGTGTTTGCACATTTAGAAGGCAATGGTGCAAAACCATACTTGAGTCACAGCTGAACACACTTGATGGAGGAGACATTGATATATTTCACTATATTTAGCTCAGCCTAGATCTTCTCAAAAAGCAAAAATAGCAAAAAGGAAGGAGGACATGGAAGGCATTTTCTTTCATAAAGCTGTTAAAGAGTAATGAAATGAAAAGGGCAAAGAGAATATTAACACTTACTTTGCACTCTGGCTGCATTCATGTGTGTCCACTTTATTTAGAATTGGAAATCCTCTAAATTGGCAAAGTAATGGAAGACTTAACAGAATGCTTGTAGTTCCAGCCTGGCCTCTATCTGTTGGAAGAACTTGTTGAAATAATGTCTCAGGGTCTGGCTCGAGGACATTCTGGGGTAGTAGAGGTTATATTCTTATTGCTTTCCAGGTAAAAAGGGAGTGATTTAAGGCCTGGATTAGAACAGGCTCTTTTATAGAGAAATAGAAATCCCAATTTTGAAGTTCACCCCCAAAGGAGATCTGGAAACAAATTTCTGAAAAAAGCAAAGCAGTGTTTTATGGCATCTTCCACCTTCAAGAATGCTGAATATTTCTCGTACCTTTAATCAAAAGTAAACCGTGAGAGTAAAGAAAGGAGATTTACTCAGGCAAGCAAGCAGAGGCCAGGGATGCAATGCAGCACCTCCGGTGTCACTCTCCACTGGGGCTACAATGGCATGTGCAGAATGCTCAGAGCAGGACAGACCTGCAGAGTCTCCCTTACATCCTCTGAGCTGCTCCTCTGATGAACCCCTTTCCCTCCCCGCCCTCCCACCCAGCTCCATCCTCCTGAAGTGGAGTCTGCCTCCAAAATCCCTACGAGAAAGCCCAAAAAATAAGGCTGCCATTCCTGTATTTCTCTCAAGTTGCCTATGGTGCCTAGGCACGGAGGAAGGAGTGCTTTCTACTAGAGCCTCAGCTGGCTGGGGCTTCATTTAGCAAAATCACAACCTGGAACTGCAAACAGCAATTCTCAGACAGACCATGGGGCCTTCAGCTTCAGAAGCAGTACAAGATACAAGTATTAATTTGTGGTTAAGGCATATTTATCTGGAACAGCACTGAAGGGTGTCTTGGCCTTTCCTGTAGCACAGCACTGAACTGCCAAAATAAAGAGGCATTAAAAGTTAATAAAAAGGTCTGAAACATGTTCATTAAAATACTTGGAAAACTTTGCAGTTTGGCTTCATACCATAAAGCGGGTATGTGAGAGCTTGACTGGGCTTGCTTGCCTCCCCAGCAGACTGTCTTGACTTAATACTTACAAAAATATCACCTGGCGCCTGATACCGTGTTAAAAAGCCCCTTCCATGTCAGGTACTGTTGTAATTTGCCCTGGAAATGCATCTGAAGCAAAGGAATGCATGAGCACAATTTCAGAGCTCAAACAGGGAAAACACTGGTTGTTACATAAATCAGTGGATACGGATGGAATTTTGTTTATTTTAACCATCAGCTCAAAGTTTCAGGGGCTGGTAACTTTGCCACCCCACTCTGGTTCATCCTGCCTCTGGATGGACAGATGTTGCAGCTAGTGCTCCCAGAGCAGGCTCTGTGGAAACCACATTTTCAGGTGTCCTGGCCATATCTGGAACCATTTCAAGGAAAATCCAGTCCTGTATTTGACCTCACTGTTATATTTACTCACCACACTAATTAGGTCGGGCAGAGGGAAGGCCAACAAGACAGGTAGGATGGACTATTTGCATAGCTGCAAACAGCTTCTATCTGATGGAGTGGAGTGGATTGAACTATAGGAGGATTGTGGGTCAAGAGGTTGTTTGAGTTTCACATTCATGGATTCCCTCTCCACAGCCATTCCACAGCACTCTGTGATGCTGCTCAGTCATGAACTGAGGGCTGGATTCAAGCTCCTGGGGATCAGGATTGCTGTGGTTCTGTGTCCATGCAGCACCCTGGGGACAAACCCTACAATGCTTCAGTGAAAATGCCCACTGTCCATCTCAGCCTATGGCCTGCCTGAAAGCCTGAGCCTCGGCAAAAAATTGTCAGAAGGTAAAGCCATCTTTGATCTAGTATTTACTTTGAGGATAAAAATTAAAAGATATATGAAGGACAAGCTTAGGATTCTTTGCCTAATCCTTGATCCTCTTACTCCACCCATTTCTCTGCGATGCCAAGCCTCTGGCTAACATTCCACTACCACATTTGGGATTATCTTGCTTCATAGTGTTTATCCTGCCTCCTTCAAAATGCAATGACTACCTTGGGACCAAGACACAGTATTGAATTTTTCCACTTATTGTAGCATCTATGCGTCCAAGGTGTTGGAGTTGGTGGTCCTTGGGTTTTTCCCTAGATGAACTCTTAAGGGTTTTCAGGTACAATAAAAGCAGCCTTATGGGTTTCTTTAAGGTAGCATATATTTACCAAGCACCCTTCAAAATCCAAGGCAGGGCTATGTGGAGGCACAGGACAAGCTCAGAACAGGCAGGCTGTGTGTGGAGGTCACTGGGACCCATGCAGCATGCAGTGTAAGGAAGACAGGGGAGAAAGGATTTTCAGCCTTCCTATCCACATTATCGGCCCAAAATGACTTCTGCTTGAAGAGCATCACACAGCCAGCACCTTGCTTAGTTTGGGTGACCGAACCCAAAATCTCAGTGGAGGAATCACACATTAGCACCCCTGCATGGCAAACACAGCTCTTGCGACAGTCCTACCTGTAAAATACCACCACAGTCCTCTGCACCCTGGAAAACTGAGGATCAAGTATGACCTGTTCACAAGGACCTCAATTCCTGGCAAGAGCAGCACCCAGCTTCTCCAGATACATTCACCTGTCTCTTTTCTTCACAGGAAGCTCACTGAAAGACTTCCTGATAGGAAAGGATCACTGGTAAAGAGATGGAAAGGAGCCCATACAGTGGAAGGTATGCACAACTCTTCTACAACTTCTCTATTATCAGTAAAGAACAAAGAAAGAGCAGATGTATATCTGATGTGTTTACATGAAAGCTGCAGTATTTACTGATGCTTTTAAGGCCATATTTTACTTCAGTCAAGCATAAAAAAAATGTAGAGAATATCTTGTAGTTAGTTAGTTAGTTAAACATCTTTTCCTGCCTTTCTATTGGGTAAGACAGACACTCACAATAAACTTTATCTGGGAGACAGTTCAAGGAATTGGCAAGAGATAAAATCCACTAACTCAAGGTCACTCATCCACTCAAGGTGTCCATGCTGACTGAGGAATGGCCATAAATGATCACATTTGACACTGATTCAGTGGCTTGTGTAAAACATAAGTCTGTATACATGCTCCTGTGGGAGGAGCATTGTCTCACACTGCTAGGCTACAGAGGCTTCTATGAAGAGGTCCAGACTACTCTGGGCAAAGACAATTTTCCACCTAATCCCTGGGAGTTCTAATCAAAGCACGTATATACACAGGAGTGTGGACGAGTCTGTCACCTAAGCCCATTCTGACTGAGCAGCTATCCAGGAACTGCAGTCTGGAAACACAGCCAGGACACATCCTGGGTACTCCTGTCATCACACCAAGTCCTGGCAGGGGACATTACTTTTTGTCATCCTAGTAGCTTTCTGGGACCCATGTGGGCACCATCACTATGGTATCCCAATATGTCCCAGTGACAAGCGAGACAGGGAATTTTACAAATAAAGCCCGCTAGTGAATGGCCTGTTTTCTTGATGATCCATGGTTCAGATAAAAAATCTTGGGTCTCTTGAATGGAAATTTAATGTTTTATGCACCAAAAACATCCTTCCTAGCAAATTTACTCTCAGTAATTACAGATCCTTGCCTGCTTTCTGGTGTATCAAGAAATCACCTGGATGGCCAAGTTGTTCCCAGTCAGCTCCAAGGTCTATGGCCCTGGTCAGTGCAAGAGGCAGCATACTAACTAAATGGTCCAATACTGATCCAACAGTTGTCCACTTATGGCGCTACTTGAAGCTTGCATGGAAAAATTAGGAGAAAAAGCAGGGAGTTCCCTTTTGTCCTTTGGAATGGAAAGTCTGAAGCCATTTTGCACTGTTGCATCCCTGTTATCATTCTACACTGCCCGCCATATATAAAAACTGATGTAATGTGAGTTAGAGCAAAGCCTATTGGGAGGTACTAACGAAAAAATAGAATCCTCCTACACTAAATGAAACCAATGTTGTGCATGTGCTAAGACCTGTGTGAGAGAGACTGCTTGTAAATATTCTTTGCAGTCTGAGTAGGAGTTGCGTGGAAGCAGCCTGAAGACCTCCAGCAGCAGGAAAATGAGATAAAAGGGCATTTATTTGGCCATGTCTGGGGAGAAGGGTTTTGATATGTGCTAGAAGAAACTGGAGATTGCAGTTATCAAGCTGTGTCATGATGGACTTAAATAATAAAGGCCTGAGCTGCCTTGTACAGCCCCCATCTCAGGGAGGAGGGTTTCAAAAAGGTGAGAAATAGTCTCTCACCGTATCTTTTCTCTCTTTCACTTGGCAGCTTGCTGTGTTTCTTAGCTAAAATCTCAGAGAAAGATGTCACAAAATTGACTGTGCACAGCAAACTTCCATTACATGGAAATACCCTTCCCAGCTGAAAGACTCCGTATCGGAAAAATAATTCAGCTGCGTGAACCATAGTGCCGCGTTGTGCCCAGCGTGGGCTGCTCCCGGGAGCGCGGGCACGCGCGAGCCGCGCTGCGCGCCCCCGCTGCGCGTGCGCGAGGAGCGGCGCCGGCCGCGGCTGCTCCCGCTCCTTCCTGCACCGCGCTGCTCCTTCCTGCACCGCGCTGCTCCCTCCTGCACCGCGCTGCTCCCTCCTGCACCGCGCTGCTCCTTCCTGCACAGCGCTGATCCCTCCTGCACCGCGGTGCTCCTTCCTGCACAGCGCTGCTCCCTCCTGCACCGCGCTGCTCCTTCCTGCACCGCGCTGCTCCCTCCTACACAGCGCTGCTCCTTCCTGCACAGCGCTGCTCCCTCCTGCACAGCGCTGCTCCCTCCTACACAGCGCTGCTCCTTCCTGGAGAGCGCTGCTCCTTCCTGCACAGCACTGCTCCCTCCTGCACCACGCTGCTCCCTCCTGCACAGCGCTGCTCCTTCCTGCACAGCGCTGCTCCTTCCTGCACAGCGCTGCTCCTTCCTGCACAGCACTGCTCCATCCTGCACGGCGCTGCTCCATCTCGCACAGCGCTGCTCCCTCCTGCACCCTCCCGCACATCGCTGCTCCATCCCGCACAGTCCTGCTCCCTCCCGCAGTCCTGCTCCCTCCCGCACAGTCCTGCTCCCTCCCGCGCAGTCCTGCTCCCTCCCGCACAGTCCTGCTCCATCCCGCAGTCCTGCTCCCTCCCGCACAGTCCTGCTCCCTCCCGCACAGCGCTGCTCCATCCCGCTCCGCCGGCCGCTGCCTCTTCGGAATTAAATTCTTTTCTCTGCTGCCTCAGGCAGTTCCAGTCAATTTTCTACTTATCTGGAGCTTACACTTCCAGCCAGAAAGCTGAAGCGTTACCAAGCAAGAAAAGGAGAAGGAAAAAGGTTATTTACTTTAATTTTCCCAAAATTAAGTAAATGTGAGCAATTTTTTATTTTTTATGGGAAGGTAGCTTCTTCCCTTTCATCTTTTTCATTCCCACCAATATCAGACCCTGTGATTTCCAATACCTTCCTGGAGCCAGAAAACATATGCTTTTCTATATCTTTTTTTAAAGATTAAAGTCACTGTTTAAAAACCCAACTAAACAATTTTCTTTAAAAAAATCATACAAAATCCAACACTAGGGTAAAACATTTCAAATTAAAAGCTGCATATTTCACAAGTGGCTAACTAAAAATAAAACTATTAAGGAGAAATTTCAGACATCTCTATATCTTTCTCACAAAATTATAGACCAATAGAAGACCCGTCTATATTAGAACAATGATTGAGTATAATCTTTAGAATAAGGATTGAGTAGAAGCTATTTAAATCTATTACATGAGTTTATTTTGTTAACTGTAGAAGTTTCACAGCTCCAGAAATCTGACAGCTTGTGAACATTAAATATGAGCTCATCTCACGGAGACAAGTGTATGGTTACATTTCATCTCTGTTTCAGCACAGCATAGAGGGGGCTGGGTGCTCACAGAAGTGTGCCTGGCAGCTGGACCAAAGCAATGGGAATATTCCCATTTATGTGGAAGGAATTGGGAAAACTGATGCCAGCGCTGGAAAAAAACCAACCAAACCTCTACTTTGTGCATGCTACAAGTTGTCAATTTACAGCTGTAGCCAGTTATGCTGGCACAATTAAATTGCCAAGTATGGGTGAAGCCTAAGAAGGCTCCTTATGTAAAACAATGGAGCATTTTTTGTTGCTGCTGTAATCACATGTCACAGGAATCTTGAATTTGACAAGCTGACTTGAAAGCTAGGTTTTACTAATACCTGCAAGACTATGGTCATGCAGGATTTCCCCTACAACAACAGCCTCTCCCGCCTTGGTCTTTGGACACTGATTTCCATAATTTGTCTGGATGGGATAGGTCATGGGCTGGCAAATGACATTGCAAAGGAAGCACAGGAGTGTCCTCCTGGGCATCATTGTACTAATGCCCATAATTTAGCTTCAACAGTATCTTCCTTGTGGTCTCTCCAGAAGGGGAAGCATGATCATCTTAGAAATTATAATGCCCTATAATGTAAAATTAATATACCTGCATTTGAACCTAGACACCTAAGTGTTCCAGGCCAGGCTGGATGGGGCTTTGAGCAAGCTGATCTAGTGAAAGATGACCCTGTCGATGGCACAGGAGTTTGAATAGATGTTCTTTAGAGGCTCCTTCCAATCCAAACCATTCTGTGATTCTAAGATCCTATGATTCCATGATCTCTTCTCCACTCCTGAACTCATTTCAGATACCTATACATATAAATACATGTGCATGCACATGTATGTGCACAAAGATATGTGCATTCACTGGCCAAAATGAGACTGCAGAAGCTGGCATGAGTATGTGCAAGTATTGGTATTTAAAAAATATACAGCATGTTCTTATTTTTATTTCTTCAACTTCCTGCACGTGAACACACACATATGGGTATGTGTACCCAGGAAACAGCACTGGCTGAAGACTGCATAGGATTTATAAATCAGTCAGGAACTGCATCACTTCCTACTTGCTGTTGTCATACTCCTTGGAACTTGGGTGTTTCAGTAAGGAAGGAATATTTCTCAAATTTATGCAAGGACAGCTGTAAGCTTTGATTTGATTGCTTGACTGATTGATTGAAATCTCACCTAATCTGAAATAACGTCAACTCACAAAGAACTGGAAGAAGTATGGCAGGTTGGTACCTCTGCCCTTTGTAAGTTATCCATTGTAAGTTATCATAGGTAAATATCTAATACAAACATAAATCAATCTATTTAAAACATGTTAGGCTGCTTACCGCACACAGTTAGAAAGCAAGCCTATAGGGCACCATATCTGCTAATCTCGTGTCTGGAGTCATCTGTAGACAGCTCTGCATTTTATTTTTGCTCTTATCTCACCTCTGTCCAGACTATGAAATGCCCAGACCCTTAGCTGGGCACCAGTCACACCCCACCTTCACCTCATCCTGCCAGCTGAAACAATCTGACACTTGACTTTCCTCTCATAAAATAGGCTTTTCCATCCCCTGCTTGTTTGTGATGCCCTTCTCTGCACCTTCAAAAAATCCCTTGGGAAGCAGGCAAACACAGCTTTCCAGCTGACATTCAAAAGAGCCCAGAACAAGTACATTAAACCTGCCCTTGCTTTTCTGGTCAGCCGTACATATTACACACACTGGAACGATGCTTCCCATGTATCAGTGGCTCACAGCCATGCTGTGACTGATTAATGCAGCACAATAGCTCATGCACCAGCTCCAGTGGGACACACTCCCATCCAGCCAGTCATCTCCTTCCCCTGGCAAATGGCTGTATTCATAGCAGTGGTGCTCAAGAGCTGGCTGAACATCTTCATCCTTACAGCAGCCAGCCCAGAGCCCATACCTACTGCTCTACTACTACATTTCACCACATTTCTGTTACCAGCATGGTGTCATCAGTTTATGTTACTGCCTCCTTTTCACTTCTGGTGACACAGTTGTGAATAAAGCATTAAATATGGTCCATTCCAAGCCCAATCCTAGAGTTATTTCCCCAGTATTTGTTTCTGGCATGTTTGTTCTCATTCAGTCATAACCCAACATTATCTTCCTATTTATTGGTGCTTTCCTTATATTAAAATTAATTTCTCCAATATAAGAAATAAGTTACTTGGTTTATTTCAACATGGTAGTGCAGACTGCATATGCCTTGCCTGGAAAGGTCAGCTATCTTGTAAAAAAAAAGGCACAATGTTAATTTGGCATGATCTACTTTGAGCAAATTCATGTTGTATTTCATCCCATTTTCAGTTACCTCCTGTCTCTTTCCTTCAGCACAGTCTTTATGTCCAGCTGATTCACACACCTAATGCATGAGCAGGAGGGGAAAAGAGAGAAAAAGTTGGTGCCCAGTTTTCCTCTGTTTCCCCACTCTGCTCTGTATCTGTGACATTGCAGTCACTGAAGTCCATGCAGGCAGCCTAAAACAGAAGGTACAAAACAAGGAGTAAAGTCATGAGCTCACCCATGAAGCTCTCCCATGGAACATGTGAATCCTTCCTGACAGAACCTGTTGCCTCATGCAACTCAGAGCCCAAGGGGCTTAGTCAAATATCTTAGATAGAGAGGAAACATTAGCAATTATAAAATGACAATTAAAAGGATTATTTTTCTTCACACTCCATAAACTGTTCTCTAGCTGGCCTAGAAGGACATGAACTCCTTGGTTGAAGAGCTCTTGATCAGGTGCACACCATAAATTTAACAACATTCTCTATACAGTTTGGCCACCATCCAGAGTAGTTACCACTGCAGACGAAGAACTGCTCTTCTGCACCAGGGCCATGGCTGCATCTTCAGCTTCCACAGTGCCTCTCCATTGCAGAGACACACCACTTCTGGGGAATGTAGGGATATATGGATACTTTCAGTTTGCTTTCAGTTTGCAGTTTGCTTTCCACACACTGCATTTGGAAGTGTGGCATTTTTACATAGCAAAGCTCTTGTGTACACTCCACGCCAAGCAAGAGCAAGATTGGCTGGAATAGGTGCTGGGTTTGGTAAGCAGGGAGGCTCTATCAACTTGTTAAAAGGATGGTGTCTATCAATCAGGGCATGTAGACAGGTAAGCTGCAGACACAGAGCAAGGTTTAAGGCTTTGCAGCTTGCTGGGAGTGGCTCTGTGAGAATGCACCTGGCAGGTGCATCACACATGTGGCCAGCACTGCAGAGTGGCACAGCACCCAAGAGAGGGCACAGGCCCTCCTCACCCTGCCCCCCAGGCACACAGGCATTTGTCACAGCAGCAGCACAGGAAACTGCCAAGATGGCAGGTGTCAGTGGTTAGCTCACCATCAGCTTCCACCGTGCTGGAAAAGCCTGGGGTTAGGTGCTTCAGGAAGGGCTGCAGCCCAGAGAGGCAAAGCCTGTATGCCCTGCCAGCTGGGTAGCAGTGTGGGAGACATCAACTGTCATCACTTATGTTCCCAAATGACCCAAAAAGGAAGAGGTGGGCCCAGCCTGCCAGCTACTTTCCCAGAAGACTGGAAAAGGAGAGTAAGGGAGAAGACAACTACAGTCTTGTCAAGCACGTCTCATCCTAGGCTCCTCTGTGCGTGCAGCCGCTCAGGGAAGCAATGCCTGTGCAAAGCTTTGTGTGCAGCTGGCCAAGCACTGAGCACTGCCTCAGGCACCTGCCCCTCTCTGTGGTGCCATTCTCTCTGCCCATTCATATACACCCAGCTCTTCCACCACAGCAATTTTGAGAAATAGTGATGGGCCTGCTTCCAGACCCCTCCTGGCTGCTGCTGGAGCAAGGTCCACCCCAGGAATCAGATCCCAGCAGCAGTGAACTGGCAACCTTTCACCCCACAAGCTGTACAATTCTTAGTCTCAGGCTATGTCTGTGTTCTGCAGATCACAATGCCCAGGAAGGCATCCTCAGGGGCCTACAGCAGAATACAACATGCCTGGGAAGCGTTAAGACTGATTAGTCCTTCACAACCATTCCACATGTATTTACAAAGCTGCTGTTTCCTAAACTGACAGGACTTTCTATGAATGAAAACCCTTCTAACATTCACTGAACATCAACAATAACAGAAACAAATGACAGATTATTAATGTATAGTTGGTATGTTGAATGGAACATAATTTATGCAGTTAGGAAAAAAAGAAAAAAGTGCAGTGGTAGAAACAATAACAGCATGAAGCTGAGGCAGCAGAGGTTTAGGTCGTATATCAGGAAAAGGTTTTTCACCCAGAGGGTAGTTGGAACAGGCTCTTCAGGGAAGTTGTCACATCACCAAGCCTGACACAGTTCAAGAAGCATTTGGACAACACTGAGTCCAGGAGTTGGACTCAATGATCCTTTTGGGTGCCTTCCAACTCAGCAGATTCTATGATTCTAAATAAAAAAAATTCCTCACTTCATCTCATTATAAAATTGAATTTTACAGCTGACTATCACAATATAGAGTAGAACTTTTTAGCACTTTTGATACTGTATAATCTATAAAACCCTTTATTTAGAAAGAAAACTTAAAACATATTGAGAAGAGAGCATTTTCCTTCCTGCTGTGAAATTAATGTACTGGCTCCCTCATGGCCAAGTGGTAGAAAAACATAAAAGTGATTTTGCTTAAATACTGATTTCTCTGTTGCATTTTGTTAAGTAGAGCTGATACATCACTCCTGGTGCTCTCTTTGGATAATGTCAAACAATAACGAGGTAGAAAATGCAGACTTCAAATAAGGTAGGACAATAATACTATAATAAAATAATTGTCTGAGTGTCTTTAACAACATTTATTGTTAAACAACTGCACTGAAATCCACCTAGCTTACCCGTTTTTAAATGAAACAACGAACAGTCCCAAAACTGTTGACATTTTGACTATGACTTTTAAAATACATTCATCTCTATAAAGGTTAACCTAAAATATCTTGAGAGCTCTCTCACTTTCTTTCTGTTTATTCAGGTCCCTCAGCAACCCAGGACATAGTCACTCCATATCAATGATGCCTCCTAAGTGCTAGATTTTAAGAGGATCTTGCCTCAGAAGACACTGCATATGGTGGCAAGGGACAGCTCTTGTTTTTCTTGACATTTTCGCAGCTTGGCATTTCAGAGAAAAAAGAGCTCGTTAAACAGCTAGTTAATATGCTGGGAATGACCTTGCAAAGAGAAAACAGCATGAGAATAAAGTTCTCATGAAACTCATGTATGTCAGCTTGCAAGGACAGACTGAAAAAGGATAGAAAATGGTGTGGAGTGTCCAAATCCAATCCACCTGCCTCTGACTTTGCCCAAGCAAGCTGTCGAGCTGCCTTCCTGTATAAGAAAGAGTTTTATGGCCAGATCTTACATATCTCTGTGCTTTGCAAGAAGGCTGGTGCCCCATGAGGGCCACCCTGGAGGCTAGGCTCCAACAATGGCCTTCATTCCAGCTGGTGATCCCCAGTCCATGCTGACCACAGCAATAGGAGCTTCTCCCAGTACAGAGTTTGGTGGCAAGGAATATACCATGTTTTAATTTTAAAAGATTGAGAAATGAAATCCAGAACGTGAAGATAAAGTCTTTGAAGAAGATACGTCTGTGGTCTGAGACCACAGATCCACCACAGATCAGATCCCTCTGTCTTGCTACCAAGTGGAGAACATGCCAGTATATATCCTCTCCCTGAGGACTTAATACAGATGAAAACTTCAGGGACCAGATTCTCAGATGGTATAAATTGGCATAATTTCATTAACTGAACCAGCTAGACTCTAATCTCTGGTTACTGCAAGCTGCATTTGGGATACTTCTTTTCCTATGCTTTTCTGGATGACTATCGTCCTTCTGTCTGACCATCATTATATTATGGTAACCACAGAACAGTGTTTTTTTCCCCTACACATAATCTGACCACAAAACAAGGAGTTGTCAGAAGCCTCAGGAAATCAGCTGGTCCATTATATACTCTGCAGCAGGATTAAGTGTAGTTGCACTGTAAACTTGTTCTGTATCTTCAGATACCATAGCCTATGGATATTCTCAGGAGTATTCTCAGGGTTTAATGGCTGGGCAATTTCATTCATAGCAAGACAAAAAGCAGAGGGAATCTGAACCTTTACAAGTGCAGAGCAGATTTAGAGGCAGCTGCTTCCCAAGATCCCACCTGGATATTGGAGTGGGCCGAGAAATAGCAAGGAGACCAAACTGCACACTGGGATCTGCCAGAAGCAATTTCTTGTGTTTCCATAGGCAAGTGTAGCAAACTGGCTCTGGCTGCTGCTGTCGGTGACATTCTGAAAGCTTGGAAGAAGTGGAAGATACTCTGTGTGGTTGGGCCAAGGGATTATTTAGGTTCAACTGATATGCACGGACTAAGGACTCAACAGTACTCCTAAGCTGTGGGAAATTAATGATCATCCTCCTTCAGTATGCTGTAAATTGATTGTCACTCCAGCTACCACACTATTGAGTCTTAGCTCTCTCCATACCTATTTTTTAAATCTGTGGCACTGTGTTCCTGATGGATTCATGTAATGATTAATCAAGCACAAACCTAGCCACAAGTAACAGACTGAGATATATGAAAGATCATTTCTTCAAGTAAAACCCATAAAACCGAATTACTGAATGCAGAGTCCCCCAGAGTGTTTCTGTGCAGAAGAAAATAATTGCCATTTTTCATTTGTTTTATCAACATTTTATCTTATGCTCAGCTGTAATTTGAAAACTTAAACCAAGAGCAAGACACCAGACCAAGTGTCCTGACTTTGCAGTAACACCCCCACAGCTGAAAAAAAGAATCTAGTATGCTGAGTGCATAGATGACACAGACAAAAAAAAAAGAGAAGACCTTCTTGCCAGTAGAACCACTACCATATGATTAATTTACTTTAAGTTCAGCAAATCATCCTCCAGTAATTACTGGCCTAATCTAATCTCGCTTGCATTTTAACATCCAATTAAAAAGACATATACTACAATAAGCATAAAAAATCAACCAACCTGCAGCAGCACCAAACACTTCAACACATCTACAAACCTAAATGGGGAATAACACCTGACAGAAGTTCTCAAGAAGATGATGTTATCTGTCATTTCTCTTGCAGCACCCCTGTAGCTTAAATCAGAGCAGAGCATGCATGGACTTTCTCCAACATACACACAGGCACAAGTCATAACAAAAAAATTTCAGTCAATTTTTTTCTGGAGGATCCACAGGGAGGCGGTATCACGTGTTTTTAACTGCTCTAAAGGCTTGGTAGAGATATTACAGTGGAAGTGCTATCCTTCAGGACTTCTTCAACCCAAAGCTGGACACAGCTAGTGTAATAATGAGGCTTGCTGAGGTCCAGGATCTGGGCATTTGTAGAAGCATGGCCATGCTCGTGTGTGAAAGGGGAAGGCATATAAAGACATAAAACAATACAATGTGTCAAGATATCAAATATTTTTTCCAGCAATTATACAAACTCTACACCTTTAATTAAAATTAAATTACAATCACTCTAGATTTCTGAGTCATGTCAGGAAAGACAGTGATCAGCTTCCCAATGGGGCAAAGTCAGACAGCAGGTTTCTGTTCTCCAGGGGGTCAGCTGTAAGCTGAAGATCTCAGCTGAACCATCACTACATGTTATTTGGAAAGCTGCATCCTCCTGGTGTGGTGGTGTGGAAATGCAACAAGAATTACCATAGCAGCTCATAAAAAAGACCAGGATACAACTAGAGGGCAGGTCTCTTGTTCCTGTAAGGGGGCTGATGCACTGATCCCACGCACTGAGGTAGGATTACAAGGCACAACCTGAGATCCTGACTCTCTGCCCCTTCATGCTCTTCTTCAAAAGGAAACTCAAAAGGAAAAAAAACAATCCCCAAAAGGAAACCAAAGGAGAAGGCAGAGGTGACTGGCACCTCGTTACACAATAATTTAGTGACTGGTGAGCACTTGCCCACTAAGTGGAAGGCTACCTCTCAGTTCCCTCTCCTCAGCATGATCACAATTCAGGCTTTCCTCTGCCCACTTATGTATACTCTGTTCCTGCTCCAGATCTGCCCTCCTGTCTGGGCCCAGATCTGCTTTCGCCAGCTCCAGTGCTGGTGGTCAGAGAATAAAAATCATAAAGAAAACCATGGGTTTGAATGTCTTCAGGATGGAATGAGTATTGGATCCAGGTGCTTCCCAACATTAACCAAGAATGTCAGCCATTATGCTTGAGTGGCAAGCAGAAGTGCCACCAATAAGGCCCACACCCTAATGATGGCAGCTACAATGCTTTGTGGTGATTACAAAGATATGCATAGGGGCAAAACCAGGCTGTAAAATGGTGGACTTCAGGTTTCTTCATCCTAAAAGTCTAGATGCTGAGGGAGTTTACCTGCGCCTACTTTCTCAGTGCAATCCCTTCATCTCCTGCATGTCTAAGGAATACAGGTACTTTACAGAATCACAGAATATACTGAGTTGGAAGGGACTCAAAAAGATCATCAGGTCCAACTCATAAGTGAATGGTCCATACAGAGGTGAAACCCACACCCTTTGTATTATTAGCACCAGGAGTTGATAGAGTTAGGCTGTGCTGAAGAGAATGCCTTTTGAATTGCTTTCTGGAGGTAAGACACCTGTATTTCACCAAAATCCAATTTCAAGCACTCTGGGTTTCACTGAAAGTTGCTACTAGAACAGATACCCAAGAGTTTCATGTCATAATAGCAACAGATAGTCTTGGTTTATTGGGATAGGAATTAGAAATGGCATTAAGTGTAATTTTAAATGAACCCAAGCTAAATATGAGAAGACAAATATTGCCATTCTGCCAGGGTGCTTCACCCATGTGTTATATGCCTGGTTTTAAGCGCTGGACCTTAGATATTAAAGACAAAGGTATATACTTCCTCAGGAGAGTTCAGCAAATCTCTTCTTATAAAAGATGTAACAACCTAATTTAGCTCTAGTGTAATTCTGCTGCTTTCAATCCCAAGAGTTCATTTTGTTTGCCGTGTGTTTCCAAGTTGGGAAAAGACTCAGAAAACAATATGAAAAACGCCTTTCTGTGTCACAGCACCTCTCATGCTAAAGCCTAGGCACACGCACAAGATCTGTGACATATTTGGTGTACTGTGGACCAGGGAACTGTATCTTTCAAGGGATCTTCTAAAGATTAGGCCTCAAAACATTCGCAAGACCTTGGGAAAAGCACTTCATTTTTCTCTGGCTAGGTCTATTGTATAAATTAAACCCTGCCAGGGGGATGTTCCAGGGCACTGGAATTCAATCCTGTATAAACTGTTGACATAATCCTTGGCATCAGTTTCCCTGAAGCCAACTGGCAGCATCCCAGACAATTCCCCACACAACTCAAGAGTCAGCGCAACCCAAGGCTATCCCCGGCAAATGTGAAGAAGGCCAGCCCCTCCACTTTGGAGGGAAACTCAGAGAACACAGCCTGCTCCCTGCCAGCCTCTGTGCTCAACAGGGAGTCTGGGCATGTTTTGTTGATGAGTACAAACACATCTGATCCATCTAAAATGGGGATAACGTATAATTTCCTTTCTAAAAACCTGTGTGATTTAAGCATGCAACTACCATTATAGTTATTGCATACATACAGCTGGACTCCCCATAAGATTATTTGAATGTACTTGTAAATGAACTGCCTGTCCCCTCTCTGAGTACCAGGGAACAGCTGCCAGAAAATACATCCTATAGGAAATTCATGCTTACACCTACAGCTAATGTCTGCCAGAAAAAAACAAAGGAGTAGCACGGTGGCCTTTGGAGTAAGATTTCTAATTTCCTGCTTTGTAGGTGCAGGAGAAAAGATGTTTATGCATTGCTCTCCTCCCTGTGAGAGAGCAGGGTGGCCTTGTCCATCTCCAGAGGTCTTTTGCTTTAGCTGATGCTTCCTTTCCTACCTGGCAATCTTGCCATGGCCATAGGAACCATCTGTGCTTGTGTGGATGCACTTTCAGCACTGCAACAGCTTTGAGCCAACCATCCTCTCTTCCAAAAAAGAGCTCAATTGGAGAGCAGTTGGTGATGCTGCAGATCTACTCTAAAGGCCAGCAAGCAATAATCTGCAATTAATGCAGAGGAATGGAGGTAGAAGCAGAGAGAAAGCCCTCACCTCCTTCTAGAGCCACTGGTTCCCTTCATCCTTGCCAAGTATTCTGGAGCTCTTCACCCTGTTTGAGCCTTTTACTTGAAAATATTTTACTTACAGATCATACTAGATTCACAAACAATTAGTGTCTCCTCCAAGTGCTTTGGACTTCAGTGGGTCAGGAGCTGGGTTCAAAAGTCATATTTCATCCACCATATTCCAGCCCTCAGTTAAAGGCAGTCACTTATGGGACGGAATGTTGGAGCTTTGTAACTGCTCCTACTGGCATTAATTACCAGCCTCTGCAGTCAAGGGCTACCTTTTTGGCCAAATAGACTCACAAATGATTGCCAACACTAAGCCTCTTCTGTTTGCTCATCCTGAAGCAGCAGGCTCTGTCACTATCCCACACCCTCCTGACAAACAGAATTGAACTGGCTACTCCTGATTTAAATTTGTGCAACTTTATATGTAAGCAGTCTTTCTAATCAAAAACATATACATATATTTGATTAGTAATATATTAGTAGTATGGTGTGCAAAACGATACAGATACTTTCAAACAATCCTATTTTTGAAATGAACCATTCTGAGATTTTTGTTCCCAGCAACATACACATAATTTCCTTCAGAGTTGTCAGCCTTCACCTCTATACACACTGTGTGTGCAGGCGCATTATAGTCCACAGCTGGAACTGTTTTTATTAAGTACTTTCTGTATAAAAAACAACAAAAATTGAACTGATGATAGATATTATGGCAGTGCTTTCTCTAAGATTATGGAAAAAACCAATCTCTGATAAAGGAAGACACTCAGCTATGTCTTGAGCCAGTAAACAGTTGTCTAAGTGTTCACTAGCCCATTTTATGGAGGGGTTGTGTTTGCAAAAGGCTTTCATCCTAAAATCATGCCCTCTGCGTAGATGATCCTGTAGCCTTCATCATCTGCCACTCTCTCGTCTCAGTTCTGAATGAAGGAATAAAATTATTCTTGCACGCCTTGAAGGACCAACTTCCAAAGAAACCTTATAGCTGCATAGAAGACAGAATAGTTCAGCTAGTGGAGAATTGATGGACTGGCTGTAACAGGACTTACTCCATCACCACACCTCTCTCCCTTCTGATGGCAGTATAGAAGTAAATAATGATCTTACAAAAGCCGAGTTTGGCATTAACTTTGTATAAAAAATGAGGATGCTTCATTGCTCTTAGAATTTTTTTCATTAGATGAATTATCAGCTACTAGGCAACATTTCTAAGTGTTCTTTTGGCCAAGTGCCCCTGTAGACTGTAATGAATTGTACAAAACCGTTTTCTCCCCACTATTCCCAAAGCTGAAACTTTCTACAGCATTTGCAAACAGCTGCACTTTTCAGAAAAGCAGAAATACTCTCAAATTTAGCTACATGTTTGGCAACCTCTATCTCAGACATTCACAGGACTCCAGACATTGCTTCTCCCACCTCACAAAAAGAATTGCTTTTGACTAACAAAACTTGAATTTTGACTCAGCCAAACCACAGCACAGGTACATAAGATCCGTGGCCAGTTGGCACTAGCTCAATCCTGGAGTTGATGGTACCTGCCCTTCAGATTTTCCAAAGGAGAGTAACCCTTGCGTCACACTGTTCAATGCCTCTTTTGTTCTGGTTTTAATCCTGTGTCCAGCCATGGGTTTATGTGACTCCTGAATTACTGTCAGCAGGAAAGATACCACTCAGTGCCATTTACAAGAGATTCAGCACCTGCAGGCTCAAGCTATGAGTCAAAAACCACAATTATGGGAAAGGAAGTTATGCAAAGAGCAGCAAAAGCAAGCATATTGGTGTAATGCCAATTATGCAGAGAAAAGCCAGTGAGATTAAGGCAACTGTGTTGTTAAGATACATGAGAAAGAAAAAATGTAGGTATATAGGCTGAAACCTTTATACCAACTCCAACTCCATTTTTATTCTTTAAAAATTATGAGAAACAAAAACGTATATGGTTTATTAGAGAAAAGGAGACGCTCCAAGTCATACTATTTTCACGAGGCAAGAAGATTAAATGGTATCACTCCTTTTTAGCGGGCCAGCTGTGGGAGAGGACTGTCCGAGATGGCTGAATCGGCCCCGGCCAGGCGCTTGGCAGCTCCCGCCCCCCAGGCGCAGCCATTTCCTATTCCTTCCCAAGGCTCAGCTCCCGGGATCCGCGCCGGAGCCCCGCGGAGCTCCGTGAGGCGGAGCGAGCGGCCCGTGTTCGGCGCCATGGCCGCCCCGGGCCCTGCGCGGCGCAATGCCGCCATCTCGCGGCTGCCAGCGCGGCGAAATGGCCCCTCGCGGCGGGGAGCGCGGCCGTGAGGGGCCGCGGGGCAGGGACAGCAGGGCAGGGACAGCGGGGCCTCCGCAGGCAGCGGCAGCGGAGGGGCTGGGAGCAACGGAGGGATAGAACCCACAGGATCGGGGCTCCAGAATGCCTCGTGAGTAAGGGCCGGGCTGCGGACCGCTGCATCCCTCCATGAGGAGGGCGCCTCTCGCATGAGGCCAACAGGGCAGCTTTTATTTTACATAGAAATTGACATCTTCCCGGAAAATTTACTAAGGGAAATTAAAAAAAAAATAAAAAGAAGGGAAAAAAAGGGAAAAAATAAAAAAGAAAAAAAAAAGGAGGGGGGGGGGAGGAAAAAAAGTAAAAAAAAAAAAAGAGAAAAAAAAAGGAGGGGGTTAATTTCAAAACCAGAAAGGCAGAGCTACATCTGATGGGACGAAAGAAGGACTTTCTCACTCTCTGCTGGCTCTGTAACAGCCAGGTGCACTCTGGTGTTATTTCATAGAATCACACAGTCAATTAGACTGGAAAAGGCCTCTCAGATCCTCGAGTTCAACCAATGAACAAACCATCACCGTGTTAACTAGACCATGCACTGAATACTGTGTCCAGTCTTTCCTTGAACACCTCCAGTGACGGTGACCCCACCACCTCCCTGGGCAGCCCATTTCAATGCCTGATAACCCTTTCTATGGAGAAATTCCTTCTAATGTCCAACCTGAACCTCCCCTGGCAGCTTCAGGTGCTGTCCTCTTGTCGTGTCGCTGGTTGCCTGGGAGAAGAGGCCATTCCCCATCTGACTACAACCTCCATTTAAGGAGCTCTAAAGCATCATAAGATCTCCCCTGAGCCTCCTCAGAGCTTTCAGATACCATGTAGAGAGAAGGCTGCTCCACCCCATTTCCCTGCCAAACTCCATTGTTTTGAAATTTCTTGTACTATTTGCCTGCCTCTGGCTGAATTTCAGCTTGAAATTGTCAGCTTGAAAAAACAACTGGGACCAGTCTGCCAGGACTAGAGTGGGTTAGGGGTGAAACAGTTCTTCTTGCCCATGTTAAAATCACGTACAGTCATTTTGTACCATCAAACTCCACAAATTTGTGCAAACTTCAGTGAGTCCCCACTTTGAGGCATGAATTTGATAAGGAGCCAAAGAAATGTAACTTTAGCCTGAACTATTAAAATGTTAAAAGATGTTCTTCTCAGTCGGAAATTTTAAGACTTTGACAGCTAAAATCCTTGTAGATATATTAAATTCTACTGTAGGACCACCATGTATAAAGATGACTTTCCCTTCCAGTGCTGCCTTTGGGTGCTGCAGGCTGTAGCTGTATGATTGGGTGCCTTGAATCCCTCCATTTGGTGGTTTGTGTGCTTAACTACCCCTAGAGATGGTTCACAGAGAGTGGCAGCTCAGTGCCGTCAGCTGAGGGACTGTCACACCCTCTGCTCAAGCAGAGGTGGGTGTCATACCATAGATGTTTCAGCTGTGACCTGTGTCACCCGTGTACTGTGACCCATACAGGTGTGGATATGAGGTCATGTGGTGGATTTGTTTTCCAATTTGGTCTCCAAAAACCTGGGGAGTTAAACATTCACAGAAGTTAACATTAAGGTCACAAAGCCACATTAAATCACTCCAAAACGTGGAGGTTGGCTGTGCAGACATCATTCCAGCCCTTGTGCATCAGCATTACAGGGTGTCTGAACCCCAGACTTCTGGCTTTGGCTGGATGGGGTTCAGCCTGTGCTACCCTGTATATGACAGTGATGGAAGCCCTGGGCATGTAAAGATGAGTCCTGTAGCAAGTCCATGTGGAACTGAAGAGACCAAGGCAGGGAGTTGTGCAGCTTAGAATTAATTGTTCAATGTCTGAGCAGGAGGAGCTCAGGTGCAGCCAGACCGCAGTCCTGCCTTCCCATAGCTCCTTATGCCACACTTCCTCATGGGCTTGGCAGGCTCATGTTCTTCATGGGCATGAGCAGGACCAGCAGTTTTGTGGTCTCTGACAGGTCAGATGCTTCTCAATCCAAGGTGCACAATAAGAACCCAGCATTTCTGCTGTTAAAAAAGTGCATCTCCAAAATAAGAGAGATCACTAATTCATACAAACATGCCTTTTCAGTTTGCAATGAGCTCTGCTACTGACACCTCCGTGACTTGGACGTTCAGCTTCTATCGGGGAAACCAGCTTTCACCCCTCACAAGCACACAGCAGTACAATCTTAGAAACGCTAGCCACTGCATCCCGCTTCTCTGCCACTGAGGAGTAAGGCGGGCAGCGGCGGGGATTTCCCTCTCCGGAGCCGGCGCGGCCGCATTCCTGCCCTCCGGCCCCGCGCTCCGCAGGCTCACGGCATTTGCATCCGCATCACAGTTTCCGTCTGGCTGCATAGCAGGCAGTTCTCTGAAGCACAAATACCCGGCTTCTTGTTGACAGCACGCTGCTTTCCTACGCACAGCCGTGCTCTGCTGCCTCCAGCAAAAACTAGGGAGAGACTCAAGCCATTAATTTTGAGGACTTGTGAAAAAATTTATATCAGAAGAATCCTTCTCTTTTACATTTTGTTATATGCAGATAATGATGAATTCGGTTTGTTTGTTTGGGTTTTTTTTTTAATATATATTTTTGCTGTAGTTTTGGAGTTCACTGAAGATGTATGAATATCAGACATCATTGCTATAGCTCCAGTAGGCTTATCTGGAGGGTCAGGGAAATCCTGGTTGCCCTGGTTTCTTTCAGTGACGAGGGAATGCTGAGGCAATGAAAATTACCAGCTCTTTGTCACTGGAAATCTCACACATTTGGGAAGTGACTAAGCTGTGGTTTTGGGGAGACTGCCTTTTGTATATGAACAAGAAGAAAAGAATGCTCAGTTTGTGTGAAGTTACAGATCAAAAATCTGAAAATGGTAGCAGAGCTCAGGAAAACTTCTGGAGTGGGTTGTCTGTTAAGGGTCAGTAGGGTGGAGAGAAGGCACAGCAGATAGCAAAAACATTGCTTGTTTAGGTTTGACTTCTTGGATTGATTTTTCCCGTGAACAGAAAAAAATTCAAAACCTGAAACCCAAGTGTCTAGTAAACTGCAGTAAACTTCCTTTATGTTTCCAGTTGTGATACATATGAGAATATTACTTGTATTCCACCAGATTAAGTTGACTGTGGGAAGGCAGTCCAAATATGTTTCACAGGGCATGTAATGAAGGTCTTGATAGTTCTATATCTAAAACAAACCAGAAAATGCTGTCAATTGATCAGTTTCCTTTCAGACGAATTCATAAAATCATGCAGTTCTCATGATGAATCAGTAACAGGCTGCAGAGAGACCTCCTGTGAGTTTTCATCTTGCCTATTCAATGGCACAAGAAATTCCTCTGGGAGCATCTGGTGGGAAGACCATTTCCTGTGTAGCCTGGGATTACCTAGAATACAAGGCTTCCACAAGAAACTGCTGCTCCAGGAGGTCCCACACATCAGCTGTCTAAGCAAAGTGAGTCTTTCCGCTTTACTTCTGTTTGCATTGATTTTCAAGAGTGCTCATGTTTCTGCCAAGGCTCAGTGGAAGGAAGGCCTGCAGGGCTTTAACCATCAGTTTGAACTGAATTTGTGCTGACTCTTGGACCCACAGGATATAATTTCTGGTCAGCTGTAGCCTTTCCTGCATGCCGGCACATTAAGTGGTGACTCTCTGCATTTCTGAGAACTGTAGGTTATAATTTCTAGTAAAATCAACCATTTTTTTCTACTTTTCTACTATTCTACTGTTTTACTGAATGAATCAATAAATGGTTGGACCTCCAATGTCAAGCATTGCTGTACCTTGCCTAGAAGCCTGACTGGCAGCAGTGAGGAACTTCAATCTGCATGACTCTCCTTACCTTGTACTTCTGTTCTCACCTTTGGCTTGTCCAAATGTAGTACCCCTGGGGCAGGAGCTGACTTCTGCCTTGTGTTTGTCCCACACCCAAATGATCCGGCTCCTTAAACAACAGAGCTTCTGATTCTTTAACACATTTTCATAATCCTGTGGGAACCTTCAAGTCCTACTGGGGTAAGAGGTTGTCAAACAGCCAAACAGTCTGCAGGCTATGTGGTGGCTAATTTATTGGCACAAAATTACAGGATGACCCAGGCTGATCTGAGGCATAACCTGCTACTGCATATCCATCCAGGAGGTATGGGGTGTTCTTTCCAAGTTTTTTGATTTCTTGGTTTGGCAGGATTCAGGTTTTTCGATAAAGTTACAAACTCAGTTCACAGGCTAAACCAAAATAAGGTCAAAGTATACAGAAATTATAACTGGAAATAAACATTGGGAACTCTGAAATAAATACCAATTTTGACCTCTGATTTTTTAATAAAAGCAAGACATTGAATTGCACCTCACTTCCCACCAGGGCAGCTAGCAAGAACTAGAACAGCACATAACTCTGACTATTCGTGCACATGCATAGGTAGGAACCAGATACTAAGCAATGTTCATAGCCCAGTGGGATGGAAGCATCCTTCAGCTGGGGCTACAGGGTACTGCTGCCGTGTAACTTAGAAGCTGTTCCATTCTGTCTCCACCATAAGTGATAAACAAGGCATGAAAGTGGCAAGGTTGAATTATGTCATTCTCCAGGACAGTATGCTCCTTTTAGTGGGCTGAAATTTGTTCTACTAGCTTTGGAAGTTATGCAGGTATTTCACGCTTTTGGCTAACTATGCATTTGTTGACTTCTCAGATGTCATGTGAAGGGTCTGCTCTCTGCCTTCTCTGTCTGTGACGGCCATGTAAGCTATGCCAAAAATACAGCCAAGACGAGCACTTTGCTCCAGATGTAAGCTGCCCTGATTGTAACTCCTGCACAGTTAACAGGCTTCAGTAAGTTTGCAAACCAGCATAAAACACAGATTTGTCGGAACTTAAAACTGCTGTTTTTACAGTGTGTTATGTTTCTGGGCAGAAAATCTTGATTAGATGCCAAGTTGATAGGATATTCAATACCCCCCCTATAAAATGTTTATAGTTGGGCATGTATATCTAAGTGCACCTTTCTGGTGCTAAATGAACATGATTAAAAGAATCCCCCATCTGAGAATCAACCAGGCAGCTTCAGAGTGCAGAGAAATTCCTTCCAATAAACAATGTAAGCATGAGAGAGCCATTCCTGTCAGGGCCTCAGATTCAGAGTTCCTCACAGTATCTTCAACATTTCCTGGTGTATAGAATTGAGCTCTAATTTAGTTCATAGTTTTAAATAACAGAACTGTGATTAAAGCTATGCACATAATTTGCTTTCACAGTATAAACCAGAAGCTTGATCCTGCCCTAACAAAGGCAGACCCTTAGTGGTTCTAGTATCACAACCACAGCAGTAACTAAATGGCAGACAGATTATTTTTCATAAATATGTGCTTTTACAATTTTTTAGAAGTATAAAATTAGCATGTACATTTGTAAATTATGTATGTGGCTCAATATGTATGTATTGTTTTGTGCACAAAACAATCTATCTTCTCATACTAGGTAATGTATTTACATGACACTATTATAACTATAAAACTGTAGAAGGTTAGCTTTACAAATACCCTGTCCTCATTCATATCTTATAAGGACATGCTGAAACATCTCCCTTATGTAGTTTGCAAACATGCCAAACTAGTGTATAGAATATACTCCATGGTTAAATGATCTTACTATTCCATGAGCAGGAACCACGTGATCATTATCACATTAAAATCAGCCTCTTTAGAGCACTTTTACAATCAAAAATATTTGCTCATTTATAGAAGCTGAAGTAAGTTTTAGAGAGCCTTTTCAAAAGTATCCTTTCCATTTGCTACCCATTATTGCAGAAGGCCTTTCTATAAGCTGAGTATCTTAGTAAGGAGACTTAACAGAGCAGGCACACATGTGCCAAGTGAGTTCCTCCCAAAGCTGGAGGGACAGGCAGGACAGGCTGAACCTCCAGCAGCCATTAAGAGTGCCCATCTCTGGGTGTTTTTCAGTCTGGGTGCCTTCAGGAGTCTCACCTGTGGTCCCACCTGTTGTTCAGTGTCTCAGGCCTTGCAGAAGCACGTTTGAAAGTGGACCCACAATGGCTGTAACCCCTGGCTGCATGGTGGCTGTGTCACTGCCATCCTGCAGCCTGTGTGCTGCTTACAGGAGGTCACCAATGACAGTGCATTTGGTCCTGTCATAGTCTCTTTTTATGTGTCTCAAACACCCCATAGAGCATGGCACATTAAGCAATCATCTAAGCAAATTGGGCCCAGGAGTGCAGTAGAGCGTACTGCAGAGAAAGGCAGCAAGCTTCTGGGAAAGCTGCATGTGTGACCTTACACAGCACTTGTCCTTTTATGACTGGCTGAGAGCAGTGATGCTCTCAGGAGCTGCATTCTCACTTCTGGGGGGCTGGTGCCAAGCCACTGGAATTCTGCTACTGTAACTAATGAACTCCCTTAGGAACCTCTGAGTTAGGTTTAACATTTTGAAAATGCTTTTCTTCCCAAATGCACCAGTAAGGATGACCAGCTGGTCTGGATGCACAAGACTTCACAGGACAGACACTACACAGCCAAAGGTTAATAAAGCTAAGGTACAAACTTAAACCCACATTTGTTCTTTGAATAGTTCACCAGATAATGAGATTTTCCACCAAATTAGCAGCAGATGAATTATCAGGGTTCTGCTGGCTTGTCTGACATGAAACCTGTGCTGCTTGAGGAAAGGAAGAACTTTCACACAAGGATGCAACATGCAGTTGGGTAGCACTGCTACCTTCCTGTTAGTCAGACAGAAGAATACCCCTCTTCAGCACAAACTCCAGTTCAGCTAGAACACTCACCCTAATAGTGTCTGCCAGGTTCCCTAAATACTGCCTATAAGAACAATCAGTAAGCAGAGAGCTGGGTGCATTTAGTCTGCTGTGTGCAGTTAGTACCTGGATGAGGTAAGTTGTGACAATCCATTTCCTTGACACCCAACAGACCACGCAGGTAGTTCTGTTCAGTTCCAAGCAAGCAAAAAAGCACTCTGCAAGCATAGGATGATGATAAAACCAAAGGGAGTTTTGATGTTGACTTTGACCAGCACAAAAGACGAGCCTTTTCATTAGTCTCACCCGGGTTTGGTTTCTCACCTGAGATTCAGGTTGTTAAAAGTCCTTGGCCCTCTAAAAGCCCTGAGCTGCATTGCAAGAAAAAAGCGGAGTCTTCAAGGCCTTGTTTTCAGGTTTTTCGTATTGTTTATTATTTGGTATCTCAGAGATTTCTCCACACCCAGCCAACGTCCGGACAGCGGCTGGGACATGAGGCAACCGACTGCCGATGGGGCGTTGCTTTACTCTTATACAGATAGTTACGTGTCCACTATTTACAATTTTGTGCCAATGTATAGTACCTACACTAGAAGGGTCATTTCTACCTTGACCCAATCCCCTCAAACTACTTTGTGTCATCACCACATCAGAAGATGGAGGACAAGGAAGAAGGAGAGGAACTTAGCGCAACACCCTAAATCCTCCATCTTGTCCCCCATTTACTTCTACTCTAAGAACCCCTAAACTACAAAATTTTTTACCCTGTGCTGTGCTAAACTACTATTTTCACACCTTTGAGGTTTGCAATTCCTCTCTCAATGTTGGAAGCCTCTCCCATGGACTGAAATCAAACCCAGTGTCTTCCTGGGCTCTGTGCCAAGGTCTCCAACCCCCCTGGACCAGCTCCACACCCCCTGTCCAGGGTTCAAACTTCCTTCCTCGGGTCCCAGGTCATCCAAAGGGATGCCTTGGACTCCAACAGTTAGAGACCCCATGGTGAAATTAAATTGTCCTCCTGGTGCTCCTGCTGCCCCATGTGGGTAAAATCATGTGTGTTTTAGCCTCTGCCTAAGCCTAAGGCTTTAACTACAGTTTACCTTTATTCTCTGATGTAACTCCTGTCCTTAGGTACTTTGCCAGTAGCTTCCTTAGAGCTTAAGGTACCATCTTCAGCCTCACATTGGCAGGACTCCTCAGTTCTCTCTCGAAGTTCATCAATAGAGAGTTTTATATATTTGTAAAACATTACAGTGCTTTAGTAAGTGAAAAAGTTAATAGCAGAAGGCAGTTTTTGTATGTAATGTTATCTCTGTGTGATCATTGTATATCTTTTCAGAAGGAACCTGCAGTATCTGTTGTAAGTTCACACAACAAAGGAATACTTCCTTTGTTGCTCTGGTTACACCAGAAAATAAAGGGTGGCTGGCTGGAAAAAAGGTGGAGATAGAGGAATAACCATAAGTGAAGTGGTCAAGAAGCTAACAGTTTAGTGTGCACAGACTGAGAGAAGAAAAAAATTTATCCACATCAGGGGTTTTGAGGAATTGATGTATAAAATACAGATTTTTAAAATTTAGGAGTGCCACAACCTGACAGCAGAACCGTAAGCACCATACCCATGCTTACTGGAAACACAGAAATTATCTTGGCAGAGAATTACCTGTCTTTCTACAATCATGAGCAAACCTTAGAACAATTTTTGAAGGAAAGAATAATTAAGACCTAAAGGTAAGTAAAAATTATATAGATAAAATGATTAGGGCAAACTCAGCTGGTATCTCTCATTGATTTCCCAAGCATAACTTCTTCACGTGGATGCTAAACTGTCAAGCTAACTTGCTAAGCCAGGTGATTTGACCACTTGCAATGATTCTTGTCTTGGACTGGATAAATACCCTTAGAACTGGATATCAAAGTGAATAAGGAGCCAGGACAAGATAACTTAGTCAAGGGGTTTCTGGGTGGACGGAGAATAATATTGGCATTCCTCAAAGTGCTGTGCCTGATAATCTTAAAGATATTAATTTATTCCCATGGCACAGGTGAGAAGGTTCTGAAATCTTGTCAGCATGCAAAAGGGATGGACTATTAAAAGCACTGCATACCGCTGGTGCCTAAAACAGTGCAAATAAGGTGGCATTTTTTTGGCAGAATACAAGGCATATATGAAAGTAGGAGCTATTTAGAGGTTAGATGTCAAAAACAAACAGTTAATTAGGCTTCTTTGTTAGTGATACAGAAAGAAAAGCACTTCTGGAATTTCAGTCTTACTACCTGAGAAAATTTATCTGGCATGAATCTTCTGTGGGAGGTGTCTGACAAAAAAGCCACCCATAGCTCTGAGAGAGCTGCAGCAAGGAAGGAATGAGGGTAGTGATTGATTATATCATGACAGTGATTGGATGGTTGTGAAAAAGGCAAACAGATACTTTATGTATCCAAAAAGGTTTTTCTAAAGCAGAGTACTGACTTTTTCCCAGGCATACATAACCAGAACTCATCCATGTGAGTTCAAGAGACCTATACTGAAGGAGGAACAACTCAAGACTGCACCATGGGCAGAGAAAGCTGCAACCATCAATGGAAGAATGAAAAATGTACTTATTAACAATGCCTAAAAGAACTGGGCTTGTTTCCCCTCACAGAGTGAAGGTTGAGGGGGCCTCTGTCACCTTTTTAATATATCATAGCAAAGGAAGAGTTTTAAAAAGGATCATAATCTGTTTAAGAATAAATTTGAACTCAAAATACAAAGTTCTGAAACTATCAGAGCTTTTGGTATTGTCCAATGACCATTTTCAAAATGTTGCTTGATATGTTTGTAATCAGGGTCTTTTTGGTTGGGGTTTTTCTCTGAGATAAATATCATAGTGAAGGGTCCTACAGAAACAAGGATGTTTCACAATTATTAAGACCCTTATAATGAGATCTTACTATCTCCTCTTTATTTCTGGTTCAGGCTTCAATATTGTACCTTCTAGAGCACATTCTCAGTATCAGCCTATTAAAGAAGTTTTAGTTGTAAAGGTTATTTTCTGATAATGGATGAGTCTTGCTGAGCTGCTACTCTTGCCTGAGAAATACTTACCAGCAGCTTACTCCCAGGAACTCCTGTGCCCAGGAGGCAGGATGTCAGGGGAGTTCTGATGCTCAGTATACATAAATAGCAGGGTGACATTAGACATTAGGAATCCTTAGTAGGCAGTGAACTGGTACTTGTCTGTGACAAGTTACCCTGACAGCCAGGAGATGCTTTCCAAATCAGCCTGTGTTGAAAGCTGAATGAGAGAATGATGCTTCTGGACCGCTTGCAAACATGCTGACTTGTGGCCATCATTAAGAATCAGCCCCACTAGTTTGGGTTCAGTGTGTAAGAAGTACTGTTCCTTTTGTGCTGGCAATTCTACAGCTTCCTCAGGTAGAAATTTGCAAGTGCAAATAAAGTGAAGGGAAGAAAAGGATCCTATTAAAATATTACTTTGAAGAATTGCAACCCAGTTCTTTTAATGAGCTTTTAAAGATCTTTATTTCAGCAATACAGGTGTTACCTAATGTTTGATTAAAATCTAACGTACAGACAGATTAGAATTGTGAACTCAAAGTGATTGCCACAGATCCAGACTGTCTTCTCCTGGAAATACAGTCCAATTGGTCCTCTCTCCTAGTACAGGGTAAGTCAAGGATTTCCAAAGATAAAAAAGATGAAGGCAGACTCCTCTTGAGAACCCTTTCTCTGAAAGGAAGGGTGAACTGGATGAGATGCAACAGAAGAAATCACTCAGTTCACTGTTGTTTTCCCATCACCCCGTTCCAAAGGATCACGGGGACATGGACAAGTCTGTCTTGCCACTGGTAGGATGAACGTCTGCATTTTGGCATCCTGTAAGAAGGATGCCAAAATGCTGTTTACATTGCAATTTTTGGTCTGACTCTATGAAAAGGAGAGGATGTAATAGAGTTGTGGACCACGAGGTCATATAATGGCTGGCCTCTCAAGTTTCCAGTGGTATTCTTGATGGGTCTGTTGTTGATGTGAATATCTTCAGGTATGTATTGGTGGCACAGTGACAAAACTTATCCTCTGACCTGTAATGAAGGCCTAAAGTGGAATTTGCAGAATACTTCTTTATCCTCTCTGCACCATCATTTTCTGTACAGAAATGTAAAACCTTCTTCCTTTTACTTGCTTGTGGGATTCAAAGAAATTCTCAGATATGTTCCTTCTCCGCCTCATGCAAGTCAGGCTCAGCTCTTACTTATGCAAAGAGGAGTGAAAAGTGTTGTCTGTCATCTTTTAATTTCTCTTTGTATGGCTTAATGAGTGCTGTGGTAGTGCAGGTAGTGCAGGTTGCTCAGAATTGCTGTTGGGGGCATTGTGAGAATGCAGTGAACTTTTGCAGTTTTCCTAGAAAGTAGGACAAAAGCAAAGAGGCAGCAAGAAGCAGCTCTGCAAGGCAGTAAAGAGGTGTGAGACTCCTCTGCGGGGGCTCTTCCTCACTGACTCATCTGAGAGCTGTACTCCCACTTTTCATTTGAAAATGAACCTCTACCCCTCCTTCAACTGTAGTTATCCGTAACAGTGTTGGTGTCACCTTTATACCTCTTTCTCTCACAAGCGTGTGTGGGTGGTGCTAGCTTTGCACATGAAAACCCTGGCTGGTGCTCAGCCTTTCTCCTTTGTTCTGGTAGTGGTCACCATTGGATACACTTTCTTTTATATTGTCAAAAATGTTTCCATCGTGGCAAACATAGGGATGGAGACTGCTTCGAGGTGAGGTGCTCCTCCTAGCACACAGTGGTTAACACCACCCAGCAGAGGCACGGGGTGGGGGAAGGTCTCTGCTCTGGAATTCTTCCACCTGCCTCACTTTTCAAACACCCGTGAGACAGTCTTGCATTATGTGTGAAATGAATCCATCAAAAATGATGACAGGGGAACATGGATCAAACTGCCAGATGGAGGAAAGGCATACTTACAAGACTCCTTGCTAATCATACTGAACGTTTCAGATGGAAGCACAGTGACTCACAGAAGGGAGCTGCTTTTCTTCTGTCCTCTTATGCAGGTGTACTGATGGTGACAGCATATTGCCATCCCATGTGGGTGGCGGCTCTTTGAAACATGAAAGGAAGGAGTAAAAAGTCCTGGAAAAATTTGAATTCTAGAATTACTTACCCTTAGGTTAATTCAGTCCTTCAAGCTTTCCATTGTTTTCCTCAGGAGTGAAACAAGCATTTTGATTCTACAGCTGAATGTGATGGCCAAGTCACAACTTGGCAAGTCTGGCACTACCCAGAGTCAATGGCCTGAATCTTAAATGCTGACTGCAGGCACATCCCTTGCAGGGAATGGCCTTTCAGGGATGTGACAGATGTGACCTCACAGTCCCCTTCCAGCCATGGACTCCTGCTGCCCATGAGATCCACGTAAAACATCAACTTGTACAGGAAATCACCTTATGAAAAGCCAGTGTCCATAAAGGAGACAGAGGAGCCCTGCAACTTTCTTTGAATAAAGGGAGAGAGTCTGCTGGGGCATATGACTGTGGAGTCCCTCCAGCCACTCAGTGTAATACCCAGGGTCTGGCCTTGGCAAGACAGACTCTAGCTACCTCTCCTGCCTGAGGGGACACTTCCAATGTGCTCTGTACACAATGGTTTGGTCGGTTCTGCCCCCCCCCCCAATGACCTTGGCCTTGTGCTTCCTTCCCCCTCGGTGTGTCTCCATTGGCTTCAGGTCAATGCCCTTACCTGCCCTTTGCCCCGCCCCCAGACCCTCTACTTAAGGGGAGACGGGGTCGGGTTCTCCCTCATCCCTCTTTCCTCTCTCTGCCTCTTGGCCTTTGTTCTCTTCGCCTTCTCCTCCCTCCCCGGCTCGGGGTGGGGGAAATAAAATGGACTCTCGTGGTTAACAAAGAGATTTATCTCCTCTGTTTCCATGCCGGTGGCTGTAACCTCCCTGGACACAATGTACACTGTTGCCACACGATGCAACATATGCCCACAGGGTTTTCTCTCTCGAGGTTTTGGAGGGCACAGCCTCCTTTTATCCTAAACTCCCAGCTGCATGTTGCCCTCTTACTTTCCCCATTGGCTGCAGTACTAGGAACCAACAGCCTTCCCAAACCACCTACAACATATTCCTCCCTTGAACCTGTAAAAATAGAAGGCATGATGCTGAAGAAAGATATGCTTCTTTTAGGCACTAGAGAAATTGTGCAGCAAAAATTAGCCTTTATGCAAAGATTAATCCTTAATTAGGGAGGTATGGGTCTCCTTTAACACTGCTTGACTTTTCCACAGGAGGTTCTGTATTTATAAGTGATTGTTCCTGCTCACACAGAAAACTTCTGTCTCTTCATCTGCTTCCCTGGAGACTTCTGAACTTGTCATCAACCTGATATCCCAGTCAGAGGAACACTTCCCCACTGTGCAATGAAAATTTATCAGCTTGTTCTTCAGCATGTCTCAACAACTCAGAGATTATTAACTCATCTTTCAAGTGATTAATACTTCTGGGTGTTTGAGAGGCATAACTGGTACTTGTGAGTACTGAGAGGCCACAGAAAAGAAGACAGAAAGGGAATGCAAAACATGACAGTTTGGATTGAGGGGCAGACTAACCCTGCTCTAGTTTGTCCTGTACCCACTCCACCTGGGTCCCATTTTAACTGGCCTCTGTAGCCCCTGCAACACAAACAGCAAACAGCCCCTTTTAATCTCCTTCCTTTGTATGACAATCCACATCTTTGGATTCTCAAGGGAGTACATCTGAGAAAAAGTCATTTCACTTAGAGCTGCCTAATTATAGCTACATTGACAGCCACAGTTGTAACTCCTCTGCTAAGAGATTTTTAGTATTCATCGGTAGGCACCTCATTGGTCGCTGCAGAGTACCTGTCAGTCATGATAATTACTAATTTGTTTTAACTTGCCTCAGAAGCATTCCTAGAATTTATGGCTGTGCTGTGAGTTGATACAGGCCTTGTTATTCCAGCTTTGCCTTCTACTATGACAGAGGTATGGCAGAAATGCAACATATATAGTCATCATGGCCTGTCTATAAGTGATGCACTAAGAAATTGCACGACCCCAATATATGCATGTTTCCACCATGTACAACACCCAGCAGCACCTTACTGTGAAATCACTTCTAGGATTGCTTTTGTGGCTCTGCCTGCATTTTGAACATACACACTGAGAGGTGTGTGTATATAATTTTCCAGAAAAGCTGGTCTGTCTGTCCTTGCTTATATGACTGAGGCAGCTAATAGGGCTGCTGCATTCAAATAGAGTCACGTCAAGCAAAGAAGTGCAAGGCAGGACAAAGGATAAAAACTATTTCACAGCCAGGCAGACATGACTTCAGTGCTTTTGTCCAAAAGCTCTCATATCTTGCTCCTAAACTGACCTTGACAGCCTCGCAGAAAGCAAAGTTGCTCCAGAAGGTTGTCATGCCCCCTGTTACAGCAGGGGATATCTACAACACTGCTTTACTGGAATGCAGTGGTACCCGTAAAGAGAACCCAGATCATGTAAAACACAGGGCAAGAATAGCATAAATACAGAAATCTGTGTTATAATAAAAGGCTAAGGTTCTAACCATAAAATTGGAAATTAGGCAAAATTTCCCTTCTCTCCTACCACATACTGCATGGCAAGCCTAGACCATGCTTCATCCCGGCCTGCACACCAGGACTTCACAGCATGTGCCATTGGCACAACAACCACCCCAGCATTGGCCAACAACCCACCCCAGCAACTCTGATACCTGTGAACTTCTCCCCCACAAGCTTCCCCCTCCAATTCCCACCCAGCTTTCTGCCTCCCACAGGTATTGAGTGGCTTTCTAAGCCATGATGAACATGAAAGAAGCTTTCCAGCTTGGCCCAGTAGAGCTCCTTCCCCATTTTGTCCCTAATTTCTGCACTCCTGTAATCCTGAGCCATAGCTGTCAGCCTAGAAAATGCAGTCTCTGTGAACTTCCCTGAATCCCCCCTGCATGGCAGAAGAAGGGGATTTACATGCAATGCCTCAGCTCTGCTGTGCTACTGGTCTCAGGAGAGTTCTCCAAGCATGTATCTTAAATTGTTCTAAGTGTGCCAGAGTTGTGATTTTTTCAGCTTGGGTGCCTGTTACCCCTGCATCCATCCTGGCCAGAGGCAGTTTCCTTGCACACCCCGCTCCAAGTGCTGAGCTTTTGGAACTGCCCTGGGCATCTCTGTTTAGTTGTAGCTATTCCAACAAGAGTATCATGAAATTTTTCTCAAAGTTGGGCAGGGAGGGATGCCTGATAGGGAGAGCAGGTTTACTAAGCATGTGGGCTACCCCTGTACAGTCGTTCTGATGAGATCAAAATTTCCCTCTGCCAGCACCAGCCTTTTGCAGGAACACCTGGGCCATAATCCGCATGGAGACCAGTCCCAAAGTCTGAAGCATAGTAGTCATTAAGAATTTCAGAGTTTATAAGAGGTTCACTCACTGCATCATATTACAGATATGCTATTAATTATTTTGAGTGGGTATTGAAGCAGTAAGACTCCGTGTGTTCCCTGCAGGAGAAGGCTGTTCCAACAGCACTGCTCTGGCTTTTGATGCTATTGTTTTAATTCAAAGACCCATCATACAATCAGTTCTGCTACTGGTCCTTGAATCCAAAGTATTTCCCTTCCATCAAAGAGAAAGTTTAATTTGATGAACAGACAGACATTTCAAAATGTGACCTTTACCAAGGTGAAGTACTCAGTGGATGTATTATTTATTGGTTTTCAATTTTTCCACAGGCAGACATGTCTATTCTGTCAGGAAGGTTAAACAAGATGTTTAAAAATTCATTTAAGTGCAAATGCAGTCCCTACTAGTGTAGTAATTCTTTCTCTTAACTACACATTTAAGAGCAAGATGTGCTTATACAGGAGGATAAATGATAGCTTGTCTGAGGCAGGACTGACAGCTTGTAGATATTCACTGCTGGCTGCAGGTGCAGCTTAAATTATCTCCAGCCCTTTCCTTGGGCTCGCTTGCCATCCATCTGCTCTCTGAAATTGGACCGTTCTTTAAGTGTGGAGTACACTCGGTTTGTCTCAGCATCTAAGCTCAGGTTCTTTGGAGGGGACAGCACTGAGGTGCTCAGAGCAGCTCCAGCCACACCAGCTGACCTTGGAGAGCTCTTATTAGGTGGTCCAGGGCCTTGTGCAGGGGTGCAAGTGAAGGAAAGGCTCTTCATTTTGGAAACACTGCTCTTCTTTCCCTCTGGGGTAGGAGCAGAGGTCACCTTGGAGGTCACATACAGGCTTGTCTCTTCTGGCTCCTAAGCATCTTGATAACTGAGTGTGACTAATTCACAAGATTCTCTTTTCTTCCAGACCAGTGTAGCTTAAATTTTTCCAGATTGGTTAAATAATATTTCCAACAGATGCAAGCAAAAACCCCACTAGTGGATTATGGCAAAGTAGAACAATTTGCTGAGAAATTAGTTAATTTCATTGGAAGTAGTACATTATCTGTGGTAGTGAATCCTTTAGAAATAGAAAAATGTGCATGAATAATGTAAATAAGAGCAACATTTTGTACTCATCTTTCTGGGAAAATAAGTTCTGACAGCTTGTTGGATTTGCCTCTTCTGGCTATTTATGATGGTGACTTAGAAACTCTTCCTGATTGAATGTTCAGTCAAGTAAAAAGGAAGAATAAAACCAGCACAGGCTCTTATATATTCTGTTATAAAAACTACCAGTGCCTGGCCCTAACACAATGTGTTATTCTCCCATGCCAAACTGGGGCTGGGCCCCTACACAGACTTTGTTCCCGAGCTCTGGCTGCTGACACCATCCTGCAATTTACACTGTGTAACACAGAATCATTAACATATGTTGAGCAAGTTTAAATTTCTCCATAATCAGGAGTAATCAGTAACACAGGATAAAAATAGTAAGTAAAAACTGCAGCCCAAGTGATAAAAATAGCCTGACTGAAGGAGTGAAGATGGAAAACAGCAGAGCTTGTGGCTGCAAGGCCAGGACCTCAGAGTCATCCTCTTCCTCTGCCTCCCATGTACTCATTTATAGTCTCAGCGCAAGGTGCCATTAATACCCCATGGACCACGAAATGGGGGTTTCTGGACCAAAGAAAGGATTTTTCTGTAAGCTCTCTAGACCCTAGAAGAAAGGGTAGCTTTGATAGTGTTTGCATAGCTGGCATCACAGCCCAGCTCCCCATCTCACTTTTGGCCCCCAGCAGAGTTCCTGCATGAGAAGCCAGACTGAGTCTGACCAGTCCAGCACATCTTTTTCACACCCACATCATCTTCTTATCCCTTGGAGAGAACCACCCTGGTGCGCTCAGGCAGGTGGACAATCCCAGGTGCTGCACTAGGGAGCAGTGAGCCCCTCCAGCTGCCTGCAGCACAGCCCCCAGCACGACAGGATCAGCACTCACAGTCCTCGTGCAGCACTCCTCTCCCTCGAAACCCTCTCAGATAAATCAGGAGCACTCTGAGCATGCAGTGCTGTCTCCTGGCACTCCCAGAGCCCACTACAAAGTCCTCATCTTGCTACTGTAGAAATCTAGCGGCACTGTTCCATCCTGCTCTTTGGGCACATCCGTGTTTGGGAGCTGCATGGGCTGCAGTGGGCAGATTCCCTGGGGCACAGGAACGAGTGCCTGCCTCTATGTCTGCATTGCAAGTGAAACATGGTTAGCAGGGCGTGGAAGATGTAGGGACTTCCAGTCCTTTCCAGTTCTTTCCCACATTCTTAGCATGGGTGTGTCAAAAATGAAGAAATTAAGCAGCTTGCTCTGCTATTTTTCCTCTCCTGTGACCCAGGCGACAGTGAGTAAGTGTAGTGCCCATTATATACTCTTATTACCATAGTAACTCAGCCAGAAGCTGATGATTGCACAAGTAGATGCCAAAAGGGAAAGGCTGTCTAAAGAATAAATCAGCTCTCTGCTAAATGGGTGCATCGTCCCTATCTGCACTTGATACACCTTAGAAGGCAGTGGGGTTCCTCAGGCACACAGTGAGAGCAAATTACACCTTAGGTCTAAGTCTGTGCTTGCAAAGCAATCTTCCTGAAGGATCTAACATTTTAAATCTAAACAAAAAATTACCCAGCCCTTATGAGAATGATTTTCAGCAAGGGTCTGCACTGCACTCTGCATTTCTCTTATTTCCTTTGAAGAAAGGACATGGGGTGCAGCTCCAGCTGTGAAAACACAGGCCTGCCTGCAGTTCTCCATAACAGCAGCTGCTCCATGCAAAGAGGAGGCCAGCATTAATGTTTCAGCTTAGTGAGAGCAGCTGGAGCCTCCAGCACAGGATGCCCTTGGCAGAACAGCGTCTAATATTTGGAATCTCTGCTCTAGCTCTGGTACTCTCTGATGAGAAGTCCTTAGAATGGACTGTGGTGATAAGACAGCTCCAGGATATACCATCTACCTGAAAACCTCACAACAGCAGCTAGTGTTTCATGCTCTTGCCATCACAGTGTTCTGTGGCGTCTGAAATCACTGTCACACCCAGGTGAGTAGGAACTGAAACACAAAGAAGTCAGCCAGGTACCAAGGCCATCACATAGCAGGGCAAGGATTTGAAAGCTCATGTCTTAGGTGAATATAGTATGAGTCCATAGGTGATCTGTCACACATCCTTTTCTAAAACAATTAAGATCAAAGAGGGCTACTTCAAGTACATGGAGTTTTCTTCATATTTTCTTCTTAGTTTTGCCTTTTGGGTAGTAATCCTTATGCCAGCATTGAAACTGCTGGTCTAACATTCACCACTGTTATTCAGGGCCATAACATTTCTGCTTAGTGTCCAAGAAGTGAGAGGGACACAGAGGAGCAGGATTAGACCATTTTGGCAGTCATGGACACCACAGCTCTGTGAAGGCAACATCAGACAGTGACCACCCTTCAAACTACATCCTTCCCCACAGCCCAAGGCACCTTCTTTCATAAAACAGGAAAAAAACATGTCCATCACTGACATTACATTATGGTGGGAAGTAGCAAAGCCCTGCCACACAATCCTGTCTAGATGGATAAAAATGTTTCATGAATATTTTCATAACCTTTCCATCAAGTGCTGTTAACAGGTACAAGGGCAAGGCTCAATTATACAGGGTTTCCACTTAAAGTTTCTGGTCAGCAATAGCTCAAGCTCCTCCCTACCCCTACCTAGAAACCTGCAAAAGGAAAACCTTCTCTTGAGTCCTGAAACTGCACCAAAACCAAAAATATATGTATTGTGGAGGAGAGGAGAACAGGTGTGTTCATTTGGGAACAACAGAACATAGCTCATGTAGATGAGCTATATATGTATTTATATGTGTGTGTGTGTATATCTGCCTATTTGTGTATATAAATCCTGAGAGATCTCTCCCCTCCTGCTGTGGATAGTAAACCTCTGTCCTCTCAGGGCATGAGGTGGCAAGGCTACCTGTCCTCATCTCACACTTTTCTCTGTCTTTGGCACATAAAGGCACCTGCTGACATTAACAACACATTTGAGCAGAATGTCCAAAATGCTTCACTAGGAAGCCAGAAGCAAGTATAAAAGAATCCTGTCACTGGGTTTTCCTGAGCTTTACCAGCAGAGAGCAACAGGTGATCATGCTGCTGGTCCATTGTTTAGGGCTGATACGGAGCCAGGCTGGGTCCCAGCACACACAGGACAGACACAGTCTTCCTGGATGCCCTCTCCTGCTTCCAGTGCTAGCCACTCATGACAACCAAAGCCCAAAGGCATTGCAATCACTGGGACTCTGGAGAGCCCTGCCAGGGAAGAGGCTTGTTTCAGCAGGGCTGCTTGAGGGAACCCACAAAATATCTCCCAAAGCATGGACAATGGCTGCAGAAGGCAGCCTGACTGATAGTCACACCAAGAAGGAAGATGTGCTTGGCCAGAGCCAAGACTGCCATCCCAGTGCTGCCACTGCAATCACACAGTGTAGTATATATGCTGAAAAATAAGAGTAAGCTGGAAGATGGGCCTTTAATTTCCCTGCACCTGAGCTGCAAGGAGGTAGTTTCTATTTGAAAGTGAAGTGAATAAATGAATGAGCTGTTGCTTCTGTTACAGGAAAAATTAATAGTGTTGTCATAAATGTCTCCACAAATCTCAGTGACAGTTGCAGGGGACTATTAGCATTTGATCTTCCTTGTCTCACACCTGTGTTTCTGGGTAGCACACACCACTTGTATGTCAAAGCCTGACAGAGTACCCACCACGCAAAACATGCCAAGCAGAGTATGTAAGTTCCAGGTTAATTGAACTCAGATGAACAAAGACACAAAACTTTTAACTGAGTGCACACATCACAGAAATAGAGAGAAATAGTGTCAGTCTGGTCTGTGCTCAGGTCAGATGAGCTCCTAAGGAAGATCCCTATTTCATTTACCTCCCTCTTTAACAGATACAACCCTTTTGCCTTTCTCCTGGACTTAAGCTTTTTTTTTTTTTTTTTTTTTTTTTTTTTTTTTTTTTTTTTTTTTTTTNCATTTCTTGAATCTTGAAGTAATTCACCTCCACTACACAGCAAGGAGGGTTTGTTTCATACAGATCACCAATAAAATCTGAGCCTGCACAACTTACACAATTCCTACCTGGATGAAAAACACCATCTGAACCCTTATTGCTCATGCATGAAACTCAGTGGTGAGCCATTGAGCAGTCAGGAGGTGTTGGCAGGGGAGAACTGACACTTCGGATAGACACTGCTGCTTTCATAGCAAAATCTGAGGGGAAAATAGGCAAGTAAATAAAATATAGTAAATGTGGCAGTGAAGAGGACCCTTGTTCTCTGTCAATACAGCTCCCATGAAGGGACATCCAGTCAAAAACAGGTTTGGACAACTTATTTTGAAAGCTAATGCCTTGTTTTACCTACTCTTCTCCTGAGATAGTCATGCAAAAGTACTTGGGGGAATGCCTTTAATAATAAGGCTTATACATAAAAGTCTTGTTGGAAGGAAGAGCCTTATTACAAGGCTGACTGGCCAGCTCATACCTCCAGTTCCCACTGGGGTCAGACACCAATAGGCATTGAGTCTGTCCCAGCCCCCAGAGCACCTGCCCCTTTCTCTTTGCTAAAATCTCTTTACAACAAGACAAACCAAAAGGTGATACATGCCACTCCCAAGCTTGTTTCTAAATACTAATGGAAACAGAAAACGAGGTCAGAGACAATGTCGTAGCTTTGTATGTCACAGCCTGCACTTAAGGAATCATACTGGCAAGAGTTCAGGGCAGAAGAAAGATGAAAAGGAGAAGAAAGTGGAGATAAAAGTCAGTGGAGCAGCTGGAGTGTGTGCTACAGCTGGGGGAGACTCTGCTGCTAATGATGAGATGACAGTGTGCAAAGAGATTTGAAAGTGGAAGCCAAACTGGGAAGTCAGATGAAAAGCTGGAAAAGGCAGGTGATGAAGTGTGTGTGATCATGGAAAATAGTGTGGAGAGAGAATGAAAGTGGGAACAGCAGAACAGAAAGGTTTTCTGAAAGGAGAAGAGACATCTGTTGTCTGGTCTACTAGGCTCAAAGGAAAGCAAAAGGAGTCAATGGCATCTCAGCCCTCTCTGCAGCAGGTGGCTTGCAGGCTGCCTCCCCACCAAAGCTCTGGGGAGTCACAATTAAATGCAATGAAGGGGAGTAAGATAGGCTGGAGCACTGTAGTGTGGCAGTGTGTGAAGTGTGGAAGGTAGTTTCTAAATTCACCTGGAATTTGTTCCTCTGATCTGCAAGGAAAATTGTGTTCACAGACCAGTTAAGAGCCAAAAAATAAAAAAGTTCAAGTTTACTATATGGTGGAAAAACATTGGCTTCTGCAGCAGCTGGGAAAGGAGCTATGGGTGGCCAAAGCCCTGAGACAGATTGAGTGTAAGCCTCCAGCCCTGGACCTTGCACCCCTGGGGCTCAAGGGATCCCAGGAGCACTTCTGTCAGGGCAGTGTTCTTAGGAATCATCTTCCTTCTCAAGTGTGAGGACTTTGTGATCTCTCCACAGCTGTCTGCAAGCTGTTATTCTGATAACAGAGGGCACAGAGGCATTGTGTGTACTTAGTTTTCAGCAAGGCCATCTTAGTCTCAGGTGTGTGGAACTGGATATTTAAGCACCCACACCCTGACCTTGCACTGATTGTCAGCCCAGTTGGTTATGCTCTGCTCGCTGCTCCAGCGCTACATGAGAGAGAAACCCAGCCCTCGATGTCTCTCCTTGCACAGGGGTAACAAAGATGCCTACCTCCAGACCATGCACTGGGATCTGCAAAGGACTTGTTTCCATTAAAACCAACAGCAACCTGCCTTTGGGACAGACTCTGAGCTTCCTTATTCCCATCTCAAATGACAATGGGAGCAGAAGAGGTGTGAGCCAAACACAGCTGGGGAGCCTAATGCCTGCATCTCCAGCTCTTATTTCAGGTTGAGTGGCTCTGCAAGCCTGCAACCCACCGTGGTGGGTTAACCCTGGCTGGACACCAGGTGCCCACCAAACCTGTCTTCAGAGGGAAAAAGGAGAAAAAATATAATGAGAAGTTTGATGGTTGAGGTAAGGACAGGGAGAGATCATTCAGCAGTTACTGTCATGTGCAAACAGACTCGAAGAAATTAACTGAATATATTACCAATCATATCAGAGTAGTATGAGAATTAAACACATCTTAAAAACACCTCTCATCTTCCTGGGCTTAACTTTACTCCTGACTTTCTACCTTCTTCCAGCAGTGCAGGGGAATGGGAATGGGGGTTGTGGTCAACTCATCACATTCTGCCTCTACCATTGCCCCCCTCCTCAGGGAGAGGACTTACTTCCTTGTTCCAGCATGAGGTCCTTCCCATAAGAAACACTTCCATGAACTTCTTCAATGTGAGTCCTTCCCATGGACTGTGGTTCTTCACAAACTGCTCCAGTGTGGGTCCCTCCCACAGGGTGCTGTTCCTCAGGCACAGCCTGCTCCAGTGCAAGTCCCCTGTGGGGTTGCAAGTTCTGCCAGCAAACCTACTCTATCATGGGCTCCTTTGCTCACAGGTTCACAGGTCCTGCCAGGAGCCTGCTTTAGTGTGGGCTTAACACAGGGTCTGAGCCTCCTTCAGGCAACTCCCTGCTCTGGTGTGGGATCCTCCACAGGCTGCAGGTGGATATCTGCTCCACTGTGGGCTGCCTCATCATGGTCTTCAGCATGGGCTACAGGGGAATCTCTACTCCAGTTCCTGGATCACCTTCATCCCCTCTCTTTCACTGACCTTGGTGTCTGCAGAGTTAACACTATCACGTAATCTCCTTCTGGTCTTCTGGGACCACAATTGTTTCTGCACAATAACATTTTTCTCTTACTAAATACATCATCCCAGGGGTGCTACCACCAACATTGATGGGCTCAGCTTTCCTGGGGGTGCTGCCATCATTGCTGATGAGTTCAGCCTTGGCCAGACACTGGTCTGCCTAGAAGCTGCCTGGCATTGACACTGTGGGACACAGAGGAAGCTTCTAGCAGCTTCTTGCAGAAGCCAGCCCCTATAGCTCCCCACCCCCACCTGTCCCGCCCAAAACCCTGGCAGGTAAACCCAATACATTCACTTCCCCCATCAAGAGTCCATGACATCCAGTGGTGGCTTTACCACCATCAGGGAGTATAGTGGGGTCCCGGAGGTGCTTCACCGGCTAGCTCGCTCTCTGGCAACTATATAAGGAAGGCTTGGTGGGTCTGAACCTCCGGCTGAAGTGTGGTCGACGGCATGGAAGAAAGAGTGGACTCTGCTTGGGTTTCACCTGGCTTTATTCCACCCAGTTACATCCCACCACCTTAAGTACAGGGGGCTTACACTGAGCAGGGGAGAACTTAGAACCAATCTCAGGGGAAGGAGGGTGTGACCCAGAATGGGGAAACTTAACAAAACAATGAAAGAAGGTGGTACCAGGGTACCTTGCCAAATCCTAGGGCTTTTTCCCCAGAATCTTCCAGATCTTACAAGGTGATTGACAAGGTCTATCACAAGGGAAACACCATTGGGGTTTGGGGATGGGGGTGCAGGAACAAACCATTACAAACATATAACAAAACATATAAAAAATATACAGAACATTAGAAAATCCCAAATGCACACCGCTACAAGGGAGTGTAAAGAAGAGTGAATGGAGGTTCATCCCTTAATGTCTCATAGTGGCCAAACCCTCAGAGGGGTTGTATTTTGAACATGTCCTATCACATGAGCCCATGAGTTAGCCTCTAGTGTAGCATTGTATGCTGGTGGCCATGAGGAATCCCAGGCACTCACCAGTTCAGGTCTTCCCATCTCAGATTAGGATGCTGTTGTCCACTGTCTGTGAGGCATCAAGGACTGAAAGATTCCTGCCTTATCTGTATACTGGCACCCTTCACTGATGCTCCAAACTTCCCAAATATGTGTGTGTGTATATATATAAGCAGTCCAAATCCAAGGTTTCAGCAGTACGAACGATGGGGACCTGGCAGTATGTTTAAGCTCCCTCCTGAGTGAATCATACACATGCAACTGCTTTGAAAGTTCCAGCAGCTAAGTTCCCAACATGAATATGCTTCATTAGTTCCATTTACTTTTGTTTTTATTAGATAAATGTTTCTATTTGTCTCATCACACAACACCCACAAAGCAGACAAATACCTTTTTCCAGCTTCTGTTAAGTTGTTTCACACCAGTAAAGACTAGTTATGCTGGTCTCAGGAAGTTGACCTATATCCTTTTGGCTGTTATTATCTCATCAAACAGGCCAGCCTTATGCTAGCTAGTTCTTGCCCTGTCTTGTTTCAATCAGTTGGCATAGAGGCTCTTTTTTTAACGATTCACATTTCTTTTGCATAAGAATGTTAATGGAGTAATTTCAGAAATAAACACCCAGCTTAACCCTGCTGTACCCTTAGGAAAAGTCCTCTTCACTGTGAAAGCTTTTTGGCATTTCTCTTCACTGGCTAACAAAGGGCACATGTGAGAGAGGTCAAGCTCCTCTTTGTGCCACTTTCAAAAGCTGTGGCTTTCACAATAAAAAAACATATCCAACATTTCCTGTCTGTCTTAGGCTAAAGTCATAATTTGTCTTCTTCAAATGGACCAAACAAATATAAGCCCAGAGTTGGCAGGCCACAGAATCTTACTGCTGGCAAACTTCTGAACTTTACATTCAAGTAGGGTATGATCAGCACACATGGCTGGGGCAGTACCACATTCACAGCCCTGTTTGGCACGTTTTACCTGAGGCAATGATGGGTATTTAGAAAAAAACACAAGAGTGGAAAATCCCAAATCTCCCTGCACAGAGCATAGAACCCAACTGTTGGGGTTTAGAACTAAATGCCTTCTCTTTCTTGCTTTGATCTCCATGATTTTTGTATCCATGGCCACACTGGAGTGTTCCCACTTCCAGCAAGGAAAGATTAGAAAATCTTTCTTTATCCTTGAAAGAGCCTACACCTCACTGGTTTCTGGGTGGATGTGAGCTCAGGCCCCTCCATCTGAGCAGATATTCCAAGTACCAGATGCCACTCTCCAGCAGGGAGGAAAGCTGGTGCCTGTTTCATCCCATCCTTCACACTCACTTTCTCTTTTGCTATGAACTGTAAAGAAAGATTGTGCTTTGTCAAGGTTAATGAGATATGTATTCTACATTTGATCTCTCCATTTAAATCTTAATTACTGCCCTAGAAGGCTCCAGTCCTTGGAAATCAGCATCTGTGAGTAACAAAAAGATGGAGCCCTCAGCTATTTCACACTACATGAAAGCAGCATCATGTCAGATCATGTTGAGGTACCTCCATTATCTGTGAGTCTGTCAATTGTAGGTTTTTCTCAAGCACGTGTTACCCTCCCTAATGTCATCATCCTCCTCCCTTTATGTTCCCTTTCAAGACACTCTCCTCCCTCCCTCTTTGATGCCCATTTGAGGACACCCAGCTGGGGTGCATGTTGCCCAAGACTGGGAGATCCTTCAGCCCCTCAGGGAAAGGTTTCCTTGCCGTGAAGGCACTCCCCTATTTGGTTGACTATCTCCTTCCAGAGATATTCTCAAGCTGCCTGCATGATGTGCTACCTATCTGTCCCCTGGAGGAGTGCATGCCTCCCTGGGGATGCCTTCCCTGGAATATAGCTATGGGCCTTGAACAACAAGGGGAGAAGACACAGAAACCCAAGAGAAGCAAAAAGGGTCACTCCAAATTCAGGGCTAACTCCATGCACAGCCTATGCACACTCTTCTGCAGAGGCTTCTCTCTACACCAGCCTGGTGCAAGGAGTGGTCTTGGACCTCAGACATCTCCACACAGGAGATGCTGCTGCACCCTGCTGCTGCTGCTGCTCCCACTGTTGCCAGTGTCCCACACCAAGGCCTTGTAATGAGGTGTCAGTGTCATCTCTGACATCTCCATCCAACCTGGGTAACATGGCAGAGCCAAGTCCCATGGTGTTGCACTGGGGCAAGAGAGCATTTGAGCAAGAAAAGCAGTTGAGGGCTCTGCCTGCAACACCCCAGCACCGCCCCAGATCCCACTGACCAGCGATGCCCACCCAGCAATCTGCAGAGGAGTCAGCAGGCCTGTCAGGCCCAATCCTGAACCCAAGCATTCCTTTGCTTGCCTTCATTTCCAGAAGGCTAAGATGACAGCAGTCCATCAGCATCTGGGGGTAGCTCAGCTTCTGGGCTGAGAAGTTTTGGGTGTCTCTGGTGTCCATCACAGTGGGTGCTGCTGCAGCTCATCTTCATTGTCACAAAGGAGCTGGGTGTGAGCTGCATGGTGTGAGCTGCATGGTGGCACCTGGAGAACAAGGAGCACCAGGGCTGTCACAGCACAGCAGGAGGCACAGGCATGGATTTGACATTGACATCAAGCCCCAGAAGGAGCAGTACCAGATCACAGTGAATGTGCAGGTGGCACTGTGAACTGAGAGCTGCTGACACCTTCATTGTATGGCCGAGGCCCTCAGTGGCAGATGTCATCCTTTACTGGCCCCATGGAACCCACAACCAGGACACTGATGCAGTTACTGGTGAAGACCTCCAGAGGCTGGAGACATCCAGGGGTTGGGGGACTTCCAGTGGGGGATAGGGAGCTGCATGGAGATGTCTGAGGGGGTTGGGGACACCTATGGTGACAAAGACCTCCAGGAGTGGTTCAGGACCATGGGAGGAGAAGGAGATCAATGGGTTGGGAATGTCCAGAGACACAGAGCATATGCAGGGAGGGAGTCAGGAGTGGGTGACGCCCCTGCACCATAGTAACCCTATACCCAACACCATGTGCTTCTGCTCCCCCCTGCAAATGGCTGCAGGTGTTGGGAGCCCCTCTGTGAGGGTGTGTTGGGGAAACTACAATCAAAAAACCACATCAGGTCAGAAGCTTCTGCCAGGCAGGATGCAAAGCAGCACAGGCCAAACCTCCAGACTGCGTCAGCACGGCACATTATGCTGAGCTGCACTAATTAGTAGCTTAAAGAGAAACAACATCAGCATGGATGAATTCTCTGAATCAAGTCTCCCTGCAGAGACCTGCATGTGCATCAGCCCTTTCTGCAGGCATTGCACCACTTTCCATCTCTGGCTCCAGAGCTCATTGTGTTGGTCTCCCATGCTGAGGTCAGGTGCACCTGGCAGGCACCTTCATGGGGGTCAAGGAGAGCTGTAGGGGCACTCAGGCTCTTAGAACCGAGATGTGCTGGGCAGGAAGCTGAAAGCTCTTTTGGAAACACTTCTGTTCTAGGCCCCACAACTTCCCGAGGAGGCAGGGCAAATGGGTCAGTGGGAGGTGCAAGCAGACTCCTCAAGTGTCAGCAAGGAAGGTTTTCACTGGGATGTGTTTCTGAAGTCAGGATTATGTGTATTCTCTGAGCTTTACATAGTTGCTTCTGTAAAGAGAGGAGCAGTCATATGTTGAATATCTTAAAACATTTTAACAAGCTCTTCACCAGAAAGAAAGTTATTCTGAAAGTTATTATGTTTTCAGTACGGCACATGAATACATAAATATAAATGATTATATGACAATCAAAATACTGGGGCTCACTCAACAAGTCTGATTCATGGGTCTTTGCAAAACACTCTGAAAATAAGAGAGTAGTTACGACTCATCCAACATACTAAATTTAACTATGGGTATTTTTAAATGTAGCTGCATGCCTCTTAAAGACTTGCTATGCTTAAGAGGTCAGTATCCTTCCAAGGCTGCTACCATTGCAGTTATTCACAAGGAAAAAACACTCAGCCTCTGTGTTTCAGTTTGAGATAGCTTGGTGAAATCAAATCCACAGAATGTGCCCAACTTGACTCTTCAAAACTTAATTTTTAACATTTGCTTTGATATAACATAGTTGTTGTATTGGTAGTTTAGCCCAAATTGTTTTAAAATTTATTGGTTACTTAAAGAACAAATAAATAGAACAGCAACCAGCCCTCTCCCAGCACTGCAGGAAGGGAAGAGCTCTTTGGCTCTCTGTATCAACCTGTTGTCCCCCCAGTGCAGGACTATGCAGTGCTGCATGGTTGTGTTCAATCTTACCAGGGAAACATCAGTTTATGACACTCCACAGTCTCCAGCTGAAAAGTGCTCCACTCTGGGAAGAAACTTCGTTTAATGCTTGCCTTAAACTATCTTTTGTTGTGTTTTACTATCAGCAATATTTATTTGAACCATTTTGAATAACCCAGAACAAGACGCTATTGCTCTTTTTTCAGGCCTCATGTTTAAAAAGAATTACTCAAATTTTGAAACAAACAAACAAACAAGAATAAAACAATAAAAATCATCCAGTAATAATGGAGGTGAGTCTCTCATCTTCTGTTGCAATAACAAAGTTAAACAATTCAAGATGTGGTCACCACTCTGAGAGGTATTCCTGCTTACGACAGCTCTGACGCAGGGAAGGCAAACTCCTTTCGGAGTGTCAAGACATGCCCAGCAGTGGCAGTGAGTAATGTTTCCTGTTATCATGGGATCTTTCATTAACTCTGAAAGGAAAACAAGGTATGTTATGCTGGAAAAGCCATGTTCCTTGTACTGTAGCCACAGCCCGCGAGGTGGCAGAAGGAAGCGGGTGTCACTGCATGCTCAGCCAGCTCAGCCTGCGCTTCTCTTGATCACCGGTGTTTTGAATTTTGAAAAGGAAGGCAAAAGTAAAAAAACAATTGAAGAACAGAAGCATGCTTAACACTCATGTACAAACTTTGCTGAAGAGGAGGATAAGCTACTAAGAGGATTGTTTATATACATTAAAGACAGAGAGAAGTGCAGAAAACAAAGTGCATGCTTTTAGCACCCTTTTAGCATTATGTATTTCAAAATGGTAACAGGAATACTAGCAATGGCTAGGAAATATTTTGTGGCTCTTAGTGAAGTGGTGACTGCCAAGAAGTGATGCCTGCCTTCAGACAGCTCTGTTGCAATTTAAGTTTGCAACAAAATTAACAAACCAGCTCTCTACCAAGCCTACTGGTCCTGTATGTTTATTGACTTGTTTATTGACCAGGTCTATATCCAGCGGTAATTAGTTAAAAAAATAAAGCACTGAGAGCTTGTTCAGCTCTTTGGTCTAACACATTTTGAAATCCTGAAGGAATGCAATAAATGAATTTTTTCAGAAATCAGCAATTAACTTCTCAAGCTCCAAGAAACCTGGGTCCTAATGAAGCTTCCGAGGGAATCCCACCACACATCTTACCCACACAAGACTGCAGCTCTCTCCTCCACAGAGAAGACACAGTGGTAGTAGCATCACTGAATAGCATTCCCAATAGCCATGTACTTGGAGGATTTGCTTCCTGGCAGAGCTGTGCCTCAGGTAGGAGGGTCCTATATATTTCTTAACTCCCCTTGAAGGATTCCCAGCATGTCCTGCATCTGTTGGAATTATCTCTTGAAAGAAGCTCATGCAAACGCCTGGTTTCATCCCATATTGCAAAGGAGGTTTAAATCACAGCTGCAAGATACTGCTCTCCCCAGTGTGACGGTTCAGCAATATGTCTTTACTATTAGTTTCTTGGGAAAAGACCATAGAAAACAGAACAATAATCTGTTTAACTCCCCCAGTTAGCAAGGGTAGGGAGGCCAAAATGAGCTTATCACATCTCAGAGAGCAGAGAACCCCACAAAAAAAAAATTCTGTGTGTCTGCATCCTGTGCAACCCTGTGCATGCCCCAAACTGAATATGATGAGAGCTTGTGCTGTTTCATCCAACCATAAAGTCTCAGAAAAACAGTTTTACTCAGCCTGTCCCTCACTCCTGCACACATTGCTGCTACCCTGAGATCATATGTTGTATTTTCTAGATAAAAGTGTGTGAGGTCACCTTAGACTGTCTTTATAGTAGATCTTAATTAGATTGCCTATGGACTATGTCCTTTCCTTGCCACGTCTGCTCTGACAAAGTAGGCTTGCTGGCCATCACCTGAGGAGTTTTGCTGGCTGGCTGAGCTGCCTGTGCCCTGGACTCCTTGGAAGCAGGTCCCACAGCAGTGGGTGCTCACCGGCTCACCCTGCAATGCCAGCCCTGCCTGCACAACCTGCAGAAAGCACTTTAGGAAGGGGTCCCCTTTGCTATGACAGTATTTCTGCTCCATGTTCCCTTCATTAACTTAATTCTCCATAAAGCTCCTTCACCAGCACGCTGACACCACCTCCTCAGGAACCTGTGGTGCTTCTTGCAGATCCAGCACAAGTCTAAAGCACCCACCACTGGGAAATGTTCCTGCTCTGGTGCTTTTTGTGTGCCAACTTAGGTTCTTCTGCCTTAGAAAACTCTTAGTGCTTTTTAGTGGGGCCAGCTTTGTGCTTTTCTGTCACTACAAAGTTCAGTACACTTATAGCACAACTGTGTAATTAACATTGCCATCACTTTCTGACAATCTTCATTTGTTTCTCTTATGCTGCAGTTTTGGGCTAATGCAGATATCACCAGCAAAAGGATGCCTGTAAAGTCATTTGCACCTGAGAGTTTCTTTGGATGTAGAGCTAGTGGTCTTAGTTATAATAAAACTCTTGCCTTAAAAGTTAAAAAGCAGTTGAGCAGCACTATTAAGAAACCTGTTTTCCCATGGATTTATAGCTGGATTCTCTGGTGTCCAGCAAGACACAAACTCTCCCCAAAAAATTTGCATTGGTGGGATGCAATGTCTCTTTCAAGTATATTTTGTGGTGTCTCAGCAAAACTCACGGTGCAGCTTTCAGGACCTGGGGAGGATGCTCTGTGCATGGATGGTTGCCTCTGCTGATTAACTGCTCCCTCAGATTACAATTGAAATGAGCCAATGGGTCCAAAATTCCTAGTGGGACAGACTGAATAGTTGTATAAGCCTCCTTGCTGTGGGAAAATGCTCCATAAAAATACATGGCCAGACCAACTGTGCATGTCACTAACTGTGCTCTGACTAAGCCAATTTACCTCAACCAGTCTGGTCCTGTTAACAAAATGTAACTACTAACACAGGGGACATGCCAGCAAAGCCCAAGTAGCTCTGATAACATTGTATATGGAACAGAAAGTTTAAGATAATGTCAATGGAAAGAATTTAAAGCTGGGTGAGATCTAAGGCTGAAGCAGAGTCCTGGCATGGTTGGGACCCCTGTACTCAGCTGAGCTTTTCCATTTCTGTGGCAGAAGGACCCCCTGTGCTTGTAAAGGCTCTCCGTTAGAGGAGGGACTGCTGGGGACTGATTGCAGGATGCTAAACTCCTTCTGAAGAGAAATCCCTTAAAAATGCTGTCATCATCTTAATTGCTGACTATGTCTGTTGGCAACAGAAAAGAAATGAGAGCTACTTCTGAGCTAGTGAGCTTGCATGGACTAGATCAACACACTGCAGAAGCAGTGGATGTTGTGCTCGAAATAAATTGGACTCTATAGCTTGAATAGATGCCAAGGAGCAAGTCTGATCTCCAAAACTCCAGCTAGCAGACCATGAAGAGAAATTGGCAGAGAAACACAGTGATCAGCCGTCGAGAACTGCAACACGTCCTGCAGATGAGGAGCTCAGGGCTGGGTACCACGTTCTCATACAGTGTGCAAGCTGCAAATGAACAACTCTGCCTCTTTGAAATTCACTTGTGGGCCTTCTGGAGAGAATTAAACGCAGGCAAGAGCACTCAAACCAAAAGCAGAGGTGGGCTGCATTTTTGCCAGTATTTATCATCCATAAGACTACATCTAATATACAGCAGAACCAGAGAGGAGGTAAAATAATTAAAAATGTATTGTCCTGGTTTAGGGCAAATTTGGGAGGAAACCTCCAAATGGGGTTCCTCTGGAGAGCAAACCCAAATGGCCCCTCCCCCCCAGCCAGTCCGGGAAAAGAACTTCCTCAGAGAAAAGTGGAAAAACCTATTTATTTAACAAACAAACTGCCCACAAGCATAAGGAATGAAACAATAAAACCTCTTGCTGGTCCGAAGAGAGATGGCAGAACTGAGAGAAGTCCTTGCTGTGAGTTAGCTCTCTCAGTCTCTTATCAGTCCCAGTCCCTTTGGCACTGGAAAATGCCCAGGTCCAGCCCCCAGTGGGCCACAGGTGCAGTTCCTGGTGCTCCTCTGGGTTTTTCAGTCCAGAGCAGATTTAAACAGTCCCAAGAAAAAAGAAAAAAAAACAGTCCAGGAAGCTTCTTTGCCTCAGCTAGCTAGACTAACTAAAAGGAAAAAAAACTTCCTTGCCTCTGTCTGTGCATCCGACGAATACACACAGTCTCAAGGAAGAAGAGAAGATGCAGAGGAATGAACACTCTTTTTTCAAACCAAACTGTGTGCTTCTTCTGCCCCTGCTCACTCTCAGAACCAGTCTTAAAGTACAGAACACGCAGCACACACAGAATGGACGACTGGGGATACAGGCAGCACAGTCACCCTAGGACATTCCACACCTTATCATCCTTATTGATTGCTGTGAGACCCCTTCAAAGTCAGTGCTTGAAGGGCAGCAGTGAAGACATGATTGGAGAGCAGCTACTCCAAAGGGATCAGGGTTTAACTTCTCTAGGCTCTGCGGTGTCTGTGGTGGAGACATGGATAGCAGGCTGGAACATGTTTTTTAACACCAGACTTACCCAGTCTGGACTCAGTCCTTTTTTTGAAGAATGGATATTGGATACTTTTTGAGGATTACTGGTATTGTGCTGGATATCACTGCTGTGGTCCTTCTGTCACAGCACAGTGGAACAGCTGTTTCCCCCTTAGTCTAAGTAACAGGATCTTGAGACCCTTCCTAGAGGCCATGTGACACTTGGTCAGAAGTGCCATCACTAGACTGTGGCAGGGTAAGTAACATTAGTGCTATAAACTGCTGTCTCTCCTCTCACAAGCAGCATAAGAGCTGCAGGCACTCAGGAGCAACCAGGCTTCCTACCATGTGATCAAGTCAATTCATCATTTCTGCTCCAGTAAATCCCACCTAAAACCCTTCAGAATGTACTAAGGTTAGATGAGAGACAACATGCAATTATGCCTGCTGGTTTAATATCTCCTTGCCATCATGCTTTGTCCTAATTGTTAAAAAACAAGTATTTTGCACTGAGAAGGTTGTTGGCTGAAGTGGTCACAGGTTTCCACAGCCACAATGCCTTTGCCCAGGGCAGGATGCTGATGTGTTGGGATCTCTGTGTGTTGTGCAACACACCCCAGAGAAACTGCAGCCACATCTAACATCACCACTGAGATTTAAGAATGTAGCTGTCCCATCATGAGACAGTTGAAAGCAGGGGATCCAGCATGTGAGGTCAGTATTCCACAGGATCATAAAAAAGCAGAGGTGCATAGTGAGCCTGCTGTAGCCTGCCAACTGTGTCCTTCACTGGTTTTTCAGCATTGTCATATAATTCTTCCCAACAGCCCTGAAGAAATTCACAGAGACTTGACCCAAGTCTTTTCTCTTGCCTGGGCTGGTCTAAGCACAAGGGTGGTTCTTCTCATCTTCTCCTTTTTCCCAAGACAAACATTTCTGGCTTCTTTGAAGGTGGGTGTGGTAAAAAGCCACCTCCAGTGCTGAGACAGCAAAGCCATACGTTCTTTCCCATATCATCACTGTGTGCCTAAGCACCTCGCCCTCCACAGCACCTCTGTGAGCAATGAGAGCCACAGGCTCTCCAGCTGTGTAGAGCACTAAGGTCGTTTCCTGACCCTGGGTGAGGTCTAATTGGTGAAGTTAATGAGCTGCAGTGCCTGTGCAGAACATCAGCAAGGCTCTGTGCTGGCAAGGGGCTGCAGGGTTAGAGTGATGAGGAAAAAGGGATTCAAGCTTCAGAGTAGCTGTGTCAGCCTTAGTCCTTCCATTGGTGTGTGTGACATGCACACCTGCATCTGGGTATTATTGGAGGCTTCCAAGTCAACAGTGGTGTCAGGGCATCCACAGGGACTAGTGAATGTCAGGCCTTGCCGTGTTGGTTGTGGAAACTTTGCCTACCATATGGGAAGGGACATCTAGAGAAAGATCTGGGAAAGACCCTCAGGACTTCAGGGCACCCAGTGAAGCAGTCAGGACAGTAAGACCCGGACCTGGTCACCCTGTCTGCAGCACAGTCTAGAGAAGTCAAAAAAGAAATACACGTCCTGTTTATAGGCTGATGGAAACCATGGGAACAGACTGGGAGCTGAATGCACAAAAGCTCAGAACATAATTGCTAATGGGAAGCCATCCTTGCTGCCAGTCTTTTTTAGTCCCACAAAGACCTGGTCTTACAAAATACTATTCAATACTAGTTTAAGCTCGTTGTTTTATCAAACAGAAAAGTAAAAAAAGGATCTGATCCTGATTTTAAATATCTTTGGCAAAGATTTCTCTCACCGAGGAACACTTTACAGTAACAGAGAAAAACATAAAAGCAATAAGCCTGGGAGGTCATTTCCAGGTTAAATTTATTTTGCTTAAAGGTGCACATTTAAAAATAGGGAACAGGTGAAGTGTGCAAAGGCTCATGTTGTGCAGGCAGCCTTTGATTTGGGCTTTGAACAGATGGAGTTGTTACCATGAATACTGGGACATAGGGGCAGTACCAGGAAAAGCCTGGGACAACTGGTTTGGAGAAGGATAGTCTGGAGATGTGGGAGTAGGAAGGCTCAGGTCAGGGTATTAAGGGGTTGCAGTCTTGGTTTGAGGATGGAGAGAATGCAGCTTGCAGGTATTTAAGCTTATGCTTAGACAGGATCAGGCCTTTGTATTCTAACCTGGTCTTCTTGCCTATTCAAACATTGTAAAAGATACTTTCCCACTGGGATGAAAAGTCTCCAGCACCAGGCAATTCCACTTCACTTCTTTATAACTCTTTAGCCAGGTTGAAAGAGCAGAGTTTTGCAAATTAGCTTTGCACACCAGAAGTCAGATTAAAATTAATTTTTTTTTTAAACCAGATAATTTAAATGAGAGCCTTACATTTTTCTAGCCTAGGAAATACTAACGTGCAAAGTCTATACCTAATGTTACCTCACAACCAGCTCTTGGGACTCATCTTTAAGTGCCATTCTGTCTTGCCTCATTAGAGATGTGCGGAGTCTTTTTGCAGAAGCATTAATTCGTCCTCCTCGGTTTTCTCCCACAGTTTCCAAGCAAAAATCAGGCTAAAGGACAGAGTGAAAAAACAGCCCTCTGCCTGTGCTGCTCAGACACCAGCCATATAGCAGGAAAAGGGTTTTCCATTCCTTCATCCCATGGTAGTCTATGCTAAGAGTACACTTACGAGCATCTACTGACACATGACTTTGCATATCCACAGTAACTCAGCTGCAGAAGTTCTGGCAATTAGCACAGACATTCTGTCTTGCTGCCCCATAAGTAAAGTCTTTTACCTCTACATAGCTGCCATCTTTTGGCATTGCTGGCTCCTTCCAGGAATGTGTTTTCTGTTCTGCTCCACATCTCATAGCACATTCCTCTGGTGCAGCAGTCTACGATGTTTTGCACAAAGGAATGGGATCCAGTGGCCTGGTGCAAACCAAATAATTCCCCTGATTTCTCTTGCCAGGTCCTATTTATCCAGCAGTGTTTGTTAGCTAGACCTTACTATATTCCAAGCATTGTCAGCAGCTGGCAGGAAACACTGGCAATCAGAGCAATCCCCACAGCTCACTTTGCAGCAAGCTCTTTGGATTCCTGCCTTTAAGTCATGCAGTGATTCCAGAGTAATGGGGCATCTAAAAAGGAGAAAGTTGAAATCCAGCAGATGTTTCTCACTGATCTCTTCCTGGAGCAGCAGACTGCAGGGATTGAGCCAGCACTAACCTGGGAAAACCAGCAGTGCATGTGTGACACTTTCGGATGTCCGAGGCTGCTTCCCTTCCATGGAGAATATCCTACAGCTGCAGAGCCCTTTCCTGTGTACTCTCTGTGCTTATTCTCTTATGTGTAATTCTGACATGCACCTCTGGCCTTTTGCTTCCTTATCCCTCAAGATTTTACGTGCTGTTTGGAAAACATGAAGAGCTTTCCACCCTGCCCTTAAGAGCTCTAGAATGACAATGAAATCTGCACATGGATAACTGAAAAACAGATGGAGAGGCTGGCTCTGGATGAGAAGTAATTGCCCCTTTCTCAAGGTACAATAAGCAGCTACTAAAATATTTCCAGTATGAGGCTGGAGTGTTGCAGATGGCACAGAGGCATCTCTGGGATGTGCAGCCATTCAGAAGCACAGGCTGAGGGATGCATTTCTCTTCTTGATGCTAGAGGCCAGTTGTCAACAATGTTGGCATGTTTGTGAGAGGTTTTAATCACAATTGCTGCAGGTTTTAACATGCACACAACACAATGTGTGGATTTTCTTTATACATGTATTTGTATTGGAGAGGAGGGAAACCTTGGTATTCTGAATTAATTAAAAATGTACAGATGTATTTGTTTTCATGATAAGGCAAGGTCTTGAACACGTATGAAATTCAAAAGCATGAATGGAAGGCACAGGCTAAAAAAGGGAATGATTAATTGGAGTGCATTTAAAAATAGTAACTCTACGTAATGCTGAGCAAAGCTAAAATCTATTTTAAACTGTTTATACAGAATGGAAGCGTATGTTCTCAAGGTCTCCAGTTTGTCTATGTGGGTTGGTCAAAAAAGTTGTGACATGCTGAGAAAGGCATTTGTGCTTTGTTGGTTTTAGCAAAACTCACTTCCAACAAAATGGATTTAAAAGAGGAGAGACTGCAAAATACTTAAAGGTCACAAGGCAATCTTGGCCCATCCTCTCCAGGAGGTGCATATGCCTTGAAATGTTTAAAGAACTGCATCTCCATGCTTCTGACTGCCTCCATCTGTCATTCTTCACGAGCCTTTTCTTCAAGCCCTCACATTTTTGTTTCGCAGAGGATGTGGCAGCTCCTTATTGCATCCTCCCTTGTACATTTTTTTGCCCTTCCAGTGGAGAGGAATGCTCACTAAAGCAGCTCTGTCCATTCTTGCTGGAAAGGGTCAGGAGCTATGGCAAGGAAAAAAACAACCACCAAACCCAGAGAAAGGACAATTAGCTGTAGTCTCTGTGCCACCAAAATCTACCACTGACTTTGGGATACTTCCTTGGGTTTGTCCTAATTTAAAGTTTGGTGGCAAAAGTATTTCTGCAGGCTGCCTTGCTGCACAAAAGTCCATGGTAGAGGCAAGGTAGAAGTGAGAGTTGTATCAACTTTTGGAAAAGGTTTACAAATGTGTGGCCACTTGGTGCACCGCCAGCTCACTGGGGGTGTGGAAGAAGGGGACACTGTCCTGCTGGGAAGGATAATGTTCCTCTTATTTATGTGCTTCTGGAGTCTACTGATGGGACCAGGAGTACTGTGAGGAGCACAGGGAGGCTGGCAACGTGGTGGACATCATCTGAGGTTGTCCTTGTTCTGGAGAATGCCATCCATCAGGTGTCCCTGGAACAAAGAAGCTTCAGAAAGGCAGCAGGCAAACCAGGAAAAGATGCTGCATTGCTGCTAATGGGGCTGATTTTTTTACTGCTAGTATGGAATTGGAAGGGTACCACAAGCCTGAGTTGCCCTGCCAAGAGAGCTGCATTGTTGTGCTGGCTTCTTTCAAAAACAGAGCTTAATCTTTGGCTTTCCTTCTCAATTTGTTCATTCTCCTTTTCTGCTATCTTCGTTTTCCATTTTTAAACCTTGTGGATCAGCATACTGTGCACTACAGAACACCTAGTTCTACAGCAGCATGCAAAAGGAGGCATACCATCACGTGCCTTAAAATATTTATTTCTGTAGTATATATGTATTGTGACTTGGTATCATCTCACGCTAGTGCAGTGTTAAGAATCTATTGAATCTGTGAGCCAAATATGTAACTTAAGATCTCACACTTTTTTTGTATTTGCCACAACAGCAATACTGCAATACTGTTCAAGCTCATGAGGTGCCCACACCCCAGCTCTGGAGAAGTAGCACACAGCAGTCGGGGTCAATGGAGGGACAGGAGTTAATGCTGTGTCAGGGAGGCGTGAACTGGATGTATGAAAGCTGGAGCTGTGGCTGTGGAAAATGCCTGTACAGGGAAAAGAATGGCATGCTAACACGTGGGGGAGGGAGAAGGTGAAAGTCTACAAAGCAGAGAAAGGGTAAATGAACAAAACACTACCTTGGTGAAGCCCCCAGTTTGGATAGACACTGCTGCATGATGTTTTCTATCAACCAGCACTAACTACAGCCTGGCTGGGGTTCTGCCTGCATCCATGTCATCCTGTCCCTAACATTCAGCAATGCTGACTCTGATCTACCATTGCATCAGCCTTGACTATTCTTTCAAAGGCTATTGGGTTCAAAGCCAATCTCTGCTATTATGTTTTTGAGTCAACACTGGTCTCCATCCACAAAATCTAGTGAGAAGGTCACTGTCACTTGCAGGCCCAGAGCATCTCCTCCGCTTTTCTTCACTTCTTTAGCCATGACAAGGGGTCATCGTGGGGCACCAAATAAAACCCCTCAAGAGCCAGGCACATGGTACCAGTATGGTCCTCCCTGTGAGCAAGGGCGAAGGGCAGCCCTTGGCCACAAGCCAATGTTTAGCCAGTTGAGACGATGTTTGATGTGACACTGGATCAATAGTGAACACAGGAGCAAATGAACAGGAAAAATACACCACAGTAAGTGCAGCAGGAAATGGCAGTGGGAGGACCTGGCAGATGCACAGGGGCTGATTAAGAAGGGAGATGCAGCCCCACCTATGCTGTTGTGACCAAACTTGCCTTGCACCTCACAACAACTGCTTTCAAAATGGGTTTAATAACACGTGTCAAAATGCCACCTGGTTCCCAGCAGGGAACTGTGGTGGGGACAAGAGTCACACCAAGGTGAGACAGCTCAAACTGACCTGCAACAAAATTCAAGTGTCAACTAGTTTCTGTTGAGCAGAACAGGTATTTTGACCTAATGGCAGAAATTGCACCTCTGTGTGGGCACAGGAAATGATGGGGGGCCGGAATCCAAGGGGATGTGAAATAAGCATGAAAGTAACAATCAATCATGACTTTTCAAAACCTTTGAAAAACCCTCTCCAGTTCCACATATGAGGCCAGCAGTCCTTAAAAAAAACCCCAACAAACTAAGAAACAATTCTGCCTCACAGCACTGCTCCTTCCAGTTTCCTCTGCTGCTTCCCTCCTCAGTAGACAATCATTTTGGGGTTTATTTGATCACACTATTCACCATATTCAAGCTTGGGTTTAAACTGAAATCTTGTTTCTCATCAATTGCCTCATTGTGAGAAGATGACGCCTTTTTTTTTTTTTTTTTAATTTGGACTATTTTTAGGGGCTATGTAAGAGCTAAAATGCCTTATCCTTATGGAGCTGTGTTTTCTATGCATATGATGCTTCTACAGATTTCAGTGAATTGTAATTTTGTTAGGTTTGGCTTGGGGTAATAAACACCTTGCATTTTGTCTACCCCTAACTACCGAGATGGTCTGGGTTTTCATTCTATTTTAATGCAGAGTACTTGGTAATATCTGTGGGGTTTGGGAGATGTTTTTAAATTAGAAAACAATTAAACAAGAGGCACACAGAAAAGTGCTGCAGTGTATTTCTAGTAATTTGAAAATACAACATTTCAGTCTAAAGTTTGCATTTATTTTACATTTTAACTTCTATTTATATTTTTGTTCATACACCCTGGCTCGTTTCCCCTCCTGTGGGGGCAACACAAACGAGAGGAAGTCCACAAGCAAGACAAACTGCAATTACCACATGTTTATTTTGTCAGAGCTGTGCAAAGCATCCAGGGCACAGGCCTGCCTTGCCTCCCTAGCAGCTCACCACATCTACCCCATATCTCTTTGCTAACCTGCACATGTGCATGGAAATACCCCTTTGGGTGTGACAAATAAGTTTCATGCAGTGAATCAATTTTGAAAAATTATCTACAGTGAATGGGAAGTTTTCTTTATTATCTTAGTGGTAGAAATCTCAGCTATGGGCACTTGTTCTTCTTTCACTGTGGTGGTTTTAATTTCTAACAGTCTCCTTGGAATGATCTCAATTGCAAAGCCATGATTTGGGCAATAAAGGGGACAATGCTGTGACCAGAATCTACAGCAAAAAGGTACAGAAAACAAAGCAGACAGTAAAATAGCCACAGTCCCCTGTGCTGCAAGATCTATCCCTTGTTCTCCTAAAAGCAGAAAAAGCTTCCAAGACCAGCCAGACCTCACCATGTGCTTGGGCAATTTGCTTTATTTGAAATTCTTGTCCAGCCAGATGTACAGCAATGCCATAGTATGTGAACACAACCCTTGAAAAACCCTCTCCAGTTCCACATATGAGGCCAGCAGTCCTTAAAAATAGCATCAGCCAGGACAGAAGCTACTTTTTCACTCTTCAATCTCCTCCCTGATGAAAGCAAACCTTCATTCTGAAAGTCACCTGCTTGCAAGCACAGGACACGAAATGCCTCCCTCTCCACACCACCCCACAAGCACATGCACAGATGCACTTTGAGTGGTATTTTTTATACTTGCCTATTTCCATAAAGTTCAGAACCTAGTAACAAGATCATTTTAATGCAGCGTGGATTGCACCATCCTGGTACAAGCGTTCTCAGTGCTATCAAAAGACATAGTTGCAAAAAAGAATGTTAGGAAGGTTTTCTTTTAAGGAGAATGTTAGGAAATTCATTCTTTATCACAAGCTTATGCTTGACATCTGGACCAACTTCCAGTGACTTAAGTGTCAGAAATCTACTATACAGCTCCCTTGTAACTGCTATCACGCTCTAGGCAAGACTCATAATAAAGGCCTAAAACCTTCACTGTTCTCCTTCAGGGATTTTTTGTTGTTGTTGCATTTTCCTCTCTTGGATCAGAACATTACAACCATTCAGCCCAAGCTATGCAAAACATCAAGCTCGCACCTTATAGCTCCTCTGGGAGGCATATTATATTTGCTGTTTTGCTCCAGACACAGAACTGTTCAAGATGTCAGGTTTTGAAGCTACAATTACCCAGTGAGTGGCAGAATGTCATCTCAAAGCAGAGATGCTGCCTGTGTATCACCTTTTCCTAACAGGTGCATAATCTGAGCAGGCACAAACATTCAGCGTTCCTTTGGTAGAATCTTACAAAGAGGTCCACAGAAAACACAGGTCCTTTATGCTTCGTTACAGGGCCTCCCTACATCTGTATTCATGCAAGTCAATAAATTTCAAATCACATGTGCAGTGGATACAGGCTATAAACTTCTCCTACGATCCTTGCAAAACGTGCCCAAACCAGATCTAGTGAACTTTAAATTGAATAAAATTTTGCTTCTCATTGCAGGCTGTTCCCTTCTACTTTACTTAACCTTCAAGCCTACACACGGGCCTTCTGTGTGAACTGCAGCCAGAAAAGAATCGCCTTCTCTCCGCCATCCCCGCCTGGCCTCCTCTCCAGCGCCTTCCCGAGAGTCTCTCCCGAGCCATTTATCAGGATCCCACTGAGCAGGAACAGCGCTATTTTTAGGCCGCGCCCGTACGCTAAGCACAGAGGAATGTGGTTGGGAGTGGGCCCGCCGGGAAGCGGCGACGGCCCGAGAGCAGCGCTGCCGCATCCCGCGGGCGCTGCGACACCGCGAGCCGCGGCTCCACCGGCGCTGCGCTCCCGGGAACCGGGCGGGGCAAGGCTGCCTGTCCCGGCTGATCCCGGTGCGCCCCAGGACCGGACCCCGCCCAGCGCGGCACTCCGGCGCGCCCCTGCCCGCGGCCAGCGCAGCGGGGGACCGAGGGTCCCAAAGCCGGGCTTGGCGGCCTCAGCCAACCGGTCCGGCTGTTCGCGGCGGAACCCAGCAGGGCTCTCCGCCGCCAGGACGCGAACCCGCGGCTCCGTCCCCGCCGCGACCTCGCGGCCCCGCAGCCCGGACAGACGGGTCCCGCTGCCCCCCCACGCCGGCGTTATGTAACGGCCGCGCGCCGCCATTGGCCAGCGCCGCCCGGGGCGCGCGGGCGCGGGGGCGGGTCCGGCGCGCGCGCAGTGCCGGTCCCGGTCCCTCCTCCTCCTCCTCCTCGTTCTCCTCCCGAGCGGCGGCGGCGGGGCCGCGCGGAGCCTCCACAGCGCTCGGCAGGGCCGCCCAGCCCGGATCCCGCACGGGTGAGCAGCGCCGGGGAAGGGGAGCGGAGGGGAGTGAGGTGGAGCGGGGGAAGAGGAGTAGTCCTGGCCCGGGGGAAGGGGGGCGGCGCGGCCCGGCCCGGCCCGGCAGCGGGTCGCGCTCCGCTAGTGGGCCGCCGCTCCCGGGCTGCGGCCTCGGTCTGTCTATCTTTCCGTGGTCGCTTCCCTCCCGCGGGGCACTTGGTGGGGCTGCGGCCGCCCCTGCCCCGCCGGGCCCGCCCGAGGGCCGCGGCCGCCCCCGGTCGCTGCGCGCCGCAGGCCGGGCCCGGGCCGGGGCGTCCCTCGCGTAGCGGCCGCCCGAGCCCTTCGCTCCCGGCCGGGGAGGCCGCCGTGCCTCGAGCTGCTGTGTGCCTCTGGAAGTGACAGCGGAAGCAGCTGTCGGTGTCCTGTTTTAGGGCTTGAAACTCCGCTCGGGTTCTGGTTGCTTACAAGGAAATGACCCCGTGTGAGGCATGGCTGTGCTGCGGTATCAGCCTCGCTTCCCGACAGAGCCCATGCTGCTGTTGCTGTTATGATTTGGCAGCAAAAAGTCCTGTTACGGCTTGGCAGCAGATTTTTTCCGTGTGTTCTGTTTCCTACGTGCTCGCGCGTTCTTTATTTGGAGACAGCAGGCTGGTCTGCTGGACTCTGTGAGGGTGTGCCTGATGGGGGAAACAGCACTTACCTGCGTTGTGCAATTGAAATTACTGATTTGGCCTTGTAGATGAACTCATCATTCTTTTTAACGAGCTTTGGGGTTATTTTTTTTTTGCCACTTTCTTAGAATAATAATGGTCTAAGCCTTAATTTTTTCTGTTTCAGCTGTATTCATGTAACTTGCAATATTTAAACTCTCGGATTTTTGGTCTCAGGCATTGCGGGATGGTTGATATTTTTGAGCGAATGTGGTCGTGTTTTCTTCTCTGTAACTTAACTAAAACCAGCAGTTGCCAAATACATAAAAGCTCAGTGTGGTTGGCTGTTGTAATGTAGTACTTATCAAGGCACTAAAATACAAAGTAATATGAAAACACTTTGTGAAAAAAACTCTTTTTTGTTACATCTGAGTATTTTCTGTCAGGAACCCTCTGACTTCTGGATGATTGCTGTAATGCTGATAAAATAGAAGTGAAATTAAAGCTACTGTTCCTTCTTGTGTATGCAAAGCTGTTGGCAACATTTTTTTGTTGTTGTTATTGGTTTTGGTGTTGTGTTTTTGGGGGTTTTTTTTATAATTTTAAGTGGGAATCCAGTGTTCTGACTGAGCCATGCTGTATATAAACAGCGTGAGGCCCTGGCTGGGGTGTTCTGGAGTAGTTGTAGCATCCAGTGAAACACAGACTGGCACTTTCAGTCTTACTAACATTGAGTGTTGTTTCTTACGGAAACTCTTGGACTCCACATGTATTTCTATCTGCTTGTTAATGGAATTTGTGTTATGTTCGATTTTATTAGCTGTATGGACTTCTGAATTTTCTTTTAGAGAAACTGGTGAGGGAAGAGGAGGAGACACTGAAGATGTAGTATAATACTTCTGCAGAGGGTTACATGGTGGTGTTTGATGCCGTGGAAGAACCAGGCTGTGGCCCGAGAGGTATCTCTCAATCCACAAGAGCTGTTCTGGGTCTCAGGGCCATCATTTTGCTCACACATTAGGCATATGTCCAAAAATTCCCACAATACCAGTGAATTTTCAGGTGTTGTTAATGTTTCATAGGAACTTAATTTTCATAATGGTTTTTAAGGGCTTTCCATATATATTTACAAGAGGTCAGTCACTCTTTGGATGGGCTTTTCTCTCACATTGGGAGGGCGCCTGTCCTGAGGGAGGGATTGTGTGACATGACGGGCCTGGTGTAGCCATGCAGGGTGTCTGTCCTGCAGGTACCAAACCTGGAGCAAGTGCCCAGCTTACCCAGAGGGGCAGTGACCAAGCAGCTGCCCTCCTGGGAACCCGAGACTTTACTAGTTGTCCTGAGAACAATGGACTTTGCTGGCTGTCCTGTGCTTGGGCAGTGTTGTGCTTCTGAGAAAGCAGCACAACTGAACCGTGCGTGGGCCGTGAGGGACTGGGAGAGAGACAATAGCAGAAATTGGGCTGCTGGGTTATATAACCACATGAATCCTGTTCTGTTGGTGTGCCCAAATCCTGTCTGGTGTCTGCTCTGGGGGTGGGGTGCAGACTGAATTGGGTGTCCTGCTCTGAAATGCGATGTCTTGATGCTCCCTGAATTGTGACACTTTCGTCTCATTTGGTCTTCTGGTGGACCTTATAATGGCATATGGCAATAGCATTTACTTCTTTTGTGCTCCTGTGTTAGATGGAGTAGTGGCTTCTGATGGGGGCAGTCTTTTTTCTTTTCAAGAAATTATATGCTCATAAATGTGGCTGAAAATAAAAATACAATAGCCACCTGTAAAAATCACCTTCAGTAAAGAGGAGTGACCTATTATTCTTGGTGTTCCCGACTTCAAAGCAGCTCACAGGCATCTACAACAGAAGACAACAATACACCTTGGGTAATACTTTGATTTGCCTGCCTTGAAACTTGCTTCAATTTCCAGAGCTAAAGGTTGAGTCTTAAGCTTTAATTAAAAAAAAAACAACCAAAAACGCACAAACCGCAAGACACCTGAATTTTTCAGTACCTTTTGAAAAAGAAAGTAAGTTTCTATTAACTGTAAAGGAAACTTAATTATTCTGACTATTGAAAACACTTTTCAAAAGTAGAGCTTGACTCTTGGTAGAGGAAGACACCTTAGAATGGCCTAATAATTCTGGTGATTATTTTAAGAATGATACTGAACCCAGAGGCTTTACATAGCTAAGAGCACGAACAGATGCCTGTTGTGTTTGAGTTATGGGAGTTGTAGGCCTTGTGGACAGAGCGCATGACAGCATTGTGCTCATGGTTACGGCTCCTCAGTCAGATGGCAGCAGTAGTTTCTCATGTTTGTAGACTAAATGTCTTCTTTTTGTTTGTAGATATGGCTCGTGGACAGCAGAAGATTCAGTCGCAGCAGAAAAATGCCAAAAAGCAAGCTGAGCAAAAAAAGAAACAAGGACATGATCAGAAGGCTGCAGCCAAGGCTGCCTTGATATATACCTGCACTGTCTGTAGGGTAAGAGGAACTGAAGTCAAAATAGACTTGTAGGGAGAGGTCTGTCTTCCTGCCTAGAACAGGATTTTTAGGAGATTTTATAGTGGAAACTAAAATACTTAAGTGGTTGTCTAGCTTATTGCTGTAAGTGTTTGCATCTGTTATGTGACTTGCTTACAGATTACTCAGCTATACTGGTAATCAAGATAGAAAATCTGAGAGGTCATGTTCAGGTCTAGTTTGGGGAGTTATTTTGCCTTTTGTATTACAGTGGTCTGCATGTGCTGTTAGTATGAGACAGAACGTGTAAAAAGTGTGCGGTCAATTCTTGTTTAGTTTCCATGTGGAAACATATTTTCTTTGTAATGGAATTGGCCTGACCTAGAATTAGTGGTTATGGATGTTGCTGTAGAAGGGAGAAGCTGTGGTGCCAAAAGCTTTAATGTAAGCTTGATACACAGTAACTTCTGCTAGAACAACTTACTTGACAAGAAAACAGGAATTTGAGTACTAATCAGATTGTATTTTTTCTTCTGGCTGGTTTTCCTAATGCTTCTTTTGGAGCTGAAGGATAAACTTGCCATTTTCACTTCAATGGTCAGTCTCAGAATAGATCTGCCACTTCAAATGTCTTATTTAAGATTCCAAATTGAGGGTTGCTTCATTAAGTACTTGTAACCAGCTCTTGTTGTGAAATCAGGCTGTAGTATCAATCACTTTGGGCAGTTGATGCCTGCAACCGTGTCTGTAGCAAAGGTCTGAGATAGTTTGTGCCAAGTAGAGACTCTGTTCATGCCATATGTCTCGGCCTAGTAGCAAACTAAAGAAATAGCTTTCATAAAGATTTGATTTTGAAAAGGATAAATGTTTATCTTTAAGATGTTGAAAAAGAAGATGGTGAGGAGGTAGGTTTTCCACCAAACCAGCCTATGCAGTGTAAGATGTGCAGGGAGATACCTAGCCAGAATAACACCATTGGTGGACGTGCCGAAGCAAGTGTGATAGTGCTTAAGAACACCTCTGAAAACAGGCAGTTAAATACTCCATCTTAGCCTGCAGCTAAATTAGTGGTGCTTCTGTCACTAGAGTAGTATCATCAAGGAGGTAGTTGGCTTCTAGGGAAAGAAAATAAAGGTTTTGTAGTATTATTTAACTCTTGTACTGTGCATAAAGTTTAATGTCTCTCTTTAATCAGACTCAAATGCCGGATCCCAAGACCTTCAAACAGCACTTTGAAAGCAAGCATCCTAAGACTCCACTTCCTCCAGAATTGGCTGATGTTCAGGCATAAAGATCTACAGGTCATTACCTTAATTTTTAATTGATTGTCTGAGAAAGTTGTATTATAAGTTGGGGTTTTTACCACCAACAACTGGAACTTAAAACTTACTTCAATTCTTTTAATATGAAAACTGCTGTAGGTTAAAGTTATACCCCTGAACTGTTAAAAGTAGAAGAAAGAAGCAAGCTAGTTCTTACATGGGTGAAATGGCTGTGGCATTTCGCTGTGCCTGGAAGTTATTTTAAATGGGATTAATGTCATTTCAAATGGTCATCCTTAGTATTGTAGGAATACTACATTATTTAGTTCTTGCTTTGAAATGTTAGTTTTGCTTTGAACAGAATGCATAAGTACAATCTGTCTGTAACTACAAAACATGTAAACAGTCATTTAGTATATTTCCAACAATTGAGCCTTTTTGTTCCTGAAGCTATGCAAGTGAATGCAGAAAAATCTGAGTTTCTGTGTTAACTGTAGAAGAGATTTCCCAGTAGCCAGTTGTTAGGCTGTAACTGAAGGTGCTTATAATAAAAGGTTGAAATAAGGTAAAAAGCAGTAGTATGGTATTTCATTCATGCAGAGGTAAGCAGCATTGTGTAATGGTTCAGCTTAACCGAGTTGTTCTTGTTTTTTATAGGTGAAGTCATGACACCTATTGACTCTTCTACTGTCAGACCTTACATAACAAACCTGCAGCTGCTTTTCTAAAACTGTTGATCAGCAAAAATGAAGGGGCTACAGAAACATTCATATTTTTATGCTGTTCCCTCTTGGGCTTCATGCAAAGACAATTCTGTGTAAATGTACAGTTGTGCCCTATTTGGAGATCCTAAAAATCAGTCCATACTTGTTATAAAAAATTTTTTACAATTGTAATTATATTGATGTTCATATTGTGTAAAATAACTCACTTAATAAAGTAGTACTTTGATTTTACAATATCACAGATTAGCTCCTTGTAGAAATTCTGTTTCACCTTTCTGCATTATCTGCCTTATAAAATAATAAAAAAGTGGAAAAAAAAAAAGTGGAATTTTCCCCATCCTGCCAAAACATGAGCAGTATCATTCCACTGCAAGTAATGTACATTACAGTAAATTAATCTTAAAGTGGAGAGGGAAGCTGCTCAGATTTACTGTCCAGTGTGCTGCCTGCTTGAGCCCAGCCACTAGCAGTCAAGCTGATGGCTCAAGGTGCAGCACACACCCTGAGCAGCTGCATGAGAATCATGAGACTTCCTCCTACGTTTTTGTCCTATGTACTGGAGTCTTAAGTACTGCAAGCCATTTCGAATGGAATTCCTTTACTGTGAGGGATCATGTTCCTTGAAGTCATGCACTGGAGGAACTCTGGTTATGCTTGTTATCCTTTCTATTTTGGTAGATGGCTGAGGAAGCTTGAGAGGTGGCAGGATTGAAATGCTGGCTTGAAAAATGCTTGCCAAATACTAGGTTAAAGCAACTCTGCTCTTAGTTGAAAACGATTTGAAAATATTTTTAATGTTTTAAAACATTATTCCCCTCAAATATGTCTGGTTATTTCTCTCTTGAAGGAATACGTAAAATAGCCAACCATTAACCTTCCTTCACAAGCTTAAAATAAGCCTGTTGGAAAAGAACCAAAGTAACTAAAATAATATGGCTACTTAAAGAAATCGAATGTGATTAAAGTTGCAATGACAAGAAAAAGCTGGATAATAACTCTGGCCAAGACCATTTGAGCAGATAAACATAATTAGCCCTAAAGTGTTCTGGGCTGTGTTCTAATCCCAGCTGTACAGCACAAAAGTAGTGGAGAAACATCTGCATTGTACTGGAAGGTCTACTGTACAAAATCCCATCTTGGGCATTTTAGGGGAGGCTTAAGAGCTTTAGTTTTGACCCTGCATTAAGGAGCAGTACTGGAATTGCTGCGATGTGCAGAGTTTACAACGGACGTAAAAATTCTGGCAGTCCAAGTAACCCTTGCTAAGTAGCAGGACTATACATCTGACCTTCAAATGGCTTCCTAAAATCTAGGACCATAGTCTCAAAGACTCATTCACTTAAAAGAATGCACTTGGTATTTTATTATATAAAGTCAAAACCTTTGTCTTTGTCCACTCATTTGCTCTTTATTGAACTACTTCTGTGAGACTAGCTTCCTGTCCTCTGCTGTGACAGTATCTGTAAATACTTACTTTGGCATAAAGTTTCTCTGTATTATAGTCACTCTGGGATAACCTGTATACCACTTAACTTTTATAGATAATGTTATTCTCCTCAGCGTAATCCACTACTGCACTTGTACACCTGACATCAGAATGTAACAATTCATTTATTTTTCTTTAATGTTACCAATACATACATCCTGACAAACTGGCTCCACAAGGCAAGAAATCTGCTTTCAACCTTTGTGCTCTATGGGGGAGAGGTACTTCAATGTTCTAATGCTGTAGTTTGTCTAAAAATACGCTGAGTAGAAATGGAAAAGATGTTTCTTGCGCTGATTGGTATTTGATAATCTGGTTTTACTCTGGAAAATGTTTGGGGATGTATCCCTAAAACTTGGGCCTGAGGTGAAGTAAATGTTCTATTCCTTCAATTCAGATTGTGTAGCATTAAATAAAAGACTTGTTTCATAAACAATCTCTGTTAATGAGCACTGAAGAGCTGGAAAGCTGCATTATTAGTGGGATGGTTACCTTCAGTTAGAATAGTATTTTCAAACTCCTTATGATGCTCAAGTTGAAAATGCCCTATGAAATGTTGGGGTTTACGTGTCGGAAGGCAAGGATGATCCTCAGTTCAATAAGATCCCCAGTTCCAATAACTGCCATCTTAATTATAGAAATAAATGACAGCTGTGAGTGAATTGTTATAAAGGCTGTACTAAATGTGGCAATAGTCCTCAGTCAGAATACCTACAATACTCATTGTACCTAAAAGATCAGAGGAGGGACTAGTTCTCCGTCCTCTCTCTCTTCCTGATCTGAAAGACAGCACACCCCAGCACCTGGCTAAAGACACAGTTGTGTCATTACACATTGTAATGTGTCTGATTAAAGAGAATTAAAAATACAAAACGTCCTATTTCCTGCCTGCTTTTAAAATCAAATATTGCTGCACCTAGAAAACTAATTTCCTGGCTGTGGAGAGCCATGTAACTTGAGGCTGTCTACCTGTGCAAGAAAGAAAAATAGACATGGGAAGTTTCCTGTATTCCCTTGAAAAAGATTCATTTCTGTGCGGGGTCAGCAATCAGGTGGAGGGCTCTTACTGTGCCAGTGTGGACATCAGCTGTCATGGATACTTGTGGAGCAACTTTATGAGGTGGTTTGGATTTTCAGAAGCTTTCATCTTCTGGGAATCTTTAGGCAGAAATTGTATTTTAAATGAAGCTTAAAATATTCTGAAAAAAGTCTCAGAGAGTAAAAACTCAGCAGGTGTGGTTATGATGAGGCCATCATCATGGGGTCTACTGAGTAATCAAGAACAGTTTGACCATTTTGTTACTCAGGCTTATTTCTGTGCCTCTGCATTACCCATCTAAGGGCTTCTACTTTCTTGCTGTCAAAAAGCTGTGTGAAAAATCCAAGATAGAAGTTGAAGACAGTTGCTGCGTAGCCTTAGGGAAATAGTTTATGAAGTGCTCTTGAAACAACCCTGGAGACTATCCCTTTTGGTTATTTGCTGAAAGCACTTCAGCTCAAGTAAGTAAAGCTAATGACCACAGGCTGTTTGCAAACCACATAGTAATGAAGGAATTTGTGCAATTTCTGTAAATTATACTGATGTATCTTCCCATCTTGATAAGAAGAGCTGATAGATGGAATGTCTTTTATTATCAGGTACTGATAGGCTTTCCCATTTTCACAGAAACAAGTTGGGAATAACTGGGCTTTACTAGAAGCATGATCTTCCAGGCCCTGACAAGTAAATTTGATTAGTCCTATAGGATCCACAAGTGAACTAAAGGTCAGTTTGTGTTTCTTTCTACCCAGCCACCTTCTGCTGTGTGTAATTTGGGAGCCTTTGATTTGCCTGTTCAGAACCTTACAGGTTTTGGAGTGGATTTTGAATTCAGCTCCAAATCTTACTTTCCGCTGGTATTCAGCATGTGATTTTACATACTCGTCATACTCAGCATCACTGGCGATTTTGCTCTAGTTCAGACAGTGGGAGGGTGTCAAGTGCTGTCTGGAATTTTTCTGTATGCTTTTAAAATTATTTTGGAATCTTTTAATACATTGTCTATTGTGTTATAGATTTTGGTATAGATAAGGCACAACAGAGGCTCACTTAGGAGTTATCTTGGGAGCTTTCAAAGAAAAGTAGATTAGATTGTATGTCTGTTTTATAATTCTCTTACATAGCGTTTCACACTGGGGTTCCTGGGAAAGAAGGAATCTATAGTTATCCCAACATAGTTATCTAACTGTTCAAGCTGTGTCTCAGCTTTTTCAGGAAATATGGCACAGCTTTTCTCTGAGAAATACTGTCCATTAAATATATAAAGCCAAGGTCCATGCAGCACTTTGATGGCATGGCGAATGCATTTTTGTGCTCCTTCTTTGTAGCTGTGACAAAATCACTGTGCAAAGTCTACCTGAAAGCTGGAGCTCTTTCAGAGGCCTATGGATTAAGTGAAATCTCAGGAATTTATCTAGTCCATGTCCCTACTCTGAGATTGGATGAAATCTTCCAAGACAAACTACCAAACTAGCTAAAGTGTTCCTTTAGCTCTTAAAAGCTTCCAGTGAAAGGGATCCCATCATCCTAGACCTTGTTAGCAGCATGTATCACTGCTGAACCGTACCAGTGGACAGTTACCACAGCAAGAGTTTATCCCTGCCAGTTAAGTCAATTGCTTACTGTTCTTATTGGCAATAGATGTGATGAATAGTGCCTTTATTTGAACATTGCTACTGTGTTCTAGTCTTCAGAGTAAACCCAGTTAATTGAATCACTCTTCATAGGTCACATTTTCTAAGTCTGTCAATTGTTGCTGCTCTGGATCCTTTACAGTTTGTGCTCTTAAATCATATGGTCCAAATTATGACCCAGAGTGTTGGCTGAGGGTAGTGCAGAGTAGCTGGAACAACTAAGGTTTGGCACTTGCATACACTGCAATTAGGTTTTTTGCAGCCACATCACAGATTCATTTTGGTACCACTGATAATTTCCACTTTGTGCCTCTGTTTAGTGTCCACATGCTTGCCTCTCAGGGATCTCAGACCAAACTGTTTACAGTTCATTCAAGCGTGGTATCATGGGGGATATTGCAGATGTCCTCTCTTACTCTTTAGTCTGTGTTGTTCATGAATACACTGATGGGATACATTGCAGGCAAAGCCTTGCAGGATCTCACTTTGAGTATCTTGCTGGACTCCAGTAAGCCTTTGGTAATTACTTCTTGAGAGCACTTGGTACTGCTGTGGTTCTCTTTGTGGTCAGTATGGATTGGAGCCCCATACCTATGAGGACTTTACAGACTGACAATGTCAGAGGCATTTACAACAGGGAGATTTGGGATCTTTGAGATTTGGCCAAACTAGGCCAGTTTTCACGAAGAAATGAAGGGTAGTGAGGTATGGCATAGTTTGTTCCTGAGAAATCTGTATTGTCTGGCTGCTGTTTGGTTACTTTTTCATATGCATTTACAAAGGGAATTTTATAAAAATTATCCTAGCCCTTTTCCAGGTTTAAGTTGACTGAGAAGAGCCCCTTTATTTTTAAATTCCTTGTACTTGTCCCACTACTCTTTTGGGCTGTATCTTGTGCCCTGTGAGTTTTCAGAGAGCAACACTCATGGTCCCTAGTGACACGGCTGGTTGCTGGAGCATCCTAGGATAAGAGTAATTAACTGTTGCCAACTTGAATTCCGTCAAAGTCCTCTGACTACTTTAGCTTACTCTTTCAACTTCTTAACATGGTTTGTTAACTTTTGAGTGAAGAAAAAAATGCTGTTGCTTACTTATTTGTAAATCTTATCTTTCATTCTCTCCTTCTTCATCAGGTAATGGACCTATACTTAACTTTATCTTTCCTTAGATATTTGTAGTCTTTTAGAACCTCAGCTGTGTTTTTGGACTCTGCCAATGAAGGTGTTACTGTGTTGACTTTTGAGTCATCTAAAACCCAATCTTTTGTCTGTCTCTCAGGATCCACACTGTTACATTTGCAACCATTGTCGTGAACTCTTTGAAAAAAAAATTTTTTTTGGAAGGTTTTTCCAGTGTTGAGCTTTCTGAAGCTTTATATACTCCATCCTGATATGTTCAAGGCCCCAAACGTGCAAGAGCATTCTCATTGAAGTTTGAGCTCTGCTGAGTTTTTACTTACCTACAAACTAGCAGTGAGAAGGACCAGGCTGGCCTGATCAATCTGAATGTGCAATAGTTGTTAACGTTGGATATAAAACTGCAGAGCACTAATTAGACTAAATGCTTGAGTGACTTTTCATCAGACATCATTCTAGCCATTTCTTCCTCGGGTTTTCAAGACTGTCCCTATACTTTAATCATTGCTGTCTATCTTTTCCATATGAATGCCAGTGTAATCCAAGCCCTCACAAGAACACATCATGTCTGTCTCTTTACCCTTAGTTTACCAACAGAAGAGTAATACAAAAGCTGCCTCTGTGTCTTTTCCAGTGCTTTGCAAAATTAAAATATGCCTGGACAACAAATCCATGTTAATTGTCCAGCATACTTGTAGACTGTCAGGATAAGCCTTAATTTTTTAATTTCTTATTCCTGATATGCCTTCAAATTTCAGTGGCCATTACCTACTGATAGTTTTTACTTTCTTTTGGTACACATTTTCTTTAGCTGTTGATAATCACTGCATATTTTTCTATAAAGAGGTTGCTTCATTTATTTATTTATTTCCTCTGAACATTTGTGGATCCTTTGAAGAAGGAAAACTAAATATTTCCAACCAGAAGAAGAATAAAAGAATGTCTTCAAAAAACCCACAAAAAGTCTAAAATGTTTGATTGTGTCCTCATGGTATTCAGAATTGTTCTTATGGTCATTACTCACTTCTGTTACAGTAATGCTTAATGTAGTTGTATTTTATGTTGCTGGAGACACAACTCAGATTTTATATCACAATGGGCTGTGTGCAGTAAGAGAACTGATCAGGGTGTCACTGAAGCTCCTTTTTCTTTCCACACAAACTGAGGAAAAAAGAATTTTTATTTTTGACCTTTTTTTCTTGCTGCTTTTTTATTTAGAAAGTAAATTCAGATTTGTTACGATTTTACAAAAAATTGCTTAACCCTAAGAGATTTTCAAAGGGGTATCTGCTGCTGTTAATTCTTACCAGATCAGTGTCAAAAGAGAATATTCTTCTCATTGAGGTCTGAGAAATAGTGTTTATTAAAGACCATGTTAAGTAAGATTAAGAAATAGTAAGCAGCTGCTTCTCGCTGCTGCAGTAAATCATTCAAAGAATTTGCTGTTATGTCTCTGAAAACAAGAGCTGTTATGCAGCTGAAAGAATGTGGCACTGCACCATAACCACCAATAGTAAAGGAGGGCAACTTCTCAGCTTCTGGGCTGACTTCTAAATGGACAAAGCCTGCCTGTATTTTTCTCAAACAATAATTGAATTCTACATCACTGAAGTCAATAGGAACTTCGTTTTGTCATGTGCTAAATGCTCACATGCATGTACAGAAGGCTGCTAGCTCGAACACCTTTGTAAAATCTCAGTCACAAATGTTATTAAAATCAGTGTAACTGATATCTGTGTAACAGAAGACAAGATATGTGTGGCTGGAAGATGCAGTAGTCTGTCTAGAGAACATATACAGTGCTGCACCAAGACAGACTTTACAAATTCTGATTGATAAAGTAAAAAGATGTTTTTGGGCTATAGTCATCATCAGTCCTCAAAATTTCTCATGTTCTTTTATCATAAACCTTTTGATTGGAGACTGTGTGGACCTCAGAGAGCTTAGTGCCCTGTGGACAGAGATTTGGATACCATTCTCTTAGACATTTCTGAAATTAATTGCCTGTCTTGCTTCCTCTGTGACTCCAGCCATTTTTTCAGGACTCAGCTCTGTGTGGTGGACAGGACTCACCCACTTGTGGTGGGTGAATGAGTAGGAGCACCATAATGTAACAGTAAAATTGTCCAGTGCTAATACTAAGTGCTAATACTGCCTTGACTGTGCTGGTTTTAGTCAGTGGTGGCCAGTCTTCACCTTTCACTCCCTACAAAGGGACAGAAGCAACTTGGCATCTGCTGAGGTGCTTGCTGAGATGGCACTCCTGACTGCCACTGTCACGACATGGAGCCACACAAGCAGTGTAACTGCTCATGTCTAACTGGCCCTAGGCCATTACTGTTAAAACCCTTGGCTAAGGACAGCCAGATTTGTAGAAAGAGAAATATCTTAAAAGCAATCCTGTCGTTCCTATTTGTGAAAACGGCTGGGTAGAGGAAAGACTTTCTGTCATTATGAGGGACAGTGGGAGATCAGAGCTGCAAAATAAACTGCAGTGCTGGACGTAGAGAAACACTTGAGAAATGCCCAAACTACAAGACAAATTTTCTTTGATGCTTGCATTTTTTAGTGAGGGAGGTGAATTCACACTAAAGCACCTGGTAAAAAATCCCTTTCCCGAGTTTGGGCAAGTGAGCAGTCAGCCTGTGGAAGAGTGGCAAACTGAGGTCCCTGTGTGGGGAAGCTTGTGTTTGGGAGCAGGGAAGCAGCAGGGAATCTGCATTTCTGGAGGAGCTCAGCAAAGACAAACACCTTTCCTTGACAGCTGCCCTGCATGAGGAAAGGAGGAGAGGCAGTGCAGGATCCCAGTTAGACTGTAAGAAAGTTCACTCTGCAACTGCTTACATGAAAGGTTTGCTTTTGGGCGCTTGAGGCTGGCTCAGGATTGATTGATTGCTAATGATGGTTAGGGTCCATTTAAAGGCAATAAACTAACAATGTCTTGATGAAAATGTGCTTTATATGGCACCCATGGCAGATATTTTGCAAGTACTGACACACCATCCCTCTAACTAATGTGGTAATGAATGTGCTAAGTGCTTGAGTGTTTGGGGATCTTTTCCTCCTCCATCCCTCCTTGTTGTGGGTATGTCTATACCAGACCTCCTTGTGCTACATTCACTCTTACCCAGATATTTATCTCTTCAAGTACAATTGAACAAGCTTGTGTATAATTGGGGTGTCTTAGGAAGAGGAAAACTGTATGGGAACTTAAAGAAAACTGATGCTGAGACTTCATTGTCAGCAGTGAAGTTTATGAGCTGCTTTTGACCAGAATTTGACTCCCACAGATGACATGCTGCAGAGCTGGCAAGGAGAGAACAGAAGTCCTTCCATTTCCAGGAAGCTCTGTGGAAGAAAATGAACAGGAAGCCCCAATGAAAGCAGCCCCCATTCAAGAGAAGACTAGAACAGAAAAAAGGGAACATTGAAAAGTTCCACCAAAAAACCAGTATTGTCACCTATGAACTTGACAGCCAAAAAAGTGCTGCTTTCCAGAGTTTTCTGTGCAAGAGGCCCTGGCTCTCGGGGAGATATCAGCTCTAAGAGCTCGTTGCCATTGTTGCTAAAACTAATTATGAGAGAAAGTGTTGAAACATTATTCCTCCTGAAGGTTAGTTGTCCAGTTTCTTAAAACAAATAAAGCTGTTACTGTCCCCTTGGAGAGTGAGTGGAAGCAGATTAAAATGAAACAGATGATGCAGAATTTAACTTGAAATCAAGATTGAGACCAGTCTGTCTCAAGCCACTCTTCAGGAAAATTGGTATGCAGAGACATTAAATAAATAATCCCAGTGGTCACCCTTGGGTCAGTTTCTTAGTTAAAGATTTCAGAGTGCAGGACACATTGCATATTTTTTAAGGAAGGCATCTTGTTTCTCTTAAGCTCTAGTAAATACCACCTGTTTAAAAAGGTGGATCCCAATCTGTGGATTCATATTGTGTAGAAACAGTCCTTCTTTTAATTTAGCAAGACCTATCAAAACCAACATTATTTATAAACCTTTTTTTGTCTTCTGACCACTGCCATTTTCTAGTTTCTCCATTCTTAGAGCAGTCTTTTCTTTATCCCCATTTCCTGCCAGCTTTCTAGGAGAGCTGTATGAAGTCTTTCCTGTCCAAAAATAAGAGTGAGCTACCATTTTTACTCCCAATAGCTCTTCGGTCTTCTTCTTTACTGTGGAATAAATCACAGCCACTTTCTCTGACATTTCCAAATGAATGTCTAACCAAAAGCCATAGCTCTATACCCCTGAAAGAAAACTCTTAACCTCTTGCCCACAACTCTTCTACCTTAATCTTTTTTGCATTGCTACAACTATCATTTCCCTTTGGATTGCCCATGCGCCCTTGGTTTGGTTTGGGTCTCCATCTAGGTCCCTCTGGATGAGTTTGAAGTCTTGCCGATTCTTCTGCCTTCCTTAGTCAACGCTTTTTTCCAGGCCCTTGACATCTCCTCTGTGCAGCACCCCTCCCTCTAATGTCCAGCCTTCACACACACTGCCTGGCCTTGCTCATTTCCACACTCTTGGAGAGTGTTAGTGCAAAGAGCTGCCCAAAGGATCATTGTTCTCTGTTGTTTCCTGTATTCTCCTCTCCTCCTTCCTCACTCTCAGCCTCAACCTCACTTTCTTCCTTCAAAACCCTGCTTTACCAGGAAGCATCCCAGAAGCTGGCAGCGGCTGTCAGGCTATTCTTGTTATCCTCCCAGTCTCTCCTATTTCCCAGCATCTTCCCAGCTCTTTGCAGCATCCACCACTGGATGCTCAAATAACACCCAGCACATTTGTCTCCAGCTCTGTGGCCAGACTTCCCAAATTCTCACTGGTCACAGCCACACCATCCTGTTTCTCGGGTCACATTGACAAGTCTTTCTCCTGCAGAATAGCACAGAAGTTCTTGCAGCTGATAGATGCTGAAACAATTCTTTCTCTGCCTCTCTGTGTTCCGGATTGGATAAACTTCATGAGCAGCAGAGGGGGTCCCTTGCTCCTTCTTCACTGAGTTAATTGTTTACTCCACAAGGTCTTTGCTTTTCTAACTAAATACTTTTTTAATTCTGATTTACTGTCTTGGCCTTTTGCATTCAAATTCATCTATCTTTTTTAAGACCAGATTTCCCTCTGCCATGTCTCCTTCTCCTTTTCAGCACTTCATCACACGTGACCTTTTTTAGTGACAGGAAACTGGCAAGTCAGAGACATAAGGGCAAGACTTGGGACCAAATGGGGCAGAGAGCAGGGTTGCACATCCACAGCCATCCCCACATGATGCCCTGTACACAGCTTGCTGTGCAGTTGTCAGTATAGCAGCAGACAGGTAGGTTTTTTACTGCCATATGAATGTGCAGCTAGTAGAGTTAACCCAGAGAGGAGGGTTTGGGAGCAGCCCAAACCTGCTCTCCCTACATTTAAAATCACTGTGCACCTAAGCAGCCCTTGTTCGGAAATGAGCAAGCAGACACCTCCTTAAAAAACTTGGGTGTGTTTCACACTATGTATTTAACCTAATTAGTTCCCAGGTCAAGGCTTACCACTCTGGTTTTACCCCCAGTGAACCCTGAACTGACAACTCCTTGCAGATGGGCATTGCTGAATTTCCAGCATCTCCTGCCCAACCTGCTTACCTCTTCCTCCTTGTGCTTCATCATCTCGTTTATTTTTCATTTAGTGTCCTTCTATCTCAAGGCACCTGTCTTGTGTGAGAGGAAATGAATCCCCAGCCCACCTGCCCTCCTCCTCAGCACAGTGCACAAGTGAGAGTGAGCACTATAAAATCCACGTGAGGGATACCACCTACTCAGCTCCAGTGCTGAATAAATCTTAGGAGCAGGACTTGCTGAATCCAGCCCTTACATTTTGGATGTCAGAGCAAGGACTGGTCTTTGTTTTGCAGCCATTACTTTTCCCTTTAGCATCCTCTCAGGATCATTAATATGCCTTAGTCCTCTCTGACTGTTACCAAAGTGCAGTTTGCATGTGCTCTGCTGTATCTTGTATTTTCCAGAGCATCATTACTTTCTGGGCACAAGCAGCCAGGTGCTGGATTTGCTCAACTTGACTGTGGCTCTACATAAACATAATTCATGTATATCTTGATATGGGCCTATCAATTGACAAAAACATGCTTTGGGTGCTGATTCAACTTCAGTTGTAGGATTAGCTCAAAATTTGTAATTACCTTTGTAGGTCCCATCTCTTCCTGCACATACATTTTCCCTTAAAAAAAAAAATCCCAGCTGTTTATAATCACAATTTATAAAGCTGTATTTTCAGTCTTAATCTCTTGCCATTTTAGACACATCTGCAGGAGTAATTCTTCAAGCAGCTACCACGGTATTCCCTTCCATGGTGATTTAAATTAGCCAAACAATAATCCCTTCAGTAATTATAACACCCCAAAAAATCAGAACAAAAAGCTTCCCATTTAAGTCTGTGTTAAACCAATTCATTGGAGTGACACAATTAAAATCTTGGGGCCAAATCCTGCTTGTCCTCTTCATGTAAGTGCTGCTTTTGAGAGCAAAGGGATGAGTGAGAACAGCAATTTAGTCCATACATTAATAATGTATATCCTTTGACTGGCAGGGAATGGGCTGGCAGAACAAATGAAAGCACCCTGGGGTAAGAGGAAGAAAGCCTCAGTTTGTTGCTGCAAACTGCACAGGAATAAAGGTACATTTTGTTCCACTGTTAAATAAGGAGATTGAGGATATAATACTGTCTCTTCTGCTGCACTTCCATTTTCTGCTCTTGGCAAAGAGGATAAAGCCGTCCACAGCTGTAATTGTTCCATCCAGCACTCACACATGCCTGGGAGAATTAATCATGATCTGCAAAATCTACTCCTGTTAGCTGCGGAGCAGCGCACCCGTGTCCAGCCGTCATTTACTGTGATCTGAATCACCACGGACTGCGTGCTCCGTGTCCCCGCACTGCACCTCGCAAAGCTGCCGCCTTCATGCTGGGGTAGCTCATGCTGGACATCCAGAGCCTCCTTTTTTCACCTGGCTTTGTCCTGGTCAGAAAGGCATTGCTGTCTTTCTTTTAATTCAGCTGGTTGGAAATGGAGACGAGAGCCACAATCCCATGTGAGCAGCCCCAAACCTTGTGGCTGCAGCGAGGGCAGGATGCACTGGGTGGGTGTCTCCAGTTGGTGGCACAGGGCTCCTGCTGCCCACAAGCAGCCAGAACCAGCTTTCCTGGCTTCATCTGTCTCAGAGGGTTTAATATTAATTTGAGATGGATTTACTGATCACCTTTGTTTGCAGGTTAGTTGGCTTTCTTGTTTTTTGGGGTTTTTTTTGCAAGAGGAATTCTAGACAGACATTAATACTAAGAGAAACAAAGCAAATTCCAGGAACAAATTACCTCAAATTTTGCACAGTGTAATAACACTGCACTGCTACCATCTTTCCAGACGTTCACTAGTGATTGTTATAGTTTGAATTATTTCCTAATGTTCTGGCCTAGCTTTTGCCAAAGCAACACTTCCCTATTTGTTACTGGCTGTTTCTCTGGATGATTGTAGTATTCATATTGTACCTGATATTTTTCATGCCTCCAGAGCAAAGCCAGAAAACTCCTGCATCAGTGCTGAAGGTAGCCAGGGAGGGTGAGTCAGCTTTCCACTTCCAGTCATAAAATTAAGACTCAGTAACCAATGAAGACCTGCTAATCAGGGTAAGCACCTTGCCATTTCCTTAGTTTTGAGCAGGGAATTTCTATTGAGATACAATTAGTACAAAAAAACATCTGAAAAGAAGCATGTTTGGATGTTTCACCACCCAAAGGCAGGATGATGACTTTGCACCTGGGTAGCCCTTCAGCAGAGCAGCTGAGCAGATCCCTGTGCAGCTGCATTTCTTCGCCAGCTTGCCCCTACACGTGGTCATTGCTGGGACACGTGCCCAAGGCCAGCTCACGGGAATGTCTGCAGCTGTCGAGCCTTGTGGATGGATTGGGGTTTCCACAACCAGGCAAACCTGGGTTTGAGACCCAAGAGCACAAGGGAGGACAGCAAGTGTTCAAAACAGGGGTGTTGACTGCCCCACATGACATAGGATGTGAGGTGGGCACTGTGAGAGTTGTGAAAAATAATAGCTCTGCTGGTTAGGTATGAATATGTAACATCATAAATTCTTTATAACACATAAAAAGAACTACTAGGAAACAAAAAAATGTGTAATAATCATGTGCACTAGTTTCCAACCTACCATTTGAAAGCTTTCTTCTTCAGTGGCTGAAAAGCAAAGTGCCTGGATTGAGATCTTCCTTTGGTCAACAGGAGAAGACACATCCCTGAAAGGCACAGCTTCTTACCCAAGGTAGGCCTTAGGATGGAGGAAGATGTCTTCTCAAGGGACTTCACTCCTGTATGGATTTTGACAACTAGTTTAGAAGAGACTTGGCTTCTAGAAAGTCAATGTGCATGAGAGCAGTACTGTTCCTGAAGTCTAAATGGCTTTAGAGCATGACCCAGGCTCCTGGGTTTTATGGATAAGCAGATACACTTTATTTTAAAAATACAGATGACTTTAAAAATGTATCTTTCGTGCTAAAGTGTTTTTTTTAAGACATTTTATCCTACTCAGCTGTCTGGCTGAAGCTTCTCCAAAGCCAGCCAAGCTTTTGTTGAGGGATATTGCAGCTCTACAATCTCAGTGGCAGGCAGCACCAACTGACCACTGATGACCAGAGCATGCTCAGGCCATCCTCAGACCAGGGCTTCTGTCGCTGGGTGTGTGAAATGGTGTCAGGCCATGCAGCCCTGAGGTTTGGGGAGCCTGAGGGTGGCTGGCAGGAGATGGAAAATGGCAAAGAAAGCAGAGAGGGGACAAACCAGCAACGAAAACTGGGACGGGAGGTGAAGACAGGCAGTGATTGACCTAGAGGAAAGCAAGGAAAGGAGGACAGGCTGAATGACTAGAGACTGACATGAGTGGGGAGTTGAAGGAAGTGGGGTGCTGCTGAGCTGGGAGCAGGTCTTGGCACCCCCTGGGAATGTCTCCTCCCAAGCACAACCTGGAGCCCAGGAGTCCTCTGCTCTGAGCAAGCCCTAGTGAAACTGGGTGGCCATGGCAGGGCAGGATGCCAGGACCATGGACTGGACACTCTGCGCAGTGTCCTCAACCAGCACTGGAGGGCTTGCTGTGTTCGTTGTTTGGTGGTGGAGGGGTTAATTCCACATATGAAACCCTGTGGGAAGGTAGCAACACCAGACACCCACAGCTGGGAAATACCACCTACACAAACCTAAATTCAGTCTCTGGAAACCAGTTACTGTGATACTGTCTCTAACGGCAGCCCCGCAGGCATCCGTCCCTGCAACGCAGGGCCAGGCATACTCCCTGTGGTCCCATGGCAAAAGGACATGCAATCCCCCTCCAAGGACACATTATCCAGCTCAAGGAGAGAGACAACCCCATTCTTCCATCACTGCTTCATTAGAACCTGATGTGAATTTGATGTGATGAAACTATCAGGGGTTGACATTCATTCAAGTTGGATTTACTGCTTTCCTTTGTTTTCCCCAGGACACCCTCAGTTCCTGGTCCCTCAACAGGGGAAGGCACAAGCCCTCCATAGATGCTGGTGCTCATCCCTGCCCTGGTCCCTGGCTCAGCAGGATGGTACCTAAGCTAGGTTTATGCCCATGGAGGATTTCCACCGGGGGAGTTCCTGAGTTGAAGACCCTATTTGTTAGTACCCATGTTACTATATAAAAACAGGAAGGGCATGACCACCAGATCACCAGTTTCTCTCAAGCAAGCCTTTAGGTAGATGACCACTAGCAGTTGATCCTCAGGAGCTGTGTGCAAAACATTTTTTTCCCAGCAAAAGGCTGGTGTTAGTTTGTGATTAGCTCTTTGCATTTCACTCCAAGGCAGTAAAAGCAGACTAGGCCATAAGGTGTGACAAACTGCTGGAGTGTTTGAAAAATCAAACAAGAAGCTCCTAGGGAGTTGTCAGATGCTTGAAAATGAGACTTAAAGTTTTATTTGGATATCTGAAGCTATGACTTGGTTTATAATTTCCATGTAGCAGCCCCACTGCCTTGAGCTCGCAAAGTTAAGGTGCTCTGTTTGACAGTTAGAGGCAGCAAATAAGTGAGCTTGTGTCTTGGTCACTGGCACACCAATGTCAAAATGCTAGTGGTGGCACTGAGGGCTGGTCCCTGCTGCCACACTTCAGGATCTACAGGGGTGCTGCCAGGTTTTCCGAGCCCAAGGGTCAGAGGTGTAAATCTGACTGACCGTCCCAGGGACTGTAAACAAGGTCTGGCCTGTGTGACGCGGTGCTTTTGGGGTGAGCCAGGGCCAGCACAGCCTGGCCAGGCACAGCTCTGAGATCAGGTATCCTGTGATACCATCACCCACCCAGCACAAACCACTTCTCCTGCATATAAGAGAACCTGGAGCTGGTGGATGCCTCCAGACTAAGAAGGACATGCTCCTCTCGTTGGGTACATAGGGCTGGGCAGGAGAGGTGGATAGAGCAGCTGGTCCTTCCAAACCAAAAGGAGAGTTTTGGCATCCTCTGGGAGACAATAACAGTCCAAAAATTTGGGCTTGACACCCCTTTCATTATAACTCTGCTCTTTTACCTAGCCAAAGGTGCAGGGGAGGCAACACTCTCTCCAAGGGCTCCTGTGGGCTGCAGGACTCCCCATCCATCTGAGATCTCCTGTGGGAGCTGGCTGCTTGCTGTGCTTCAGAAGGGGTGGAGGTTGTGCTCCGCACACAGTGAAGGGGAGCAGAGAGATGTTGGGCTCATGGCTGATTCACGAGCTGGCTCAGCTGAGTTAGTTTGTTCCTCTAATTTTAGATTTTAGGAATGCTGAATGTATTACACTCTCAGAAAATTAATCGTCGGGATGATGCAAGACCTTTGTGGTCTTCACTACTAATCAAAGCTAAATAAATAGAGAGTTTCTTTCTTGAACATTACAACTTTGAGATTTGCCCAAGTTCTCTGAAGGTCGGCACGATGCATCAATGGCACTGCTCTTGCTGGTAGATTGGCATCCTTTTTTCATCCTTTCTTCTCCCCAGCTCACTCCTCTGCTAAGAAAACCCTCATGGCCCCACTCCCTTGAGAAAACTTGTCTTTTTGTCCATAACCTGCTAAAGCTTTTCTACTTTTCTCTCTCTCCCCTTTGTCTCACACAGCTCCTGGGCCAGGGATCCTTCCTGCCTTATACCTCTCCAGTACTATACGACCTTTCTTCCTTTCCCTCAGTGCCTTGGGTGCCCAGGATATTCCCTTTATTAGGGCATATATATAGGGCAAATCTCTCCTTCTTTCTGAAAACCACGAAAGACCTCACCTACATGGCTGAAGCACAGAGACAAATCCACAGCGCAAACCAACCACCCAGCCGGTGTGCTGCCAACCAGAGTCTGCAGTAAGGCAGAACTTCCCCTCCTGCCCTTCCCTCCTTTCACAGCCTCCTTTTGCCTCAGAGCTCATTTCACGTGGGCTCTCCAACATGGGCTACACAACAGCTCAGTGAACCAGCACCTGTGGCACACACCAGCATCTTGGAAGAACATGCAGCATTTGGGCTGGCATCCCACAGTAGTCCCGATATTTGCATGGAGCTGGGGCTCCTGCACTGTGTGGTATGCTGAAAGGCAGTGGGTTCAGAGCATCAGCATCAAATAGGGTTATTAAAACATTCCTATTTTATGGCAAAAGCTCTGCTGAGTGCTACAATTTGCATCATGATGGACATGGACCAGATGCTGCAAATAGGGCTTAAGCTACGTATGTATTTCAGACTCAGGGCAGTGAAGCAGAGGAGGCTGAAAGTATCCCTTTATCCTTTGCCTTTATTGGAGAGCTTTCACATGGTGGCGTGCTCTGGAGCTTGTGGAGCACTTCTGCTGGAGCATCAGGTCAGGACCCCAAGATGCCAGTCTCCCTGCCCTGATGAAGAAACCCCACCACAGATGCTTCGTGCAAAAGGAACAAAAACCCACTGAAATCCACCTTCCTTTGGTATTCCTGGGTCACGGTGAACCTGGTGTGGTACTGGCAGAGAAGTCATAGTAATACAGTAATAGTGCTCTATAAATAGCTACAAAAAAAAAAAAACAACCCAAGAAAAAGCCAAGTTGGCTAGCTTTGTCCAAAGTGACACAGTCACTGTCAAGCTTACCTTGCAGCAGCCTGATAAGCAGTAAGGTATTCCAAGACACTGCCAGCTCCATTTTCTGTGGTTTCCATTTGTCAATCCCTCCTGTAGTTTGGTCTTCAGTCTGGGACTCCAGGTGTGGCTGGAACTCATCCTCCTGCGTGACCATTCCTCAGAGAAGAGCTCCTCTGGCTTAATGGGGCCAGGAGGTGCTGGCAGGAGGTCCCATTTTGTTGGCAGCTCCTAAGGATGATCTTGGGTCTGTTGCTGGCCCTCTGGAACACAACACCAAGCTCAGGGGAATGTGCAATTATATCTTTCCTTGGTAAACGTTCCTGGGGAAAGTGGGGCAGCAGCAGTTTAGCACACACTCCCTTACCTGGACAAGGAAACGCAGCTTTGGGTGAAAGGGCAGCATCGGCTCGTCGCAGTCAGAGGCTCTGATTCACAGGCAAGGAGAGCGGCACTGGGCTGCTGCGTAAGCAGGTGCTGAGGCAGAGGCAGGGCATCTCTCACCTCTGCAGCGAGGCAGTGGGCTGTGATCCAGCCATTCCCTCGGCCAGCTGAGCCCCTGGGTTACTCAGAGCACACTGGCCCCAGCCCCAAAGTCCCCCTGGTCGCTGTGGAGAGGCAGCGTGAGCCCGCGTTTGCACCAGGCAGTGCCCAGCAGCAGGCTCCAGAAAGACAGCTCTGTTCTCTTTGCATCCTGCCCTCAGAGCTGCTGAAAACACTTCTGCACCGTGTTTGACAGCTCGGGCATCACTTCTGAAGGCTGCCAAGCTGATAACAGCAGCAGAACCCAAATAACCCACGTTTGCTGGAGCTGAGCTCCCATCCTAAGTGCTGCAGAGATGCTCACTGTTGTGACTCATGTGGTTTATCACAGTGTCTCTCCTCAATCACTGTATTTCTGCAGAGCAAATACCTGCTCCCTTCACTCTCCCATCTCTTTTTCTACCATCTCTTTACCTACCATATCAAATACATATTATTCTAACAAGATTATTTTCATGGTGCCAGAGGTCTCTGGTTTAAGAAGGCCTGTATATCTAGCCTTGGTCTACAGTAGCAGTTCTTCCTAACCTCCTCACTCACTCGAACTGTTTGTACAGCATAGCCAGGGTTCACCAATATCAAGGTCTGTACAAACTTGTTTTGCCATTGAGTTCTCATAGCAGTAATTAGTTGAAAGAAACCAAGGGGTTATGAAGTGGTCCATGAGAGCAAAGGTTACTTGGCTTAGGCTATTGCCATGACTTCTTGCAAACAGCTCTTCGGAATATGTCTGCCAGTGAGGCACAAGGCTAGGAAACAGGGACTCCACCAGGCTGGCTTACCTGTCAGGTGTCCCCACTCCCCCTTGCTGGCCATGGCAACATCTCTGATCAGAAGATGCTTCTTCTCCACAAGATAGCTGAGTGATATGCAGGCTATGGTGCTGGGACAACTGTGTCTCTTGGAAACCAATAAGCTGAGTTTTATAACCCATATTCAGTAAGTGCCTTTATATAAGAAGGTGAGGTTGGTCACTCAGGGTTAGGCCAGCTGGGCATGGGAGCTGCCTGCAGCAGAGCCCATGTGCTGACAGGAGCAGGGTGCACCCAGGAGGCACTTGTCCCAGCAATCCTCCAATTTCCAGCCATTTTCAGGTGAATAAAACAAGCCACAGTTGGCTGACACAGTCTTTTTTTTTAACCTTGTGCAAATTTCCCCTGAGTTGTGCTGTTGTTATTGTGCAAAAAATAGAGCAAGATATGTATTAACTCTCAAAGGAAGGGAACTAGAAAAGCAAGCAGGAGCAGGGCACACTCATTAACTCCTTTGGCTGAAAGTGGGGCACTCACCTGCAGCAGCAGCAGCTTCTGCCTGGGCTGGGGGGGAACATGTGGGGCCCACACACTTATCACCCATGGGCAGTGGGTGGGTGAGAAGGGTTGAGGGTAATACTGAGATATCAAGCCATAGCCCTGCTGCAATACCAAAACATGAGGTATCCCACTGGGTGCCAAGTCCTGGGCTTTAGGTAGGGATAGGCAAGGATGGGTGTCTAAAACCATGCTATCACCCTGGTTCTGGAGCACCTGGTGTTCCCATCAAGTGCTCAAATAACCTTTTCTTACAGTTGAGCAAGAATTAGGGGGTTTCAATGTGAGGGACCAAGGGTCCCTCACTCGTGGGCAGGCTGAGATGCACCAGCCATTAACCAGCAGCAGTGCTGTGGGCAAAGCAGGCCCTGGTCTGTACAGCATGGGGCATGTCTGCTGTTCCCCAAGACACCTCCAGCACACCATGGCCACCTCCCTGTTCCCTTGTCCTTCTGTAAAGCACAAGCCCAGGCCGAAACATGGCCAGGGACTCAGCTGACTTGGTCTGACTTCCCCATCTCCAATAGTTAGGTGTTACCAATATCCTAAGGGCCTCTTCCATCTCTGTTTCACATTGAGATTCAAGGGCATGGTAGTGCTGGAGAGCTGCAGCCAGCACCTAAGCCAGCTCAGCTCAGAATCTGGAAATCAATATGGGTCAAATTTTGTTCAGGTGCATTAGCAATTTCTTTGTTGGATGCCATGATAAAAATAAGGATGTGCACTCAGCTGGTGAATCCCTGCTTTGTTTTGTGCTCATCTTCTGGAATCAAAGTTACTGGTGGCTGCATTTACTCTTTAGCCTAATAATGGCAAAAAGTTTAACATATTTTATATATTCTGGCCTCAGCTTTAGACTTGAGTGACAGCCAGCACTTCCCAAAGAAGCAGCAGCCTTTGAGCAGCCCAGCATGATGCATCGCTACAGTCCAAGAGGGGATGTAGAGCAGACTCCGAGCAGCAAGAGAAGCCTTAACAGGAAAAATAATGAAGCTATAGCACTGTTTCTGGTTATTACACAAGCAATATTTGGCTAGGGTACTCGAGCTCTCATATCTACCTCTGTGAGAAAAATTCACACATTTTACTCACACATAAACTGCCCAATGTGAATAAACCAGGAAAACTCTGCTAGAGCATCACAAGGGAATGGAAACGTGTAAACCCAGCAGAAGGTAAGTGAGCATCATCTCCTTATGCTCTGGTTTGCTCAGCCATCTCAGGGAAGAAGTGGTTCAAAGGCTCAGGGGCTTTAATTCCCTGGAGACCTGGGGATTGAAGCCTAGGGATGCTCAGCACTGTCAAGTGGGGTGCAGGTCTCCAGCCATGGGCACTGCAGCGTGGGGAGATGCAGGAGAGGGGGACAGAGCCTGGAGGCACCCTGGGAAGAAGCATGGAACCACTGCTCTCCTTTTGCGTAGGATTTTGTGGCTCTCCCTGGCTATATGTGCACAAACGTTTTATGGGAGTTTTGTTTGCTGTGCCAGGAGAGCATGGTACCATGCTGGGACCCCTCAAAATTCATCCCTTAGCTAAAATACTGGGAATTATTGCTCCTACCTGCTATCCTTCAAGATGCAAGGCAGCACTGCTGGCAGCAGGGCCGTGGGCTGGCAGGGGGCACAGGCTGGGTGGGGTTCATAGGTATCAGCCCTTGCCACAAAAGCAGGGCTGGGCTGCAGGGCTGCAGTGCCTGCACACTCTGGGGAAGCCATACATTTGTGTACTGCCAATGTCTCCATAGAAACTCCTTCTCCAGGGCTAAAGATGTGGATCCTGGAGCTGCAGTGGAGCAAGCTTTCTGCCCCCAGCATACCTCAAGCAACCTTGGCAGTCTTCATGGCAGAACTGTTTGGCAGAAAATAATTCAGACTAATGTATCCCCCTGTGCTCCTAAAATTGTATGGAATTCAAAGTGCTAAATGAACTAAATCATTCTAAGTGTGCAAGCAACATAACTGTGAAGAGAGGCAAAGTATGCCTGCCTGTTCCAATGCTTTCCAGCTGTAATTCTTGAAACCATCTAGCTTCAAAACAGAGCAAGCTGAGAAGCAGAGGAACTGCACCAACAAAGAATTGCTCCAGGCTCTAAAAAGGGACAGCAGACTTAGGACTTTGAAAGGACAGAAACAGCTGGAATGGTTGAATTGCTACCCCTTCCTCAGACAAACACAGTGTCCCATGCTACCAGGAAGGTCCCAGTTGCTGACATGGGCATGGTAAAAGTGCCTTGCCACTTCTTGGCCTGTGATTGACCCAACCAACAAGGAAGAGAGCACATTAAGCAAAAGAAAAGAGATTAAAATGAACAAGATATCTAGAGAAGCAAAGATGGTAACTGAACTGAGAAGTAACTTTCCAAGAGGCTGCACTGGGAAAGGGAAGATGAAATGTACGAGAGCAGGGAATTTGGTGAGCAAGGCGCAGCCTTGGGTGTCAGAGAGTGTTAGAGGAGCAATGCCACAATGGGATCATGAGAGAGAAGAATGCAAAAGCTGAGGGCAGGGGAGGGAGGCAACCCGCATCCTGGGTAATTAACAAGCAACAGAAGACACAATCCAGTTCTCCTTTGGGCTAACTCCTTTAAAAAGAAAAGAAAATGATTATGGCCCTCTTCCATGGCTTCCTCCTCCCAGGAGAAGCCCTGGGGACAGGGGGGGTCCCTGAGGCAAGGAGCAAAGTCAAGGAAGTGCATAACCCTCTTCCCTGGGTTACACAGCCAGGTGGCTGCTGCAGCACTGTGTCTCCACTCTCTTCCTTCACAGGGCCTTGCATTGGGAAAACTGGTTTCCTGTTTAAACCCTTGTATTTCACTGTCTGGGGAAAGAAAATGAGGGAGCTTGTAATGCAATAACCCATAATAGGTCTGTGCCCTTACACCAGGCTGCACTGCATGATAGCTTTAAAGATGCTACCACGTGGCAGCCCCGAAGTGACCTTTTAATTCTGCCTCCCTCTGTTTAATTACTTTATATAGATATATATAGATCTGGATTGTATCTGCTCTGAAGTCTCAGTTGCCATCCTCTCCCTCTCCAATCCTCCTGACCCCACCCACCGCGCAGTGTTGTCTCCCCCCAAGCTCGGATTTCACTGTGCCATGCCTGCTTGTAGACCTCCCTGAGGACACAGAGCTGTCCCGCAGGAGAGGTCACACAAACATAAATGCCCAGCTAAAAATAAAACAGTAAAAAATAATGTTAACAACAAGTTTTGGCCTCACACAAGTGCCCACTGTAGATCACAAGCTTGTCTTTGCCACCGTTGGGAGCAGGAGCTGACCCTGGACGCAGATCTTTCCCACCAAGCCAGACAGTCATCTCATGGCAGTTAGCAGGGCCCAAGCCCTGTCCTTGCACCTCCAAGGGATAAATCCTGCCTCCAAGTCCCTGGGCTGGCTGCTAGCAAGCTGTGAGCAGGAGGGAAGGGAGGAGGATGAGAGCCAGGGAGAGGGTCTCCTCTCCCTGCAGCCCCCAGAGCAGCTCCACCACCTTTGTTGCACACCCCCCACCCCACCCAGAATGGCACCTGGGCCTCAAATGCCCCTTGCCCAAGGGGACAGCAGAATCCCATCCACATGGAGATGCCAGGCACAGGGACCTGAGGGGGAAGACAGCTAAAGTGACACACCCTCTGCCAATGTCAAGTCACTCCTTGCTCCCTCCTGGTGCTGAAAGCATCACTGGCACAGCAGGTGCTGGGGCCTGGCACACCTTGGGCACCAGAGACAAAGGTGGATTTGGCAGGACCTGTTGGGGCCATGGCAGGTGCCACTGTGAGCAGCTCAGTGGGTGTAGTACAGTCAGTGGCACTCAGGCTTGGCTCCATGTCCCTGGCAGCTGCTAACCTGGGGCAAGGGAGATGAACATGCCTGCTTTTATTTTAGTTCCTCATGGTTCCACTGCTTTTGGCCTTCACCCTGACCAACACAGGCCTACAGGACAGAAACTAAGGCTATCTGGGTGTTGTCTTCCCCTGCTGTAGGTTATGCACCACCAGGCTTTCCCAGGCTGGTCCCCAGGCTGGTGTGAATCTCTGCACCCCCGGGAGGTGACACACCTGCCCTGTGGTTCTCCTGCAGATCTTGGAAGCTGCTGCTGGCGACAAGTTTCCCCTTGTCACGAGCCACATGTATGCTGACAGCATCACACACACTCTGTATTGCAAATAGATTATTTGTGGGCCCAGCCTCCCTCTCAACAGGTACTAATGAGGTTTTTGTATACAGCCACAGTGCCTCGTGTGGCAGATGGTGCTGGGTGAGATTTGGATTGTTCCTGTTCTGCTGGTTTGTCTCTCCAATATGCTAACTCATGGATAGCTTGGCTGTGCTTATTGCAGGAGCTGCATCAAGAACCTTTTCAAAACACACCTGCCCGTGTGTGTTTTGCTGGGAGCTGCAGCTTTGTCTAAAATGGAGAGCAAGGCCTTCTGATAGTGCTGAAAATAACTACTCAACTCAACTGCTGCCTGGCTGTCGAGGTACTTGGAAAATATTGATTTTCAATTCTGCTAAAATAAACAGGTTTTATTGTGCCTTGTGATTTCCTTGTCTGGAAATCAGTATCACAGGTGGGCCACTAGCACTGTGCCCAGCTCTGGGGCTGAGTCAATCACCACATGTCCATTCCCACTGCTGGCAAACAGTGCATGGGCAGAACACAGAACTGTAGATCCCACAGAAACACACTATGATCTCTTGCTTTGAAGTTCAATACACATGCTAGGGAATTCTGACTCCTCTCTCTCTTCCGTCTTTAAAAGAAAAGAAAACATAATCCTGTAGCAGCCTGCCTGAAGTGTGGCTGAGCAATCCTTCAACACAACCTTGCTTTGCTGCCCAATAGAAAACGCCCAGAGCACACCAGGAAGCTGACCTGTGGCTACTCCTCAGTTGTCTTTGTCTTCAAATGCCGTGACACTACAGCCTGCCATTGGGAAAGCTGGCAGGCACCAGGCTGCTGGGCAGCTGCATCGTGCTGCAGGCTGCCCCGAGAGGGACAGGCTCCCCGAGCAACTGGCAAACTGCTGACATCTCAGGTCATGCCAACAGGCACTGTGCTGTCCCCTCGCCTTCCCAGTGGCACCATCCCCACATCACATCGGCTGCTTACTCATTTCTCAGCAGATTCATTATGCTGCTTGATGGATTCATCAAATTTTTCTGTCAGGGTCCTTATTTTTTTCTGTCTGCTGCTGCTACTGACATGGAGAAGGGCTTAATCAGTCTCATGGACTTCACCTGTCCCATGGCTCCTGCACTTTACAATTAATTAATAGTCAAATTGTGGTAACTCTTATAGGCATCAATCTTGTAAATAGCATGTAAGCAGTATTTCCCCCATCTTGCAAACAATTAGGATATTTGAACTATACACAATTTTTTTCAGGGCCAAATAAAACTGTGCTGTAAACTGCTGGGTTCCAGGACCTAGGAACTCCTGTGGATGGCCCATACCTATCCTGCCATGATGCTATACCTTGTTTTTTAATTTGCTTCCAGGTTAAATACTGATGGTTAATACACAAGAGGTTTGGCTCCTAAAGGGTGCTATTCAAACAGGCAGTGTGATGTGCAAGACACAGGTGCAGATTCTCAGGAATCTAAGTGCCTGCAAAAATGCTTTGAACAGGTCATCCCTCACCATCCTGTTTCCCTACCTATCCCTCCAATAATCATTGTACAAATACCAGCCTTGCTCTCCAGGCTCCTGCTCTGTGTCTCTCTGCTGAGCTGGCAAAAACAAAGGGCAGGACTTTTGCATGTTGCTGGGAAGCTGGAGCTCCTATTATTTGAAATCCACACCACCAGATTCACCACAAATCATCATTACTCAGAGCTGCCGATGCCTGTGTTAGGTTTGGTGTGGGGACTCAACCACCCAAGGCTTCAGGATCACTGGTGATGTGCCAAACCCGTCTCCTCTCCTTTCCTCCATCTACCTCTCATCTGAAAGTCCCATTTTGGCTCCTGCCACTGCAGCTCACAGTCATTTCAGGATAAGCATCTATTCGTTATCATTCATTCCAGGTTGCTCACTCTGAGAGGGAGGACAAACAACTTCTGCATCAAGAGATAGCTTGCTGCTGGGGTCACATGCCTTACAAAGCAATTTTTTTCTGTAAAAGTAACCAGAAATTCATCTGAGACTGCTTGACCTTGATTGCATAAGTCACCTCCACTTCAAAACCAAACAAATATGCCCATTCAAAAGGCAACGTTTCCTGAAGACAGTCATAAAACAGCCTGTAGCTGGAATAAAGCAAGGTACCCTTGCTCCCAGGGCCCTGAGAAGTCCCCCTGGTCACTCTATTTGTATTATAATCAGTCCACTCAAGTATAAGAAGTTTTGCAGGCTGAGTAGCAAGATAAGAGGTGCTCCTGATGGTGTGTGGAGGTGAACTTCACATACATGCCAAGCGCTATTTCCATGGGAATTCTGCAGATTGCACAGCAACAGTCTCTGCCTCCCTCACGAGAGTGCTTCCCCCAGTGCCTTCTGCTGCAGCACAGCCCCAGACACCAGGCAGGAGAGCACTGAACGGGCCTGAGGCTGCCCATGCTGGCAGATACGCCATGCCTTGATAGAGTCCTAAAGTGCAGAGCCATAAAATGCTATTGTGAAAAGAATCTGCTGACCCCAAACATGTGCTAGAACTTAATCAAAGCCAAACCTGATTCAAAGGGCTGCATTAGCCAGCCTGTTCAGATTAAATATATCCCATCACACTGCAGGCTCCACAGGAAAAAGTCAAGCAGCAATTTTCTTTACTCCTACACAAGCAAAGTCAGAAGGACCTGCAATAAAGCAGCTGATTTGCTCCGGTATAAGTAAAACCAGGCTGGTACAGTCCCATAGCTTGAGCATTAGGCAATATTTCAGTGTCCCGAGGTTTCTTCTGTTCATAGGAGAAACCAAGGTGCAGAGTGGGGCAGCTGCTGGCCCTGCTGCATCCCTGGCCATTGAAGGGGGCCACAGGACAGAGCTGCTTCCCTTGAGATGCTCTCTGTTCCAGCTCCCTCAGCTCCTACAGACACTGCTCCTGCCTGTGTGTTCACCTCCTCTGCCTTGCTGCTCCAGTAGCAGTGTCTTGTGCTCCTCCAGTGGCATCCAACACCCTCCCCAATGTGCGTGAAGAAATCCCATGACTCCATTTCTCCACATTAGTCTGCATGTTGAGAAAGGCCTTGATTATCATAGAATAATAAAATAGAATAATTTGGGTTGGAAAGTTATCTAGTCTGAGCCCCCACAATGAGCAGGGATGTCTTGCTATATGATATTTTATTTTATTGCTGCCCATCTTAGCTGAAGTCCTGTACAACTGCTGGCTGCAACCCTGGCAGAGATGGCTGTAATGCAAACATAGGCCTAAGTCCTTATCCAGGTATAGCCAGGGCGTTGATCCCAGCAGGAATTTTGCCCAAGCATCTATCAGGGTTTTCATTGCTCATTCCCAGTGAAGCTCTACTGGTATTTCACATCAGAATAAACCTAAATTGAAACCACATGTAAAACTCAAGAGTTGAGACTGAAGAGCAAATGGAACTGGAAAGTGCAAAAGAGGGCAGACAGTAATAAGTGCAGGCAGCTGTTGTCATGATGCATCTCACATGCCTGTAATGAGATGGTCTTCAGGTCACTGTCTACTCATGCTTTAGTACAGCGTTGGAGACAAGACAAGGCTGAGCTTGAGGACATCTGGAGGAGGTTCATTTTTCACTCCTGATCTACCTGGGAACACCAACAAAATTTCTTCTTATTCAAATTATGACAAATAGCTTCACCCCAGTGTGGTTATGGAAAACTGTATCTCCACCCTATGGCAAGGCCAGGCTAGCACAGTGTGCTACACAGCCTCTGGCTACTGAGCCAGACACCCCAGGATCCTGGAAAGCCACACTGTGGGAAGCTCACACCCAGTCTGGAGAGACATGTATCAGACTCTGGGATGGAACTTCCATAGTTTCACTACTGCCAAGACTGTTGCTGCAAGTGGATTACTCGTGGTTGTGACTGACCACCATCCAGCTGCTCTGGGGCACTGTGAATGGGGACACAGGGCCATTAATGTGAGGTTGCTAATTATAGCTGGTGGTTAATGACACGGCCTCTTGAGTTACTTAAACAACCACTGAGTGCAAAAATTACAGCTCTGGCTATGAGAGACTCACAAAGCCATGGGTATCTCCTGTGAGAATCAGCGGTGTAACTCAGAAAAGGTGAATTTAAAGCGGCACAGAAGGTCAAGCCAGAAGACTTAGAGCTCTCTGCCATTTTAGGAACACCTGAGCTAGACTAGCCCACTCTGGGTGAGCCTGTGTCCTTTTCAAGACCTCCCACTTTCTCTTGAGGCTCATTTAACCTAATAAAAAAAGTATGGGAAAACACCTTATGGTTGCAAAGATATTTTTAAAGATATCATTATCTTTAAAGTTTGTTCACAGTGTGAACAAACACAGGGGTGCACACATGGAGAATATGGGCTTGCATATCAGTGATCTGCCCAGTTCCCCTCATCCCTGTCAGCACTGCCCCTGCTTAATTATTTTTCCACCCTATTAGCAGGTAAGGAGGACAAGTGTTTTGACCTTGCTGTAAGTGGTATTTTGTTTCTCTCTTACAGCTCGATAGAGCTTGGGTCAATCTGTTTCAAGTGTTGCCATCCAGCTCTGACCACGGTGCTGGGGAACAGGATGCTGGGTGGCATGAGCAGGAGCCCCAAAGCACACCCCAGTCCAACCCCAGAGCTTCCAGAGCTGGGGCTGCCCGGTGGCATGACAGGAGCAGTGACCTGTGTCATGTAAACAGTCACGCTTCACACTCTGGTTGGCAGCTGTGAGGAATAGAATCACTGAATTTTACAGTGAGAGCTCCTTTGCTGGTGCTCTCAAGAGCTGAGTTAGCAGCTGGCATACACACATACATGCATCCACATACATGTACTTACCACCAGCCATCTCTTTTACAGTGTTACCCCACCTGTACAACCAGGAAGAGCTGCATGGAACATGCATACCTGACCTCCAGGCAAGCTAACCTGAGCCTCCAAGGTGTTAACCATAGCTTGACAACTCTTTCGAGTTAAATTCCCTCCATGATTTCTCTATTGTTCCAATGGGTTTTGTTTTATTTTAAAAAATAATGTTTTTCTTGTTAAACTGCAGGTCTTGGATACAGTAACTTTGGGCTGATTTTCCTCTTTTGCTTGTAACACTTCTGCAACATAATGCTTCCAGCTTTCATTCTCCTTTTTCATTCCCCGGTGACTCATCTAGGCAGGTATTTTCTTACCATCCTATGCAGCCTCTTAAGAGACGATGTTCTTTACAGGTATCAGCTGAAAAATGCAACTGCTCAGAATAGAGCAGAAATGGGAAGGCAATCTGTCAGTCTGGAATGAGTAATTCAGTTCGTTGCAGGGGTTGTTTTTATTAAAAGCAAAAAAGGGTGAAAAGATCTTAAAGGCAAGATATCTTCACAGCAAGTTTTACATTCCTGTGTTTAATTCACTGCTCAGGTGGAGTCACAAGCAGCTCTTACTCTCCAGTACTCTGCAGTGGCCAAACAATAACTATCTGCAACTCCTGTGTCATTCTGCCTGCCTTAGCATCCCAGGAATATGATGTTTAAGGAGATAGGTTCTTCCTGGAAATAAAATAAATAAATATAAAAATAAATTTCTTATAAAACTTGGAATGCCATTTCCACGTAGTCAAGACCACATAAAAAGTCATCTCCTTAAGGAACCACACAGATGAAGAGTACAACATTCTGCTTTTACACATCGTATTAAAAGAGGATCTCAAATGCTGTCTTCTGGTGTCCAGGTCTCAGCATGAGTGCTGCCTGTCTGTGCCACCCACAGCACCAGCTACAGGAGGTCTCATGCAGACTTCATCCTGGTTTTGAAGGATTTTTTCTGTAAGATGACATCATCCAAACTAGTCAAATCCAAATTATTTCATAGTGCATGCTAACATAGAACAGGAAGACCAGGCCAGTCTTGAGCCCAGATTTGCTTGTCTCTGATCAAACAGAAATAAAAATTACTACTAAGCCATGAGGTTTTCTTGCATGGGCAAATTCTCATGATGAACACCAAAAAGTGCTGAGGTCCTAGCCAAAGACTTGAGCTCCCACATTTGATTTATGGCACATAAATCAAGTCGGCTTATGTGAGGAAAGCACTTGGATTATCTGTCCATGCAGAGCTGTCTTGCTTTTTTTAGTTCTTTATTATGGAGAAAGATTGTAAAGGCTCCCCAATTGGAGAAAATTACATCTCTTATTTCCTGATGGCATTCAGAATGAAGATTTTCTCATAGTTTTTAAATTACAGTGTCCAGACCCTAAATTAAGACTATCCATGGATGTTCCCAGTGTGGTATGGAAAGGCTCTGCAAAGGAGGTAATCCTACCTCACCTAACCGTTTTGGTGGAGCTCAGCATGTTTTCTCAGGAGGAGCCTGGCAGCTGGATCCAGTCCATCTGGTTGTGGCCTGTCTTAAAATACCTGGCAAGTTTCCTGCCTTATTCACCATCCTAATGAACATCACACTTTCTGGGAAAAATTACTTCAGCTCTCTGAGGATGCAGGGGAGCCGTGAAAAATTTGAATAAGACTCTTACATTCTGCAGAGCTCTGAAGAGAGGGAAGATTTCCAGCTCCCTGACTAGCAGCTCCCTTGCTGAGATGATATTTGGCACTTTCTCCTCCTCTCTCTGAGGAGAGGCAGCCAAGGAGGAACCAGTCTGCTTTTGCTCGTGCCCTAGAGATGTGTTCACACACTCACACACACACAGATATGCACACTTGCACACTCTGCCACAGCTCCCCTTCCCCCAGCTCCTCCTGGTACCTTCCCTGTATGTGGCAAGTGAATAGAATTAACAACTGTGGCTGCTGCAGCCAAAATAAGGCAAAAACATGGAGAGGGAAGGAGCAACAAGAACAGAGGCAACAAAGGCATAGCAAATCTATGAAATCAGGCCAGGTAAGGGGAAAGAATGGGGCTAACCTGGTTAGATTAATTCCTCTGGTTCCCAGCAAAACAGCATGGGCTTGTTGGAGGCTCAGCAATCAGGCCAGAAGAGGATAAAAACCTTGCTTTGGAATAGCGTAGTTCTGAGAGGGATGTCAAGTTTACCATGCCCACAACTACCACACATCCCATTTTTGGCCATGTTACCCCAAAGCCACCCCACCAGGGATGCTTCCTGTGCAGCTGCTTGTTGTCCAGGCCTGTGGTCACCTCCATGAGGCCCTGCTGGCTCAGTGTGGCTCCCAGGTTTCTCATGGCTAGCACCCATCAACCTGTCCTGTAACTGCCTGTTCCTACCCAGATGGAGAAACAATTGGCTTGCATGGGTCCAAATGCCCCAGCCAGCCACAGGCCTTCTGCATGAGTATGCTGCACCTGACCATGGGTTGTGGCAGCTGTTTTGGGTTAGAAAGCAATCCATCTCCATTTCTTTCACAAGCAGGTCTAATTAAAAAAAAAAAAGTTGGAAGGGACCTCAAGAGGTCTTCTGTCCAGTCACCTGTTCAAGCAGAACTGCCACTAAGTCTAGGTCTTTACAGTTCTTTCCAATCCAAAACATTCTGTCATTGAGAACCTCCTTGTTTAGGCAAGTAGTTCTTCCCCTGAAACCCTTGGTCTGACTACCCAACAAGAAGTTATGTTTCTCAACTCTTAGTGTTTTCTTTAAAAGTTAGCCAGATTCTTGGCACATTATTCCCACTGGTTCCCAAGTTTATTCTGCCTAACAATTCCCTAAACAAACCCAAATCTTCTCTCCTGAAGTAGAGACTCCTAAATCTGCAGCTTGCCTACTGAGCCTTCCTCCAGAGCCTGCACCCAGTCACCTCAAGATGAAGAGATGGCCCCATGGTCTCAGCTGTCAGCTCACACACCATTAGGGATTTTCTTTCCTATTTTCATTACTCACTGAGTTTAGATGCAGACCTGCATTGATGTTTGGCATTTCAATGCTAGAAGAGGTGCCTTCCTGAGCATTTCTCAATCCACACTTACAAGGGGCTTTACCTCATCCATGTAGCAAATAGAGACCGAGCAACCAGAGGTACAACATTAGCAGCTCTGACAGAATGTTAAAGAAATGGGCAAGAGAACAAACCATCATTGCAAATGGTTTGAGAAAAGGTGCTTCAACACTCCTCACCAGGATACCTGGTGAGATCAAGGCCTGGGGACAAAAGCAGCTCTGCTCTCCCCATAGTTATAAAGGAAAATAAAGTCCCAGCATATTTTTCCCCCTGGACTTCTCTGCTGCAGGAGGGAGATTCATTTACATTACAGCAATCCCACATTACAGTGTTGCCAGCTTTGCACCTTTCCTCTTGCTACCTGGTTGTCATATCCAGTCCTCAAAGAGGGATCACTCTTGATGTTACTGCTTCCACCTGCTTTTATGCCAGGGTAAATCTGGGTCATAATTAACCTATTATCTATTATGTAACTAGATACACCCATGAACAAGAAATAAAATGGGTTTTATCCAGACCTCCTGCCTAGAACTTGACCTTAAACTGCTCTCCCTGACCTCCAGGGAGAGAGCTTTTGATAGTGCTATGTTCTGGGAGGCAGTTCATGTCTCTGGCTCTCAAGGAACTGCTGTTGGAGACCCAGCCCTCAGAAACCCAACTCTGCAAGCCTGTGCAACCAACTGACCTAAATGTCTGCTGGCATTTGGTAAGGCAGGTGAATGAACCCGAGGGGCTGCAGCTGACAACTGTTCACCCTGAAGACTAATAGCTGGGGACAGCGTGTGTGGAAGTCCTTGAGGCTTCCCCACAGACACCCACTGCAGCATAAACAGAAAGGGAAGGGAGCTGATGAGAGGTGTCAGAAAGACAGGCAGCCTTCTGCCTCCTGGGGAAAAGGTACCTCCTGGGAGGCTGGCATTGCCCAGGGCAGGGGGAGGCAGCTTCTTCTAAGAAGCCTTCTAAATGGTGGCAGGCAGCCTGGCCCCACAGACCTGCAGTGAGGCAGGGAGGTATTTGCCTGAGCACCAGGCACAGCTGTGTCCATTTTTCTTTTCCTGTTTATTAGGCCAGTGGGTGCTTGATTTCACTATACAAAATAGGAGTTTGGGAGCACTAACTCTCCCTCCAATGGTAAGAGCTGATAACCCAGTAAGCAAAGGGTTCTTGTAGCAAATGGGGATTCAAATTCCCTTTAAGAGGGGCTTGCATTCCATTGGAAAATGCATTCCATTGGCAAGGCATCCCTTCCATTGTGAATGGCCTGGTACTTCCCTTTGTCTAAGTTTGGAATAAAGGTTTTGGGATGTAACTTCAATGGGACGAGGGAGATAAGGGCAGCAAATCCAGAGTACAGGATTCATATCTACCTCAAATTTTGATAATGGGCACAATCCAGCTCCAAGAGCTGTCCCACATGTTTCCTGCAGACCACCATTGGGACATCCCTGCTTGGCACATTGTTCTGTGGATCCTGCTTGGTGGACCCTTCTTCCCTGCCTCCAGCTGGTCTGTGCTGCATATGTTGGAGTCCTGTAAGGACAGAGTGCCCAGCCTTGGAGCATCATGGCCTAGCACCAAGAGTTTCCAAGTTTCCAAGCCAGAGGCATGGATGGAGTAAAGCTGTTGCTGGTACCTTCACCCAGGTGAGCACAGCAAGGCAAAGTAAATGCTGTTCCACTCAGCCTGCTGGAGTTTGTCTCCTGTGCCCCACTCAGCCCCACACAATACAGGCCCAGTCGGAGGGTTGGTGCTCCCTGTTGGGCCCTGCAGAGGCAACTGTCTGCTGCAGAAGCCACCAGCATGAAAGAAAGTAAAGAGGAAAACCAGAACTGTACAAAAGCGCTGTGAGTTCAGGATGTGGGCTTTCAAACCTTCCACCCATCTCCAGGCTGGGAGCAGGGTGCTCATGGCATTAAGTGCCTCATACACATTTCCTCTGGGGTTTTTTGACAGTGAAATATGAGCATTGTGTTTATCATTAATATGTACTCACTCTGCTGGAGTTCTGTGAGCATGTTCAGTGCATAGCTCTGGGGACCATGCAGGACACCCTTCTGCAGCTGAGCCTGCACTAACACCTTGAGGCTTTGAGTTGGAGTTCTTCATTGCTGCCAGGACTGTAGGGAACCTGCTTTCTCCTCCTTCCGAGGCAACCTTTTCCAGCCCACTGACCACCTCAAGCTAATCCTGATGTTTGTACTGAATTTCAGCTGGATGATCACCAGTCCTTCTGGAGTCAAGCTGAGCTGTAGTACTGCAGGGATGCAAGAAGGGACTTGTGTTCCTTGGCTGCCAGTTAGGTTTCTGGAGATGTAGTTTTCATTCCTGTCTTTGTTGCACAATATTAAGCAAATTATCTGCAGTCAGGTTTTTCAGACACCCAGCATTCACCAGCAAAGCTCTATCTTCAAAGCATGCAAGTCTTGCTAATGCATCATGATGGAGGGACAGATTTTAGTAGGAGATTTTAGACATAGGATTTTTTAATTTTTTTTAACTTTTTTGCCAACCAGAGTACTGCTTTCTTAGTGCAGTCTGGCTCTCTGCATTCTGTTTTCTCTGGTTAATCCAGATGAAATAGAGATGCACACATCACACTCAGAATACGAAGTAATACCAAGTCAAAAATATAAGTTCAGGCTTCGCTGGTTTGAATGGTACTCTCAGGCTTTCCTGAATGTGATTGTTATTTGTAAGTGTTCTCAAACACATGAGAAAAAAAAATGCTGTGGGTTGTCTGCAAATGTTCATTTTGACAAGTTGCTGTCTGTTACTGGTATTGGACTAGTCACACAGTGTATCTTATGTTCCCTAACTGGATGACAAGCTTGGAAAACAGAAGAATAGCAAGTGACAGATCCTAGCATGATTTCTGGTTATTTTTTATAGTTCCTGATTTCATGGGCATTGGAAACTCAACAAATTTCATGAACAAGATATTAAGAATGAGGAACTTATTGGGAAATATGGCAGCCATGGCAACTTTGTCAGAAAATTAAAGGCTTAATGATGAATCAGGTAGCTTTCCTTCATACAATGGCATTCAGTTACTGAGATGTACAAGGAAAGGCTTATAGGAAATAATCAATAAGATACAGTAAGGTTTGATATGTGAAAGATTTGTCTAAGTACTCCTGGCACATCAGAAAAAGTGTTTCACAGGTGTTTCATACTTACTTAAACACAGGGGAGAGAAAAAGGAAACTTCCTTAGAGCTCAAAACAACACCCTAGCAGCCCAGACACTAATAATCTTTTTGCCCTCTTAAGATGTTCTTCATGCCACTCTCTTTCCACTCTAATAACTTCAACATAGTTCCAAGCTAGAACAACAATCTTACAGAGGCACCTTGTTCTCAGAAACTTCTACCTAATGTGTACACAGTGAGCACCTGGTTTCCCAATCAATTCTTGTATAGAACTGCAATAATTAACCATCTGATTCCTGGGTTACAGTTCAGTGCAGTTTACTGGTCTGACAAACATGCCATCCATCAATCAAACAAGCTATTTAAATCAGCTGTAAGAGTTATAGTTAATAGAATTTTAACTGAATTTTAAAAATGCATTTCAGAATAAAACTTGTGCTTAAAATATTAATGTTTAGCTAAAGGGATTGTCATTTGTTCCAAAGAGAAATTGCGATATGGGATATGTGGTTTTGGAGGCATTTCTTAACCACAAGAAATTTGGCTTGGTAGGGTATTCGCCCAAAGCTTCTGTTGCAGTTATTCCCCAGACTCAGTTCTTCTCTGCTCAAGGCTTTGTATTCTGACCTGTCAGACTAATGGAAAGGGATTTTGAAGCTGAAACATGACCTTCAAGTCAACACAAGAGTGTGTCCAAACTGAGAGGTGGGTAGTGAAGGAAAATGTTCATTTCAGGCCCCTTTTCCTTAAAGCTCCTGATGAAGAAAACAGGCCTCTTTCAGAGGCTTTGGACTGTGGCATCAGCACAGTGTTGGGGACCTCAAACTGAACAGTTGTTCCAAAAGGTGTAATGTTGTACCACAACCTATATGGTAGTAACAGATCTGACCTGAATTAGAACACTAATTCAGAATTTCAGGGTTTCAGAATGAGAACACTATTACCACAGTTGAAAGATCACGTCCATATTATCCACACTGGATAAGAAGCATTCTTCCTATTATCCCTGCAACTGAATTTTCTGGAACTCAGACTTTATGACTTTTGGTGATTTATGGAAGACAAAGATCAGGTAAAAAACATCTGCAGATGTCAAAAAATATATTCAAATTAGTAAATTTTTGACTATAGTGTTGAAAAGCTTTGAAGAACCTAAAAATAATCTAGTTGAAGGGCAACTCAAGGCACAGGAAATGCAATGCAGATAAATGAAAGAAAGCACCTGCTAAAAGAGGGGAAAAGATCTACACATCGCAGAGTCCTAAATGAACCCATTGACTCTGTAAAGACATGTGGATGTAATGCTAAATTTAAGCAGGGGCCGTATAAGTAGCACATAAATGAAATGAGAAAGTCTGCATAAAACCAGAACATGATTCATGTACCACATGGCCCCTGCTAGCACAGTGAATATGATGGGAACCAGGATGAGGAAACACCATGGGCCTGAAACAAGGCCTCTCTGCCTCTGCTTGGCAGACATCAATTCAGAAAGGACTTAGAAGGCCCCAGTAAAGAGCAGGTCTCTCCTATAAATCCATTCAGCTTGACTAACACTTCTATAGGCAGCTATCAAAGATGAACAGCACAGGCTTAGAGAATTGCAGTGATTCAAATTTGTATATAAACTGTGAACAGAAGTCAAATGAGAAAAGAGGTTCCCCAAGGAACTATTTCAGCCTCAGTACCATCATTTAATTCAAATCTCATTAATCACTGTGCCAACCGTATAGGTTTAAAGACAGAACTACCCATTTCTGATGAGGGATAGTAGCTGAGGGACTGCAAGTGTTATGGCCCTCTCTGCAAAAGACAGAAAGGCCTGAAAAGTACAAAATTACAAAATGTACCTAAGTTGAGGTGGTTCTGCACCTCATTCCAGAAATGGCTTCCAGCAACTAGTGCTACCTTATCTCCATATATTTAACAGGGAAGGACAGAGTTGTTATTCTCTTGCCACCACCACAGCCAAGGTGAAGTCACCCATCAGCAGAGGCAGAATTCACCTCACTCCAGGCAGGGAGAAGCTGGGCGGCTGCTGTGTGTCGGCTGCCTCCCAACTCCTCTGCAATCGATGGAGAGAGATCAGGCACTGTCACGGTGACTCACCACTCCTAGGAGAGGTGTCTGAAGTAGGTGGAGTGACTCATCCTTGGGGTGGTCCTCTCCACAGATGTTCATAGGATCCTAGATCACAGCACAAATTACATGCCTGCCTTTCCGTCCTGTCTTGCATGACGAGACATTTCTTTCTCTGTTATCTTACACATACTTAGGACTTCTGGAGGAACACATAACCCTGTCTGGGACTTGATGCACTCAGTTGAGGCCTTATGTATGCAGGAGGCTAGAACGATAAAAGGTTTTTCACAACTTTAGGCTATTTGTGCTTCAATTATGTTACATCTCAGGCCTTTCCTTTCACCTGATGGCAGTATCAGCAAGGTCAGGGTGAGAGTAAAGCTCAAACTCTGGCAGAGGACCAGGGTAGGCAGCAGGATGCTGGTCATCATGCTCTAGCCAGCAGTGCAGAACATTTTATCACTAAGGTGGTAAAACATGGGACATTGAACACAGAACATTTTGCCATCCTATCCTGTGTTTTCCATCTTCCCATGAATCCACAGCATTGTTAGCAGACGTGCTGAAGAGTGGATTGTCAGCAAGTCTGTAGTCTTATATTTATAAGAGCTTGTTATGTAAAGACTAAAACTGAATAAATTAGAAAAGCTTAATAAATAGCCATCTTGCAATATTAGAACCAAGGAAAAAGTTCTTATGTTAGGTCAGATGCAGAGAGAAAACCTGTAATTATCTGGAAACTGCACCAACTCAGTAGTCTTGGGCACTTGTGGCCAGACGTCTCCTCTCCGCTTAGAGGCTGGCAGAACTGCCTGCACAGGACCCAGGAAACAAAAAGCAGGACCCAGAAACAGTACTAGGATTTCCTTTTGGGGAAGTCCAGAGATCTGCCAATGAGACATGTGGGATGCCACCTCTACTCTCTGGTCTTTTTGTGTTAACACATCTCTGAATAAAAACCATTAAGTCCTCCTACNAAAGAAAAAAGAAAAAAAGAAAAAAGAAAAAAAGAAAAAAAAAGAAAAGGAAAAAAAAAGAATGACTTCAACATTTGTGGATTTGTGGAGCCAGGCCACAAGGACACAAGGAAGGGATCCAGAAGCTTTGCTTTGCATCCAGATGTGCTTTTTGTTGATATCTTCCCTACGGGGATAAACATTTCTCTGTCTGTCAGACTGTGGTTATGTTAAATGCTTTAAACCCATGTCTCATAATGAGCACCACTGAGAGCACTGGCTCTGTACAGCAGATGGCTGCAGAACATGAGCGCCCTGAGAAATCCAGGGGATGGTCTTGAGCTGTGTTTTTATGTTATCTGCCTTCAGCTGGCACTGGAAAAGCCAATACATCACTTTGACACCGAGGGTGCTAAGCCTCCAGCAGCAATAACACCCCAGCAGAGCTCCTGCCTTCCTGAGGCGCACGGATTGGGAGTGTGAATTCACTGCTTGTACACACAGTAGTGGTTTTCACCTGTAAGGAAGGATAACTTTTGTGCCCCTTATGGCTATCTGTTTTTTTTCTTGGCACATTTCACAATGACACCTTTCTGGGCATTTTGGAAATGAAGTAAATAAGGCAGTGGATCAAATTTCCTGTCTTTGAGTAGAGGGACACAAAATAAGCACTGTATTTCAAAACTGGTTAATAATGTTCATGGAGGGCTTGATTCCACCAAAGTTAGTCATGCTGAGTAGTTTCTTTTTCAACAAGTAGCCTATTCATCTCAATTAGATTAGTCACAGCACACGGAGAACAGAATTGGACTTTGAATAATTTCAATTAATTTTCTGCTGTAAAAAACCACTATTAATTAATATTTCCCATTTCCTTAGCATTTGGCAAATATGTTTTAACTATGCATAAATATTAGTCATTTTCTACATTCTCTTCACATAAAGCATTTTTGATAGTTTGACAAGTTCCACTTAGCTTTTTAATACAGTTTTTTGTCTAAGCATAATTCACTGCATGATCTAAACAGAAGTGCCAGCCCAGAGCAGGCACTGCTTTATTCTGCTGAAGTTTAGAGTATTTGAAGTGAGGGCCAAATTTTTTGTACACATAATTAGGAGAATTATTTGATTGATCTAATGAAATTGCTAACATTTATGTTATATTTTCTATGTCTTTAATATTATCTCACCTATGTAGAGAAGTGCTGATGGTCCTCATGGTGGAACATGATATAATTTTGAATCAAAACTTTCTTCCACTCTTACATATTGCTCTGGGTCTTCTTCCATGTAGGATAAGATGTCCTCTTCTGAAAACCACAGTGTGGTAAATAAATTGCAGAGTATCAGTGTGCAGGTATCTCTAAATATAGGAGAAGGGGATCTTGTGGAGTATCTAAAGCATACATATGGCCTCAGGATCAGAGGTGGTGACTTTGTTCCAAAAACATAACTGAAGGAAGGAGCTGTGCTTCCAGAAAGAGGTGCTACAGCTGGATGAAATTCCTACATCAGAGGGCAGTGCTTCCCCTGCACCCAGACAAGAAGGGAGGGGGTACTGACCTCCAAAAGCAGGGGTGAGATGTTGTTCCTGAGTTTAGCCCTGCTGGTCCCACATGCTAAAGGGCTCAGTTTCTCTATCTCTGCTTCTGATCATAAGCAAGGGCATAAACAGCTTAATGAAACGTTCAGCATATGCTTCCAGAGGCAAATGGAGGGAGATTCATCAGCCATCCACAGCACCAGTGGGATACCGAGGAGGTCAGGGTAGTCAGGTGAACTTTGGGATTGGGGTTCTGACAAAGACGTTCCTGGATCACTTCTGCAGACAGAGATGTTTCATGACTTAGTACGGTGGGGAAGGGATGTGGGGGCACTGATTGTTTGCCTGATCTGATGCCAGATAAATGCCAGTACTTAGTGGCACCTACACAGTTTTCCATCAGAAGTATCTTTAGCTGATGAAAATATCTGGCCAGTTCCGCCCAGGGGAGTCTTCTGTGAGAGCCTCTGGAAACATCTGAACAACAAGTTCCACCTTCTGCCTGCATATCCACAGGGATTTTAGGTGGCATTTGATGAAGTCCAAGTCTGTACTCCTGTCTAAGAGCTTGTCTTTGACGTGCAACAGGTGAGTTGTAAAGGTTAGGGGGAAATCTGGAAAAGAGAGAAACTGGTTTCACTTGATGCTTAAACATCTCTCTTTTCAGTTTTTCCTGTGAAACTGATACCTGCCAGAAGTTTCACACTGTTTTCTTACATAACTATACCAATTCTCTCCTCTGTATCACTGCTCCTGACTGACATAAAACCATTCCCTCCCAAACAAGCAGCTGATCTCCATGAGGCTAACCAGAAACTTAAGGAACCAGATGGAGAACCACAAAGCAGACAGATATGTCACTACCATTAATTTCTACAGATATTAGGCTGTGTTATAGGTCAGGACCTTAGTTATTCTGAACAAGAAAAAGAAAAACTCATGTTATGAATACAAAAGAGGTACATTTGTTTCACAATGCTGCACTGGGTTATACAGATGACAATACAGAGGAGTAGCTTCAGGGGAAACAATGTTTGTCAGCATCCTTGAATACTGAAAATTTAAAATCCATGAGCAGAGAAACTAAAGAGATGATCAGACCTCTTCAACCAGTCATACAGAATGCAGTATTAATTTGCTGCTCTACCAAACCCTGAAATGCTGTTCTTAATAGACGGGGAGTGATTTGCTAAGATCCATGTTATTTGCCTCTGGGATTTATAGAGATAACAGCAAGATCAGACAGAATTAACACTTTATCCTATAATATCTCATTTCTCTGAGAACATCTGAAACACTTTACAGGTAGCAGTGATCCTTCACTGATGCATGGCACACTGAAGACACTGTCACCTCAGTAAAATGGATAAAGGACCACTGTTGCTCTCCTCCTTAGCAAATATAATTCTAGGCAAGAAACAAGTACAACTTTTCATCACTACTTTGTTTCATGGCCATTTCTTTTAGAGTACTCCTTGTAAAATAATTCAAAATAAATGGTGCACATAGGTACTGTTTTTCATTACCATAGATTGGGTTTTCCCATAGGACCAGTAATGGCATACTACAGCAGTGATACTGCCCTCCATTATCTCAGAAGGTGCATTTTCTAGTTGCTGACACTGAACAGCTGGTCTGATTTGTTTCACATAACAAAGATAGTATAAATTAAGTTGCCATGTGAATCAAGAATGAATCCTCCCCAAAAAAAGATATGCAATACCTTTTGTTTAGCTTTATGCACTAGAAGTGTTCTCAATACTGAAACCTACCATCCTGCAGTGAGGGAAAGATACATATTGGGCCATTTCTTTGAACATCAAAGACATTCCTTTAGGATTTGACTTTAAGAGTAGGTGAATCCATATAAAATATGGATTTTTGTCTTTACAGCTTTCAAGAAATTTCTGCAGTGTAGCTGTGTTTTTTCTTCAACAGTGTAGGTTTTTCTCCTATTTGTCATTCACACAAACACAGTTATATATGGAGGTTAATGAATATCTAGTTTTCTGATGGTACCCCAGGGACCTGTGTTTTTATTGTAAGGATGCTCCTTCAATAGATATCTCACTTAACTGACTACTTGGAAGTGTAAGACCAAGGATTTCTGTGTTCTCATTTCACTTACACAAATACTGCTTTTAAAAGAAATTGTTTCTGGCAGCGGTCCACTGGAGTTTCTGAATGACCTAGTTCCCTCATGAGGCATGACTCCTAAAACCACTTAATTCAAAGGCAGTTATCCTTAATTCTTTAAAAACACTTGGAAAAAAAAAAAAGAATCCCAAATTTGTTGTTGTGTTTATCTGGCCAGCACTTTTGTGCTAGCTCAGAAATACGTTCAAAGTTCATTTTGGCACATCCCATCAAGTAAAGGATTAATGCCTTTCATGTGGGAAAATAACAAATAGGCAGCTTCAAGGAGTCATCACACTGCCTTGCACTTCAACCATTCTTGTTTTAGAATATTGGCTTTTTTCTGGCCTTCCAACTGCCAGCAAGGGAGGCAACTGGAACATCACAAAGAGAACAAATTGAGCCTAGCTGGACCACCATGTCCTTTCTCTTTTTTGAGCAAAAACCTCTCTGAACCCATCAGAGGGACAGGCCCTTTCTCTCAGATATTTGAGCACATACCTACATCATTTCCTCTTGTGGAACAGTGCCATCCAATTTCCCTTTTCGGAAGCATTTTCCCAATGTGCAAAGGCCCTTACCAATGTACAGCCCTCAGTGAGGGATGTGCTGATGGCTGTACTGTCTAAGGAACAGCACAACAGCCAGAACCTGCTGCATGGGTGCCCTCAGCACCCCGTGGGATCACAGGGAGCTTCCGTGGAGTGAAAATGCTCTCTAAATCCTGCTTATCTAGCAAGAAGATTTGCAAAGAAGGAGCCCTCTGCCCCCTCATCTTGCACAGACGGTCTGACTCACTGGACTCAGGATTCCCATCTGGATGTCTCTTTGAAAGATGAGTGCAAGCCAAGGAGTTGGTCTATTCTTAGCCTTATCTGTTATAAAGATAGTTTTCCCCATAGAAATCTACTGTGGCTCAGCCATCTCAGAGAACACCTGTCTCTAAGCAAAACCAGCAGCAGCGTGAATCCTGTTCCCTGCTCATTTTAATGCGGTGTTAATATCAGAGCCCGATGGAGATTATATAAGTGCTGGCACAGCTGAGGAAAACGGCAAAAGAAACAAAAATAAATGAGAGTCAAATAATTTGAACCCTGTCACCATGCAGTGCCAGCTACAGGAATGTGAATGGCACTTGGAGGCAGAAAAATCTTCTTACACCTCCTGTGCTCCAGAAATGACACCACTTGCTTGCCAGCTTCTCCGACCAGCATCTTCCCACTTTCTCCCATGCTGCCTGAGGACATGGCATGTCCTAGCTGACGTGATCCATAAAACTGTGCCTCTCTCTGGTTCTCTGCAGCGCTGCTCCCCTCCCCTTGCACTCCGGATTGCTGCGGGAGATTGGCCCCTGGCAGCCAGGCAGCAGCAGAGAGAGATGCCAGAGGGGGCAGTGTATATTAAAAAACAACACGCAGCCTCTTAAACCGCTTAGAACAAAATTGTGCAATAATTGGCTTGTGCAACCATGTGATCTTATCACTGTGAGCCAGGGTTTTCAGAGGAAACTGAAAGGAGTGAAACACCCACTAGATCCTGCTTCCGATCATCTGAAAAGCTCGGCTGTTTCTTGGTCCTCCTCCCTCCGTGTTTTACATTTGCTCGTGGTGGTATTTCTCCCTGAGCTCCTGAGAGGCCAGGCTCGTTGCCAGATCTGTTTGTACACACTCCCAGGGTGGGTTTGGGTTGTTGGCCAATTTCCCTGTGTCCTGGCTTTCCCTGTAGCTTGGAGCTGAGGCAGCCCTGGTCATCTTCCAGCAAAATGCTGGTATGGCCTGGCGCGGCCAAGCAAGCAGGGGGTGGGATTGGCCCTCTCCCTAAAGGGCTCTGCAGCCTGCCACCCCAACAGGGCCAGGGGTGTGGGGGGCTTCTTGAAGAGTGATGTCTTGAGACAGACAAGATATGGAGACTTAAAAGGCCTGAAGGGAGTGAGGAAAGAGAAATCTTCCTCACTGCACAGTTAAGACAGAAAAATAAGAGTCTGTAAGAACAGGAAGAAGTTATAGCAGAGCATACTGGTGTGCTGTGTGGTTCCTGTGCTGGGTTTATGAAGAACATTCCGGACCACTGTGTTTCAGTCGCTTGGCTGTGCATGACAAATACCTGAGTCTCTCCCTTTCCCACAGACGTGCCTTGCAGCTTGCCCAGCTTCAGAAAGGATCTCTGGTTGCACTGTTCCTGTCTGCTGGGGTTACACGGTGTGCTGTGTTTCCTGCCCACGTGTTTCCTGTGGAAGCTGCAATCAGTCAGGGATGCAGGGAGACATGAGTTGCAGGGGAAGCAGGAGGATTGGGTGCTGGGATGGCAGATCCAAAACAAAGCTCTAGACTCCTCTGATAATCAGGGGAGAGAAATCAACATATTCAGAATCTGATTCCTCTTGTCCTTGTGCACATGCAAAAAGAAGATCAGGCAAAACACCTTTTAGGTGCCCGTTTCTCTCTTAACTACAAAGGGAGCCCAGTTGCTTAACTGAGAGATGTGACAAGCCCTGAAATCAGGTGGTATCAATCCCACCACAGCTTTAGAAATCAGGGCAATTTCACACAAGGACTTGATGTATGGCACTTATATGTGGACACAATTATGTGCGAAGACACTTACAAGTGTAACATTATCCCAGTGCACATGACGAACTGTCCCCCTCAAGACGGTATAAACATACCCTTAATAGCTTTACCATCATATGGCCACAGTGCTTAAAACTGTGTAAAACATCAGAATGACTTTAAAGGGTCATCAGGACAATGCCTAGAAGTGATCTGGGATAAGAGTGACCTCAGAGCTGCCAAGCCCCAAATTGGAAGAGTGTGGGGCACGAGGCCTCATCTAGAAGTCATGCGTGTGCCACAATTTATTTTTTCTTTTTTAGTACAAACTGCCCTTGATTAGTCATCGACCTGGTTTAGAAGTTACTGCTACCACTCAAGCTGTGAGTGGAGAACATATTTAAATATAATAGACTCTGTGACCATTTTAAAACTGGCCTAGATCTAGGCCCACAGGGAGCTATAACTAATTTGATAGAAGCTATAGCTTCTAAATAGAGCCACCTGAGACCTCTCCAGAGTTCAGCTATGGGGCTCACTGTTCCAGCACAAACTCTTAGCTTAGTTCCCCTGACTTCTTCATGGCCCTGCTCAGCAAACTGAGGCCAAACTCAGTTTCCTCATGGGTATCCATTCCAAAGGGAATTATGAACCAGAGGGAGGAGGGGAATTATGATTTCAGCTCCCCAAACCATTGGAGGGATGCATTTTTGCACAGTTTTGAGTCAAAACCATATGCAGCTCCACAGTTTTGGCTGTGGTTTGCCTTAGGTTTTTTTGAGCTAACTGCAATAGTGACTGATCCAAAAGGTAGGAGGGAGTAAAGTCACCGTATGTTTTAAACCTTCTATACTCGAATGTTTTTTGCAGTGTGCAAGTCCCGTTTTTAATGTCAGAAGCACTTCCCACCTTAGATTTTCACTTCTTCAGCACTGACTAAGCACCTCTTCAAACTCAGGACTAAATATCTGCCTTTTATCTGCAAGCACAACACTGTCAAGCAATTAGGTTTGTGTATCTGTAGTGATTTTGGTTGAATTATTTGCAAGAGCTGGTACGCCTGTACCTTCCAGACCAGAACATCACAGGGGCTGGCTTTACAGAGTGAATAAAACTTTGGCTGATGGTGGGTGGCACTTCAATGCCACTGAAGCAAAAGCATCAGCCTTCAGACAGCACCATAGCTGAGACTGCCTTGCCCATCTCTAAAGATGTCTGCTGAAGTGGAAATCAGCCACTGTCCCAGGGTCTTTATTCAAATTTAATTTCTTTCAAATTTCATCTCTTCCCTCTCCAAAAAAAAAAGGTTTAATGGAAGCTTTGTGTTAGAGTGCTGCTGTGTTTGTCTCTCTTTCCCACTCCTCTACCATAGTATAAATACTACAAATCCGTGAAAAAAGAAGAGACAGTAAAGCAAGTGTTAGTGCTACTGAGTTCTAGGATCATTTTTATTCACAGAATCACAGAATGATTGGAAGAGACCTCTGGAGATCACTTAGTCCAGTACCCCTGCTAAAGCAGGTTCACCTAGAACAGGTAGCTTGGGATCATGTCCAGGCAGGTTTGAATATTTCCAGAGAAGGAGACTCCAGAATCTCTGTGGGCAGCCTGTTCCCCAGGTTTTCTGTCACCCTTGCAGTAAAGAAGTTTTTCCTCATATTCAGATGGAATTTCCTGTGTTTCAGGTTGTGCCCATTGCCCTTATCCTGTCACTGGCCAGTGCTAGAAAGAATCATGCCCCATTCTCTTAATGCCTTCCCTTAAGACACCTGGACGCATTAATAAGATCCCCTCCCCTCCATCTCTTCTCCAGACTAAACAGGCCCAGCTTCCTCAGCCTTTCCTCATAAGAGAGAGAACATCTTCACAGCCCTCCACTGGACCTGCCCCAGTAGTTCCTTGTATTTCTTGAACTGGAGAGTTCAGAACTGGACACAGAACTCCAGATGTGCCTCACCAGGGCTGAGTAGAGGGGCAGGATCACCTCCCTTCACCTGCTGACCACACTCCTCCTACCACTCCAGGGTGGCCACAAAGGACACACACTTCTGGCTCATGGACTCACAGGTCCTTCTCTGCAGAGCTGCTTCCAGCAGGTCAGCCCTGTCTGTGCTGGTGCACGGAGTTATCCCTTCCCCTTTATCCCTCTCCAGGTGCAGGACTCTGCACTTGCCTTTATAGAACTTCTCTCCAGCCTGTCCATGTGCCACTGAACAGCAGCACAAGGCTCTGGGGTATCAGCCACTCCTCCCACTACTGAACCACCAGCAAACTCACTGAGGGTACACTCTGTGCCTTTGTCCAGGTCACTGGTGATTCAGGTGAGCAGGCTGGGCCCGGCACTGATCCCCAGGAACACCCTGGGCTGCAGCCTCCAGCTGGACTCCGTGTCTGACCACAGCCCTCTGAGCTCTGCTGTCCACCAGTGCCCAGTCACCTCCCTCTCTGCTCACCCAACACATCCTTCCTCAGCTTGCCCATGAGGATCTGATGGGAGATGGTGCCAAAAGCCTTGATGAAGGTGAGGTAGACAACATCCACTGCTCTCCCCTCATCTACCCACCCAGTCATGACATCACAGCAATCAGGTTGGTCAAGCATGATTTGCCCTTGCTGAGTCTATGCTGGCTACTCCTGATCACCCTCTTTCCCTCCACATGCTTCGAGATGACATCCAGAATGAATTGTTCCATCACCTTTCCTTGGACTGAGGTGAGGCTGACTGGCCTGTAGTTCCCTGGGTGCTCCTTCCAGCCCATTTTGAATACTGAAGTGACATTGACTTTCCTCCAGTCCCCAGGCATCTCTCCTGTCCTCCATGGCCTTTCAAAGATGATGGAGAGCAATAGCATTTGCCAGCTCCCTCAGCACTTGTGGGCACATCCCATTGGGCTCCATGGATGGGTGTGTGACAAGTTTGCCTAAATGAACTCTAACCCAATTCTCCTCAAACAATGGGAATTTCTCATTTCTCCAGGGTTTCTCTCTTGCCACCAGGGTCTGGGATTCCTGACAGCCATGTCTTGCAGTGAGGACTGAGGCAAAGAAGGCATTCAGTAACTCTACCTTTCCTGTATCCTCTGGCATCAGGGTGCCCACCTCATGCAGAAGCAGGCCCACATTTTCCTGTTTTCTTTTTGCTACTTATTCATTGCAGATGATGTTACAATGCACATTCTGAATCCAGTGCTGCACAGCTGACCAAATATTCCAGTGTTGGTAAGATTCACCTATAAAAACATAAATATCAAGTGCAACTTATTTGCTAACTTTTTCTATCAAATGAAAGCAGACATTCCTAAAATGCTGATTATGTTATGCCCTCTCCACACCAGCACAGTCAGTGTTGCAAAGTCTGCAACATTCATAACGAACTCCACATCCCTTAGACCCTCGTCATCAGAACAGTATCATGCCCTTCCTTACCTGTGGCACAGGAATTATGCAAAGGGGAGATTTTCCCCCAGCTTTGAATGAAGGACAGATGTGGCTCACTTTACACGTGGACAGGGTTAATTTTTATTTCTTCCTGCATTCTTTCAAACAGCCATCCCGAGGAGAAGTGTCATATTACCTTACCTCTCACTCCTAGGCATCTAAGTTGGACCTGGATTTGAATTTCCCTGGCATTAGAGAGGAGTCTCAGTGTTCTGGTTTGGGTCCATCGCACAGTGGTGGGTGGGAACTTCACATGAAGGGAGTTTGATTTGCTTATTCCCCTTCCAGCCTCTCGTTTTGCACAGATCCTCTGTCTACTCTCCCCCTTTTGTGCAGCTGTGGAAGATACAGGGACGAATCACTTCTTTCAAGAGGAAATGAAGCATTGCCTTCCCACGGGAGAATTCCTGAAGACAGAAAGACAGGGTGGTTAGCACTGCAGCCTTGTCCTGGCTTGCCTACACATGTAAGTTATTTCAGAATAAGCCAGGGATTGAATGTAAAGAAGCATAGGCATTCCACAACTGCTGTGTGTGTTGCTGAAATCTCAGCAGAAGCAATGGGCCAAAGTAGCTGATTCATTGGGACTCCCCTGTGTCTTCCTTAGCTGTGTCCGACAGAAAGAAACAGGAGAAGATTTTTGGAACTTTGTGTGTGGTACAATATATACGAAAGCAGAAGTAAACTGCTCCAGAATAGTCAGGATTAAACAAATAATTCTTATTTTCCTAACTTTATAATACTGAAGCAATGAGACATCTCTAGGACTTTTTTTCAGAGTAGAATGAGAAATCAAGGTGAAGATACATGGAAAGGTGACTTCAAACCATTTTGTTCCTTCTGGGTCCCATACCAAAGATATTTCAGTCCTACCTGTGTCCCCTTCAGCTGCTCCATCCGTGGCTCTAGCACAGCCAGTGGGAAGCTCACAGGTGCCCTTCCCCACTTGAGAGGCACACTGTGGTTCATGATTGCCCAAAGGAGCCAGATCACAGTCCAGAAACATCCGCTCCATTTCCTTATCAGCACAGATGCAATCCAAAGACAAACACTGGCTGGCATCAGTTGAGCCAGATTTCACCCAAGTATTCCATGCTAACCTGATGCCCCAGGTTTACAGAGATGCCTTTCAACAGACACTTCATGTCTACCATTTCCTAAACAGTCTGGCAGTGCACCTTTGACTCCACCTCCATTCCTCCCAGCTGCTCACTGCAGGACAGAAGAAGGGCAGTCAAACCAATACAAACCTCACCCTGAGGGTGGTGAGGGTGGTGTGCACTGGCACAGCTTGGCCAGAGAGGCTGTGGATGCCCCACTCCTGGAAGTGTTCAAGCCAGGCTGGATGGGGCTCTGGGCAACCTGGTCAAGTGGAAGTGTCCCTGCCCATGGCAGGGGGGTGGAACTAGGTGATCTTTGAGGTCCATTCCAGCCCAAAGCATTGTGTGATTCTATGGTAATGTGTTGGAATAAAATGTTTTCAGAAGGGTGGCTGCTGAAATGAATACCATTCAGTGTGTTCAGCATAAAATTAAATGTTTTTAACATACTCTCCTCCCCTGAGTGTGGCAGACTCCAAACTTACAGCTGGCTGAAGCAGAAGCACTTTATGCCCCCCAAATTTAGGAAATATTTCCCCTGGATTTATAACTATGCACTTTTTTGTCTTCCCTAGAATGTGATCAGAGACTAATGAACAAAATTTAATGCAACAATAACTTAAAGACTTGTTTGGTTTTTTCGCCCAAGAGGTCCTAGGTTATATCTTTACCTGGAATAAAAAAAAAAAGTCTTTTAATCTACCTGTAAAATCCAAATTGAAATAGGTTTTCCTACTGTCTTGCCACAAACTGACTGCTAGAACAGGGATTAAGTTCAATTTTTAGAGGGTCTATCCAAAAAAAAAAGAACACTTAAGCTTTTTTTTGAGCTTCCATAGAGAAATCTGGGGAAACTGCATTATGTTACCTGGGCCTCATTTTGTGAAACACCTCTGTTGCGGGCCGAAGCTGGGTGTGTCCCAATTTCAGGAACACTGAAATGAAACTCTTACCACGGCTGTTTTAGAAAACTCTTCTCTAATTCAAATCTGACTCCAGTTTTTATACATATGTACAGAGATCAAGAGATTGGCTACACAGGTCGCTACTTCTTCAGCCTGGATGATGGACATCACCATCAATCATTTCTTCTCTCAGAGGAGAAGTACGTAAACATTCTAAGAATAGACATTGTTTTCATGAAACTGCGTGAAAAAGTTCTACAAAAAGACAAAAAGCTCAGAGCAACACACCTCCAACTGTGAGCAATAAAGTAAAAAATGTATTTGAACAGACATAACATTTTTGGAGGGGGATGAAAGAAAAGCTCAATAATTCACATCAATTTGGTAAATCTGAACAACACTCTCCAACACCTTTCACTTGGCACATTGGCAGTAGTCACAGATATTTTCTCCTCTAGCTGGAATGCACTGCAGTGAGCAGCTCCTGCCCTCTCCCTTCTCTGCTCTCCACAGTACTTTTTCTCCAGCTCAGAAAAATGCAGTCAGGGAACATGCTGATGTCTTGCTCCTGTTTTCTGCAGCAAAGATATAATTCTTTAGTCAAACACATCAATTCTGTAGAGGTAAAGCTTCAAAAACAGACATACGCACAGTGCTCCAGAGAAGATGTACCATCTGCCTTCCCCTCTCCTCCTCCTCCTCAAAGGAAGGAAGAAAGAAATGTAGCAGAGGCTTAGCTCTTCATTACCTGCTTGCACTGACATTCATGAGATTCCCTGCAGGATTTTTTTTGCTAACCAGGCAGGATGAACACCCACAAAAAATTGGCAAGGAGATGACTTTTAACTCATTTTCACAAACTGGCTCTATTTCAAGTAGACAGTGTCTCTCTGGTATCAAACCAGGAAAAAAATATGGTTTTGCTTTCCTCTGAAAAATAGAAAAGGCAAGTAGCCATCCTACTGGTTGCCTTGAATACTAACACTGAAACATGATGTTTCAAAGATTAAAAGGAATTCTATTTCACCTCAAAGCCTGAGGATGAAGTTCCATGTTGGCCTGATAATAAATTTTAGCTGAGCATTGTAAAAACCTGAGGTAGGAGTTTGCTTTATGCATCGTCTGCCCACTTGCCACTACTCTAGAGGTGCAGGCACTATTGCCTACATCAGGGAACACTCAGATGTTGAATTTCAGAGCTTGGACATTGTGTCAGGAGAGAGCTGTCACTGCTGCACCAGCCATTAGAGTGCAACATTATGCATCCACATGATATTTGTATCCTGGGAAAATTTGAGCCTTGGTACAGAAGCAAAAATGTAACTTTGTTGGGATAGGTTTTTTGGATTGAGAAAAGTTAACGCATCTCCTTCAGGAAGAAAAAAGAAACAGAAATGAAAATAAAACCAACCAAACTTCTTTTATCCAATGTACCCTGAGTAAGGAAATTTACTCTCTTGGAAGAACTATACAAGGCTTGACAAGGCTTGAGATAGACGTGACAGATGACTCAGATCAGAAACACAAAGAAGCAGTGGGTAAGAAAGTACTGTTGTAGAAGTGTGGCTGAAGAGTACAGGAAAGTATATGCATTCTCAGATAATATTAATCTTACTTAGCTTTAATTTAAGTCAATTTATTATCTGGGTGCTACTGAGAAGTGTTATGCCAAACAGGTTATCCAAGACACTTCCCTATCTCGGAATGGTTACTTCTGGACTTTGAGTTACAGCTTGGCTGATTTGAGTGTCTTGGGGCAGTGAGGTTCTGTGACTGCACGTAAGAAGTGGCACATTTGAGAGACAACAACCAAGGTCTGCTTGGAAATGACCAGATTTGCTGTACACATCTCTTTTGTATGGCCCCTATTGCAAGACCAGCAAGCAAGGCTCTAGGAGGAAGCAGCACCCAACACAATTACATGATTGAGGCTTTTATAAGTTACTGGAAGTCTCGCACAGCCTGAGGAAACAATTGCAGTTTATTGCATCAATAAGAGTACAGTTTACATTAGAAACTAAAAGTACATTGTTCCAGGAAATTATTGCCATAACTTGACACCACTTACTACCTTGAAGGTGAAAAGCAACATCACTACCTTGTAGTCATTAGCAACAATTCTGAACAGCTCATCAACCTTAATACCTCCTGGGACAGATAGGGAAACTTTGACTGCAATTGCTACCATTTACAAGTATAGATAGCAAGTAAACTCCTGAATATTGGCAACAGTGGGACGGATGACACTTTTGTGTTGTTGCTAGAAATATATGCAGCACTGGAATCAGTTACCTTCCACCACTTTGTCTTGATCAAGCATGAGATTTTTTGCTTACCATAGCAATTTACATGGTTGCCTTTCACCTCTACTTGTCAAAAATATTATAAGAAAAATTGATGTTTCCTGTTTAAATACCCTCTGTTTCCTGGCTTCTTTTATGTTTGTCCAGTGCCATGTTAGGCATGGAGTCTTGCTCCAGGTAAACACCAGTTAAATCAGCTTGTCTTGAGTGTACTTAGTGAGCTCTAGATAATCCTGCCACTGCATCTGGCTGCTCTTTGCTTCAGATTCAAGATGAATTCAAGATAAATCTGTTGTTCAGATTTACCACCACTTCTGGCCTGGACCTGATCTAGAAACAAGAAGAGATTCCTTCTATTTCGTTCATCTGTAATGAAGGTTTGAACCCAAGCTACAAATTCACATACTCCAGTTGATCCAGGCATCACAGTCACTTTGCATTTTGATCCTACACTACAAAAGTTTTGCTAATAACTATACATACAACTTCCCTGTAGGATGGAGAAACATTTGACATTAGCAATGGAGACCTGTTGCTGCTGACAAAGTTAAACCATCTCCCAGAAAAATTCAAGCTATCTAGCTTTTTTCACCTTCATGTGTTGTGTCTGATTTGGCTTTGAGTTCCAGGAGAGGTGCCAGCAAATCTTTGTTAGTGAGAATATTGGTTTTTTCTACTCCTGAGCAAGTGTGGCTGTGCTGGGAAAAGTTGGTATCCAGGACCTGCCTAGCATGACTCCAGTCCACTTTCAGCTCTCTCTGGGCAGACTTTACAACAAATGATGTGCAATAGCTCACTGCAGGCAACTCACCACTCTCCCTCCCCAGAACATTGCAGCTGCTAGGAAAACCAGTATCCTTCAAATTAGACACCTACTTTAAAGAAGAACAGTGTGCTTCACAGCAACAGACATGATAAATGCTGTGAGTAATGACAGATCCATGTGCTAACAGCACTATCAGCCACCTACTGGCTTCTTTCTTCTTTTGATAAAGGCTTTTCTCCCCTGATTTTGCATGAAGCACATACTTCTTGTGTCGAGGTGGATCTCTCTGCAGAAGCAGTGGGAGCAGAAGGCAGAAGTTCTGAAGTCCTGACTGCAGCAGTGAAACAGGCTCAGTGCTGATCAAACTGGGGCTCTTTGCCTCAGTTTCCCCACTTGTAATAGGAATAATGCCTGCATTGCAATCACGCTGCAAGGTGCAGTTGATATTTGGACGGTGGTGCTTGGGAGATGCCAAACATCAGACATTCCCAGGATACACCAGTAAATCAATTGTATCTACACAGTGAACAAAAGCAGGCACAGATGCTAGCATAATGTTATGTATTTTGGTACAAAGAGAAATAAAAATCTTGCCTTCTGTCCTCAGATTTCTTGTCAAATATCCATTGCTTCACATGCTGAAGCAGTTAGTAATACAAAGCACATTTCTATCCTACTTCATTTTACACTAAAAAGCGAAGAACCGTGATTGAATCTTAATACAAAAAAAGGGCTTAAGTTACATTCTCCTGGGATCATCTGTAGCAAAGCATAATAAGTTTCTCAATATCTGACCTAATTATATCTGTCCTTCTAAGTTTTGTTTCCCATAAGAGCTAAATGTCTGGTTAAAAATAACATTTGAAATTCCTCCAAGTTCCAACAGAACTTTTTCAGCCTCTCTCAAATTTAATACCTATTTTTGCTTTAATTTTCACCTAACTTTAAAAGTTATGGTTTGAAGGCTGGCATTCTGCTCTGTTATCCAGTTCCTAAATATGTTTGCATCAGATAAACTTGAGAAACAGGGGTGGGGGAATCATATTATGTGTGTTTATTTCCCGTTAGAAAAATACTGCAGCTATTGAAACAAGTGACAGCTACACATGGGGAAGGAAGGATGTCTTTGTGGTTGGAAAGGAATTGGCTGCGTTAAAAGTGCACCTTCTGATTCTCATCAAGGTCTCTTGACACAAAACACCAGGCGACTCTACAGCGGTTGTTTGTATCATGTGTCCTACTGAGGCACCCAGGGTAAGTCCCTGCCCCTGAGCAGTGGTGATGGAAGGTGATACAGGCCTCAGACCCTGTGACCCATCAGTCCTGTTTGGAGCCCTCCACATCCAGGCAAGGGCTGGCAAATTGTACTACTGTTGGGATGGCAGAATTCTTAATACTCATCTTTTCCTGCTGGCTCTGTTACAAGAGGGCTGGCACAGACCTGAAACTGGAATGCTTTGCACCTAAATCCACTTCACACAGCAGCCAGGGATGCTAGTGGCCATTTAAGACCTTTGTGCCTCAGTTTCCCACCTGTCACCCATGGATAACAGCACTGACCTTCCTGAAGAGACATTGCAAGGTTGAAGTTCTAACATGTGCCAAGAGCTAAGAAACCAGGTCTAAAGGGTTAAAGAAATACAAAGGATTATTATAAACAGTCCCACCTCATTCCTAGGGAGGTTGATAATAAATAATCTTTATACAGTGCCCTCCACTGTGACTAGGCCAAGAAACAAGAGAGTACAAACATAGAAACAGGATTTTTAGATGGGAAATTCAGATTAGCCCTTTTCTGTTGAGAAGCTTCTTAGGCCTTGTGGAAGGAAGAATCTGGAAATCAGACTGACTGTTTGAACATCAAGCTTTGTGCACCTGCAGGAGTTCTGCATCCATCACTGTGGAAGGGCCATAAAGCACCATCCTGGAGGTTTATAAATGGTGCTGCCTGCTCACAAGAGCAGAGCTGGTGTGAGCTCTGTTTTCACGGTTCAGCTCACGGGAGGGGGGCGCAAGCTGAACAACAAATGCAGGTTATAATTGCCCAGTCGTTCTGCTTCAAGGGTCTGGGACACTTAAATGTCACAGTATATAAATGGGAATTGTTGGAAGAAATAGAGCAAAGTGATTTCAAAGGCATCTGAGTCCAGTGCTTTTGCTAGTTAATAGTACAGGTTCAAGGCTGGAGCAGATAGCCTAAATTTCCTCAGAAAGAGGCAGTGAAGGGCTGGGGGATGAGGCAGCAGGTCCTCAGTGGGTCCAGTGGTGAAAAGGTCTGGTTTTGCTACATGGGCAGCAGCACAGTTTGGTGGTTACGATATTCCCAATGGATGTGTGCATTCAGATCCCAGCAGGCTGAGACGGGCTGAGCTCTCCAGTTTCACTGACCTTGCCTTAGCCTTAGGGAGGTTATCCTGCTGGTGCAAGCTCTGAATCCTAACATCACTTATGCATTTGGCTTTTCCTTAAGAACTCCTGTCAGGGACACATTCATACCTTTCCTGTGGGCTGCCTTAGGACCAGGGGCTGCTGTGAGCACAGCACTCTGCTATGGGGAATTCAAGGCAGAATCAACGCAAGGCTCCTCAGAACAGCTGGTGGCACTGAGAATTGCTACCCTGAGAACAAGGGGCCAGGGCTGAGTCGCTCCTGCCACAGGAAAGGGGAAGGAAGGGCAGCACTGTGACGGAAAACCAGGCTTGCTACTGCCACCCCTACTGCAGAGATAGGAAGGGTGAACACAGAAATGCTGTTGCAGGATGGGGCCCTCCCTTTACCCCCAGCAGCAAACACTGCCCTGGCTCCCTGTGCTCCTGTGCCAGCCACTGCAGCCATGAGCACCAAGCACCAAGCCTGGCAGAGTTCAGGAACTGTTTGAACAATGCTCTCACACACATGCTGTGACTCTTGGGGATGGTGCTGAGCAGGAGATGGACTCGATGATCCTTGTGGTCCCTTCCAATTCAGCTTATTTTGTGATTCTGTGATTCTCTGAGCCTTGTTTCCCGGGGCTGAGCAGAGCCTCCCATGTTCATCCCCTGAAAAACAAAACCACCAGGCAAAGCAGGAAAGAAGACAAGGCAGCAGAGCTGGGCTTTACTTACATGGCATTCCAGCTAGCTGAGGAATGGAACACAACAGTGGTACCCTGGCTCACTTTTCTAGCTATTCTCCCCTGTATAAGGTGTTGATCTGAGTTTCTTTCTTTTTTTTTTTAAGAGTATATTAGAAATTAAGGATCCTAGACATTTCTGAAGGTTTAAGTAGCCCAAATTTTGGAAACTGTGGAGAGGGGGGAGTTGTTTCACTAAGATGTTTTCTAATTCAAAATGGTTTGCAAGCACTGAGCCCATGATGTTCTTTGATGATCTGTCACAGCTCTACCATGACCACTTTGGGAAGCAGTACATGGGGAAACGGCTGTTACAGAAAAGGCAGTGATATAAATCTTGAAATAATTTTACCAACATTAGGCTTCCTATTTTGGGAAAAAGCTGAAGAGAGCAAATTTTTTTTCCACAGAAAATATTGACATTTCCAAAAGATATGCATAGGTGATGAGACTGATCTACAGCAATAGTGCACACAAACATTCACTTACTCCTAGATTGTGAGCAGAAATGTCAGACTCATTTCTAAATTGGGCACTTGTACCTGTATGTGTAATATTCCAAACATAGTAGGTGCTCCTTAGTGTTTCCCTATGTCTGATTTTGAAAAATCTGTTCCTTGCTAGATTGAATGCATTGCTTCTCAAGTATCTTCTCTAAATACGAGTTTGCATGTGACATCCGTCCAGGAGTTCTCTGCAGATTCAGTTCTGATGCTGGACTTTCAGATGTTATTTGTTTTCATTCTTCCACAACATTTTTCATTTCTTTCTAGCTCTCGATAAACCTTTATAATCCTGATATGCTGTCTTCATAGTCTGTCCAATAATCTCTTTGAAGAGACTAGACAAGCAAAACTATCTCTCAAATGATACAAAACATTTTCCTAATGTGGATATTATGTGTGCCAAGAAATTCCTGAATTAGTTTGAGTAGTCCCATACTGCATTCATGAATGTCAGCAGCAGTCACAGGAGATGCCCATCCTTGCTGGAGACTCCTTATTCCCAGGAAGGATATTTTGCACCTCTAGGTTACCACATCTGCCACTGCCAGTTCTAATAGAGTTTCCCATCCCTCAACAGGAAATATCCCATCACCCACCCAAAGCCCATCAGGACTAATTCTATTCAGTATCTAAGCAACAATTCAGATAGCAAATGTGGGGNAAAGGGGGGGGGGGGGGGGGTGGAGGAATTTATGGCCAAATACTGTCCCAATATCTCTTTTTAAACAATGACTTTTTTTCCTGCTTCTTGTCTAGACCAAGTTCTGATCACTCAGGAAAGGCCAAAGCAAAGACACTTTAAGCAGAGAGACATAAAACCAGGATTGTGTCCCTTGGTAATTTTGGATTTCCAGCAGAGCTGCTCTTCAGCTGTGGCAAGAGCCTTTACACAATCACTGTTCCTCTGCTCCTCTCTCTGCCCTGTAGGGAGGTTTCAGCACCAGCCTGTCTCAACCTGGCTGGGGCCACGTGGCCGAGGTGCAAAGCAGTGCTGGAGCTCTGCTGTGCCCTGGCTGGAGGCAGAGCCTGCCCGCTGCACCCCTTTGCAGCCTGCTGGACCCTGTGCAGGGCTCCTGCTGCTCCCAGCTGCTGCAGGCCTGCTAAAGGGAACGAGGGCTTCTTCTGCTCTCTCTATTTGTGAGAACGTTCAAATAACAAAGTTAAATCCAGGCTTATCCTCTCTTTTCTTTACATAAAAGCTTCCACTCAAAGCAGATGTTCTCAAATCTATTATCCTTTATATTGTTCATATTGGTTCTAATTTTTCCCACGTTGCTCAAAGCTCTATCCTCAGGTGACTGTTGTCTGAGCTTTCCCAGCTTAGCTTTACCTTTCAAATAAGATTTATCCATTAAAAAACATTTCTACTGCTTTTTGCAGCTATCATTTTGTCACATATGGATTTATTCAATAAATGCTTTTAATAGCAACATTTCTAGGCTTTGTTTGTCAAGAGCTGCCAGGCTTTTACAACCCAGGATTGGCACAGACGCTGAATTGCCTCTCTGTACCCAGGGGAGAATTTCCTGCTGGTCATGACAGAGGTCTTGCACACACAAGTAAATGAAAGGAAATTAAAAATATGAGTAGCTACATATTTCACAGCCAGTAAATGCTAAAGAGCATCAAGCTTCCAGCAACTTCAGGACCTCAGCAAAACTTCTCGTAAAAGCAGGGATATGCGATTTTAATTTGCAGTTCCAAGACCTACTGAAAAACACAAAAGCCCAGTTTCAACACAAGCATCAGGACAGGGAACTATATAAAGGCCATCAGCAAGAGCAAATTCAGCCAGCCCAAGGGCACTGGGAAGTAACAGCTGACAGGATAGTAGACAGGTCAAGATCAGTATGCTAAAAATCTTTCATTCACAGGTCAGCCGGGAATTAAACAGCATTTCTGCTGCCTGCCTGCTGCATGCTGTGGGGCAATGGGTATCCAGCATTTGTGTCTTGGTGCACCCAGCATCTACCCAGGCAGGACTTTGCAGGTGTCTCTTGAGCAGCTGTGGAAGGTGATGGTTAAGAAAAAAAAGAGGGAGTATTTCCCTCTGTTCAATTTCCCCAGTCCCTTCTGAGGTCCTCAGATGTCTATTGCTGAAGTGTCCTCCTTGAAAGTGGCACAGTACTAAGTTTGTCTAAAGCCGAATCAAAAGAGAAAAAAAAAATACATTGCCTAATATTTCTTAGGTTTTTCAAGAAGTCTAAACTTGTTTTTGTGCATCTTTTGCTTTCTTTCAATGAAATATTTAATGCAGTCAGACATTAATAGGATTTCTTTTTGCTCATCTTCCTCCATTCTTTCCATACTTACCCCTCCAGTCCCACAAGGACTTCTTAATTAAATTCTCTCAGTACAGCGTTATCTCTCTTCAACTATCTCTATTTTCTGTACTGCAGCTTGTGTACATTGTAGAGAGGAACCAGAGAGAGCAAGGAACCAAATAAAAATATCCCTCCAGGAATACAGTATTCGATTATACAAAGAAAACCAGCAGCTCCGATTGCTCATCCTTATTTCCCAGAGGAGACCTCAAATGCCTTTGTTCTTTGGCTCTTTTAAAGAATTTCCTTTTCTGGTAAAATCATTTTACCTGTGAACTGCAGGCCAAGCTTTTGGTCACATTCACCTGCTTTTCCATTAGCAACTGTTAAAATTGTTCTTCCCCATGCTCAGCCTCCAACAAACAGCTTTGGGGTATTCTGCAGCTCTGCCTGGCTTTGTGCCCAGGCTCCAGGACCTTCCACCAGACCTGTGTTTCCAGGGGGGAATATGGCCTCATGTGAACCACACAGCAGGCTCTTCTCACAAATATCAGAGTGTCATAAATGGGTTATTGCTGACAACAGTGATGATGAGATCCTGGAGAGGCCAGGAAAGGAATGAGCATGGGGCCCCACGCCCCCTCTCATCTCCTGAAGGGCTGTACTTGTTTCATGGACAAAGAACAACTTCTGCTCCCACAGCTGTCAGTCAAAGTCAGCTTCCCCAGTGCTAAAATGACCACAAATAACAGAATAACTCTTACAAACTCAAATGGGAAGTACAGTAGTATATACAATTAACCGAGCGTTTCAAGTTGTGAGCGCCGTCTCCTTGAAGTGCACAAGCTGTATGACTCACAGCCATCACACCTAGGGTATATGGGCACACAGATACATGTCTTGATATGTTCAGTATTTTGTTCTTGTCTAAAAATAAGGTTGCAAAATGGAATGGGAAAATACATTTGCTGCCTTACACTAGGAACCTGATATTACCATTTTACCATTTCCCAGCTGGCTAGATATTGTACCATTCATGTTGGATCTCCCCCAAGATTAATGGCATCATCTGTACAGTGTTAGCAGCCTAATCTTGCTAAATCTCTTTGTTTTGAAATTTTGTTGTGCCTGATCTTCATTATTTTAATTGTTTAATATATTATAATTAATTAGATCTAACAGATTCCAATTCAGCCTGACATATCCACACCTGTCTGTGAGCTGTGGAAAGCACAAGACAAACCAGGCTGATTCCAGGCTGGCTTTTCACTCAGGAAACCAGGTACTGTTTTTGCCACTGTCTTGTTTATCTGCAGGCAAGTCATCCATCTTTCTGTTTCTCTAAGGGATTCCAGCCTGCTGTGTTTATAGCCTAACTGGATCTCAGCATAGGTTGACATCTTTCCACGCAAGTGTTACAGAAGTAGGAATAACAACCCACAGCCCATCCCATACACAGCTGCCTTCTACGTGGGGCTGGCTCCTGTTTAAACCGAGCACAGCAATAAAGACCATGAACATGGACCCTTGTGAATATGTATGTTGCTTCAGCAGAAAACATGGAAACCTCCCTTTCCTCCCCACCCACCTCATATCAAGTTCCAGCAAGATTTTGGTACTTCCCAGAGGACAGACTTTCTGTCTACACCTTTTACTTGCTGTGCATGACAGAGCCCCAGCAGTTATGTCAGGTTTTTCCTGAAAAGGCCACTGCTGTCACTGCTGCATGCACAGGCCTGGCATCCAGATCCTTTGCACCATCTCTCCAATTGTGCATCTTCATTCTGCCCACATCCAGGTTGAAAGGAAGAAATTTTTTTTCCCCGGGATTAAAAGCTAGTTGTTTCTTCTGAAGGTAGAGCTGTGAGAAGAGCAAGCTTTCCTTTCCAAAAGTAAATGAAGCTGCCTACATTCTCTTCTCCATCACCTTAACACAGCATTTCAGTGGGAAGAGCACTCACTAGGGACATGGAGGCCCCAAATTCAATCCATTCCTCCACCTGAGAGAAGGTAAATCCATTTCTTCAGGGCACACTCTTGCTATCAGTCTCCACAAGGACATCCTTAGCTCCTGCTAAATATTTGTCATATTTGTCAAAAAATTAATAACAAAGCATTGATCCTAAGAGCAACAGCAGCTGGTCTGCTGTCCAGAGCTCACAAACAAGGATGAAAAGATTTGGTTCTGCTCTGTGCTCTAAGGACTACTTTTGCGTCTTATCTGGTGATTACTGTGTAAAATAAACTCAGGATATCTTTCTGAGGGTTCCCTAGCACCCTCCTTGCAGCAGTAAGAAGTAGGGCAAAAGACCAAACTCCCCTTATACATAACAAATTAGACCTTGACTGAATTAATCACGAAAAAGAAGATGGGAAGAAACAAACATATGCAGAAACCTGCTGCTGTCATCTCCACAAGAAAACCCCGTTAATGCCCCTCAGCCTGATAAAAGACATTCTTTGTGGCGCTGTGGACAGCCAACTGCCGGGGGTCCCCTGACAGTAAGGAACAGATGCTCCAAGGAAGACACAACAGGTGTGACATGAAAACAGCAGCATGCACTTGGTCCAGCAAAGATCCCCCCACAAGGTTACCAAACAAGCCTCCACCAGTACCACACCTCAGAAATACTGCCTTTGCAGTACCCATGGTTTTGTGGCAGCCAGCCGTCTCTAAAAATGCCTAATCAAGATTAATTAAGACCCTCCCCCAAAAACCCCAGGAAAAACATTATCTTACTTGGGGACCTTGGTACAAAAGAGCAGAGAAAAGGATCTCTAGCAAATATGGAGATTGATTTCAAAACACTAGGGGAAAAAATATACCTCCTGTATTTTTGAATCTCTTTAATAATTGTCAGATCTGTGAAAATATTCAGTTAGAACAACTGTAATCAAAATAATATACTGTGTGTTTCTGTCATCTTGTTTGTGGATTCTTTTCCACTCCCAAAACAGCACAGGCTTGGTTTCGGGTAGAAACACTTTTCTTTTTGCAATTTATTTTTCCTCTGAAGAAAATGTGCTTTCAAATTATATGGAGGATAGATTTGTGGATTTGAAGCAGTGTGCAGGCTGTTAGGGGTGAAAAGGGAGAGTTTGTGGCATTGGGGCAACGTGTGCTCACATCCACTCCAGCAGCCATGACCACAGACTGGGAGGATCCCGGCAGGAGCTATTGTAGCTGAGGGAGAATTTGTCAGAGCAAGAAGCTTGCTGGTGAAGGGAGGAGCAAGACTAAATCATCAGAAGGCTGGTCTGTGGGAGGAGGATCAGGGCAGGAGGGAGAGCGGGAATTTTTGGTTGGTGGCAAAGCACCAAGGCACAGGAGAAAAACACTTTAGTGCTGCATATCCAAATGAAAGTATTGAGCAGTCCTCGACCACCCTCTGAGCTGTTATGCCATATTTACCTGGGGAAGTGATCTGCTGGGGATAGAAATTGTACGAATGTCAGAGTTGTGCCAGGGAATGTGTGAGCCAGAGGCAGGACATGCCAAGCAAACTCCCAGATCTTCCGGGGAGTGGCACACTGTACAAGTGCCAGGAGAGGCTTCATTTACAGCCAAGGTGAAGGTTTGTCAGTCTAGCTTGTTACCCAAAATCTGTAGGAAAAGTCTTCTCTGAGTTTCTGATGCTGAGGATTAGGTTTGGTGTCACAGACCAAGTGCCTACGCACCAAGAACTTAAAAGCTTCATCAGAAAGAGAGCTCCTAATTGTGCTTTCCTCATCACCAGCTACCAGTAGGAGACGGAGAAAACAAAAAGTTCAGAGAGTCAGAGAGTTTCTTCATCAGTGCTGAGCAGCCGTAGCATAGACTGCATTGACAGACAGATATAAGTCTGGAATTCGGGACATTTTGAGAACTTCCTGCCTGAACATCAACCATAGCTCTAGCTGGACACCTCCAAATCTCCACTCTGTCTTATAAACTGCTTCTGAAAAAAACCCTACCCCATGTGCTTTCTGATAGTTGCAGATCTTTCTACATCCCATGAGACTACCTATGGATCTCATCTGTAGTAGTGATTTTTACTACTTCTTTTTCTTCAGCCAAATTTTGAAACTAGATAGACTTCATTTTTTTTAATTACCCTCCTTCTTTTATGTTTTCACAGTAAGTGGAACATTTTCTTCAGCAGGTTTTTTTCCCCAAATCTTGTCCCTCCACCTATTCTCCTTAGAAAGGCATCTAATCTCTGCTTTTGAGTTCTGAGCTTTCCTTGTGCACACCATCTTCTCTGAATAATTGGTTTAATCCATAGCCTAGCAAGTCTTCCTATGCGCTGTTGTCTCCATACAACTTTTTGCATTTGCAGGCTGTAACCAGCTCTGGTGACAGTTTTTCAGTAAAAGAAGAAAAATGACATTGTAAAATCTGGAGCTGATCAACAAAGCTGTTGGTGAAGCTCAGAGCAATTCACAGCATTCTGAAGTTAGTCTACTGCTATTATTGCTGCTCACATGCTGCTTATCATATCATAGAGATCATCTGGTTACAGCCTAGTTACACTCTTAATTAGCGAGCCCAGAAGTCTGCCAAGTTTGAAAAAAACAAAATAGTTTAACTGAGAAGTGAGACATTAACTATTTGAGAGATAATATCATCTATGAACTTGGTAGTCTTGTTCAGGAGTATAACCTTTTTCTCATTGAAACGTCCTTTTCAAGTTAAGTAATACAAAAAAGAGAACCCAAAAGTTGGGAGAAAAAAAATAGTGCCCACCCTGAGAGACCTTAGGCCTGGAATTTTTTTCTTCAAAAATCTTTCTTTGGGGCTTAGGTTTCAAAGTCTGCCCTAGATAAATTACAAGAAAGATTGGCTTGGTAACTCTGGCACTAGTTTGCAAATATGATCTCAGCCCCACTTTCAGCCTCAGGTTTTTCCATATGGCCACAGGGAAATCATATGGACATTTGCCTGAGAGTTCTGTCCCTACAGACCCTTTCCCTGCAGGACTGGGTGTAGAGGTCAATTTGCTGCTGACCTTTAAACGACTGTAAAACTGTAACTTGGCTACACTGCAAGTACTCCCACTAATTTTATACTTCCTGGGGCTTATCTATTATGCAAAACCAGTCAGGTTTCACAAGCTGGAAGTTGTGTAGAAGAGCAGCTTTTATCACAGCCCAGTACTATACATGTGCATAGTCTTTGTTTTGACATCAGCTTAATCGTGTCCTGTTTAGATAATTGACCAGAGAAGAACTACAAAAATTTCCAGGCTAGATAAGTTATCCATCTTGTGGAAGAATCTGACAGAAAACACAAAGGAGGCAAAGCATTTTTGTTTGTTTCTCCAGCTAAGCTGATTTGTAAAATACAAAACTCTCACATGTTTTTTTTGAGGAATACAGACCCTGTGGGACAGTTGTAAAACGCCATACAAGAACATTATAAAACCATTGCAATGTACTATTTGAAATGTGCCTATAGATTTAAAAAGTAATATTTTGCTTCATTCTAGTTAGCATCTCTTAAACTAGATTCAGTAGCTCCCACGCACAACAGCTGGGTCTTCAAAATGTCAGGTAGCTGACAAGGGGGCATGATAAGAATCCACAAGTGTTTCAGGAGTTTAAATATCAAAGCAAGAGATTCTCCAGTCAGGATGGAAAGGGGTAAGTACCAATTGGTTTTGTTACAACTATTGACAGGAGCACATCCTAACAGCCTGGTTGAACTTCTTGGATAAAGGAACAGCCAGCCATTAACTGGCTCACACCAGGGTATATCTGAGACCTCATTTCTCAATCAGACAGAATTCTTAGACCGGTTAAGTTACAGGAATTGATGCTGAGCCAGGAGAGCAAAGGGAATACAAAGATAGTAACAGACTCCAGAGATCCTGGGAGGAAAAACAGTGTTCAGGGCCAAAAGGAGGAAGAAGAGGCAAGGCAAGAGAATCGAGTTGTTCTGTAAGAAATTAACCAAACAAGGTGGGGTTTGATTGATTGTTTTCATAGACTTAAGATCCTTGTCTCCTAAAATCTCCTCTGCCATTACAACCCCAGGTTCTCTTCCAGGGCCCACTGTCTATAGGGCACATGCTATGCTCAATCAAAAATCTTTGAGCCCACTCCATCAGCCACTGTGTAAGGGCTGCATCCACCTGCCTCCTCCTCAGCACAGGCATTTCTTTATTCCCTTTGTCCTCTGTACAGCTGCACTTCTTCACAGACCTTATTTATCTTGAGATTTCAGCTCATCTTTCAAATTTACTTGAAACCCACCCCCAAAGTTTTTTGGGGGAATTGCTGATTTACAGGGAGACAAACAACACAATCTCACAAACCTAACTTCAAAGGCAACCAAGGTAAAAAATGCCAGGTTTTAATTTCTGATCCTGTTTGTGCTAAATGTTGTCTAACACTTTGGTAGCAATATGTGGCCCTGAGATCTTCCTTCAATATCCTATCAAGAATATAAAATAAATTCTGAGAAATGTAGTCAGTGTAAAATAAAGTGAGTTGAAATTGGTTGCTGGGATGCAAAACTGAAGCTGACAGGCAGTTGTGAGGAAACTTGCAAGAAAATGCTTATTTTATGTATTTCTTTGGGGCTTAGCAGCCTGGAGCTGTCAAGATGGTTTTGCACATGCTCTGCAGCAAAAACAAGGGAACTGAGCGATTTTACCAGTAGAAAATGTAAATTCCTACTGCATTAAGCAAAGCTTCAAGATTAGAAGTGCTATTAATGCCTATAACTTGAATAAAGCTACTTTAGTATGTATTTAGGGGCCTAAGTTTTCCTTGTAAAACTACATTTTGAATTTCTTTAGTAGCCTGTTGTGATAATTTTGCCAAGGGCTTGTGGAAATCTAAGTAAAATATATTAGTAAATTTACCTCCATCCACAGCTCTATCAAACTGTTCAGATATCAGTAAGTGATTAATGAGATTTTTTTACTCTAGAAATTAAAAAGGACCACCCCATAAAATATCCTGTTGAAGTGCTGGCTCATTTTATTTTCAATTTCAAATTATTATCTGATAAACAATTCACTGTATTAATAATTCATTGGATTACCTTATAGACATATAGGTTCAATATGTTACCCATTGATCCTTTTAATGGCAAATGTTTAGAGTGAGAGTTTAGAAGTTGCTGTGTATCCTATAGGAGCTATGCTGTTTCATTTCTTAGGTCCTCCAGAAATCCTCAGAACATACCCTATGAGACTTGCACCTTAGCATTTTTTTCTGATCCCTTCAACTCCAACAACTATGTTCTATTTCTAAAGAATGCAAAGAAAATAAATAATTTATCTTTTTAAAATAAGAGACAAACTCAGGATAAATGCATGCAAGATAAGAAGCTCTGAAATTAAGTGGCACAATTGATTTGAACCAAGACATTATGGAGCCTTTCTCCTGACAATCAACATTAAAATAACATTAGCTAGTAAGAACAAATAAATAAAAAATAAGTCCAAAAATAAAGCAAAGTAGGTATAATAGGATGATGTTAGTCTCAAGTTTGCTTCAAGACATCCTGTCTCTTCTGGCAACACTTTTTAAGTGTTATCCTGCTCAGCAATAGTGGAAATGAAGAGTTCTGAGTTCCCAAATCCCAATGGCTATTGTTTGCAAAGAGTAAAGAACTGTATTCATCTATAAATCAACAGCATTACTCTGGATTCAGTAATTCAGCCCTGTGTGAAGGACTGGGATAAGACTGATGCACAGTTAATTTATCTATGCCATGCTAAGTTCACTCAAACTCGTCCTTGCAGCCCCAGAGGACTCAGGTGCAGTCAGAGCTCCCAGAGGAGCGGGTGCCCAGCCACCTTCACACATCCCAGGGCACAGCATGCCCATCCTGGCACCATCCCTCTTGGTTCTGCAGGGAGAAATGGTGAAGGGAAGAGATGTGATGGGCTCTGTATCTTTGGAAGGCATGCAAATACCTCAGCATTAGGCAATCAGATAGGAATGAGAATATAATAAAATCATAATACATAAACCATGTATATTCTACTTGCAGGCCTCTGCCTAGCCAAGTGTTTTCAAACATTCATGTTAAATCTTCTTGTTGCTGATGGTGGGGTTGTTTCATTTGGTTTCTTCAAAGTTCTGATGACTGCAGCAGCATCCCTAAAACAGCTGCTCCCTAGCTGCATCTCAAAATAGTCTGATTAATCAACCTCGCTCATGAGTGATGAACTTTGTCCTTATATGCAACTTTTGAGTTCATATCTAATATTGTAAGATCAGTGCAGGTACAGAAACAAACTGGATTTTCCCTGAGAAAACAGATACACCCAAAGCGAAGACACGATGCCTTTTTCAAAATAAGCTCTCAACAACTCAAGAATTTGCACACTTTTACAATGTCACTAATGTACTTGAACAATGAAAGGACATAAATGAGATTCAGGACCTACACAAACATGCATATATAGATGTGACAGCCTCACCACCCAGACCTCTCCAACCCTCCTTTCAGTTAACGGATTATTGGAAATTATTGCAGCCCTGTAAGTGCAGCCAATTCGTGATGCTTTCCCCAATCTCATACACTGAGGGTCAGAAATAAAGTTCTTCAGAGTAAATTCAGCTCTTAGTGACCTCTCAGCAAACTTGCAGTCTTTCATAAGTTTCAGGAGCTTTCTCTAAACAAGGAAGATCAGCATCTAGCTTCCTTTCTCAGAAAGGTCAGTAGGAAGCAAAGAGCAGTGCTGATTTATCTTCATCACTTGGTGACAGCTTCTGCGAAGGCAGTTGCCATTTGACATTACTTTTTTCAGAATCAGAGAATATAGTAATCTACAATTCATAATTTCTATGCCATTTATTTGTTGGGTATCCTGTCTTCCTTGGACACTTGTCACTGTTGACAAGATGTTTGTAAACATTTTAAAATTATTCTGGTTCAAAGCATCTTTGTATTGTACTGACAGGTGAATTGGAGGATTACCTGTAGGGACATTTCCAACTGTGCACTAACCCTCTAATATATATACCTAAATCCATCCATATACAAATTCATTTGAGGATTTGAATCCTAGGTAAAGGATTACTTATGCAGAACTCACTGATACCTTAATTCTTTGGCTAAATTTGTAAATTTTATTACAAAACTAGACTACAAACAGACAGATGAGGAGATTACAGAATGTTTGATGAGGCAGAGAGAAAGGCCTTGTGAGATCCAGCAGCTCCAACTACTTTCCACTCAGTGATGGAAAATAGTAGCATTATCCACAATTCACGTTTTATCACTAGCACCAGATAGAGAGTCAGAATCTGACTCATTTTAGAACAGTGGCGATGGGGGAGGGAACAAAAAAGAAAAGAGTACTCTAAATGCATGCATCCTTCACTAAAGTCTTTCAGGTGGGTCAACCTACAAGAGTGTCCTCAGGAGGAAGGGTATCTGTTGCTCCAAAAGCACAATCAGACGACAAAGGAGGTGAACAAAAATCTCATTCCCTTGAAGTTTGGCTTGCAAATCACAGGCAGTGGCCAAGGAAAGAAATAAAGATAGGTACGATATATTCCTAAAAATGTCAATAAATGTTTTATTCCAGAAAGGTTGTAACAATCAAAGGATCTTACTTTTACTAAGTGGGGGAGAAGGAAATTCAAAACCCTACAGAAGCACACAAAGGCTGCATAAAAATACACCCATATGCATATGATCATGTAGCCTGAAAATCAGCACAGAAAGGTATGTAACAAAATCACAACAGGCAGGATTTTAAGCAAGCAGCTTTTGGAAATGTAGCTCTGAACAGTAGGAGAGCACACAACAGACTTGCCAGCTCTCCTTTTCTTCCCTCTGCAGGCCGTAAATTTGCAGAATCATCTCCTGGTCTCTGGGGAAATGCCCTTTGCTAGGCTGCCTTTCCTCATTTTCCTGTTCCAAGGAAAAAAAAAAGAAAACAACACAAAGACCAACCAACAGTAATTCAGAACATCTCCATATTCTAGCAGCAGCCTTGCCAGCACCAAGAGTCACCCCCACTGAGCCTTCCAGTCCTGACAGCATTCACCCACTTGTAAGAGCTATTCCTATGGATTTCCTGGGTTGCTGTTCCTGGTCTATGTGAGGGCAACCCCCAAAAATCCTGCCATCCTCTTCTATGGGGAGTATGGGGATAACCCTACCTTGTACTTGTCTGCTTTTAATTAATTACGTTTAAGCACAAGAAAGAATAACTAAGCACTTGCAGAGAAAGGATGGGAAGGAAGAACTCAAAGCTGTTCTAGAGGGGAAATAAAAGATATCTGGAGTCATTTTCTGCCCTCCCCATCCCTCCATTTCTTCTTCTCATGTAAGAAAGTAAAGCAAGAATGAGTGTAAATAAACACGCATATATGTACTTTCATATGCAAATGTTTCAAACTCTACAAATGAGTTTTTGCTGCTGGCTGCCGCCTGACAGTCTGAGATAGTGAAAGTGCAAGTCATCGAACAAAAAGCTGTGAGGAAAGCAACAGAGAAAATGCATCTGAAGAACAGGAAAGCTGCTCAAAGCCTAGGTTTTTAAGAGACCGAGTTCCTTGGTCAAAACTGCAATAAGCAAGGCAAAACAGAACATTCCACAATGGGGGAAAAGTGCAGGAAATGTAAGAAGAGAAGACAGCAGGCGAGTATCTGTTTAAGAGACAGCATATGCAAAGGTGAGTAATGTCTAATTCCTTGGATCTGTTTCAAATGGCAGCATTCATGAAATCCAGAGGAGAGGAAATGGTGTTTGGCAAAAATAGCCCACTTAAAGGGGAAAGACTGCAGCGGGGCTGTTAGTAAACAAAAACTGTGGTTAGGGGCAATTAGGGTGTTGCAGGAGATGTTCCGTTCACTCCAAACCAAAAATAATGGAAAGGACAGAATGGAAAGGTTGATGTTTTCCTTCCACAAAACTATTAATGTTGCCTACAGCACTGCAGCCTACTTCACACGGGGTTCCCCTATGTTTCCTGGAAATATCAAAAAGCAATACACACTTGTGCTTCATCTAATGCAGGCTCCAGTCTGGGTTCTTTATGCGCTTTTAAGGATTATAATTTTTCTTGTATCAGTTAATTTTTCATGTTACCAGAAAATATTCACGTACCTCTGAAAACGTATGCTCTATATTTGGGTGGTTGCCATTTCAATGAGACTTTTCTACAAAATAAGGGGTTTTAGCTTATGTTAAAAATGAACTCTGTAACATAACTTGAAACAAGTTGCAGCAAATGCTGTGCCATCATACCATCTGTGTTCAAGCACAGCTCTAAAGCTCTCCTCCTATTGCTTCCTAAAGTGGAAAATAATGGTAAAAAATAAAAACAGATAAGATGAAGCATTGTGTATTGGAATACATTATGAACCTGAGCCTTACAATGTTTGCTTCAAAAACCCCCCTCTGTACCTGTATACTCCAACAAAGCATCATTTGGAAACCAAAGAGGAGGGTTATATTCTTCACATTTAAATTAAGCAACAGTGATGTTCTCACCTGACACAGCTAGTAAATTCTGGTGAGCTTCACTCTACACAATATTGCTTATTTTACTTTTTTTAGCTCTCTCCACAAGCCTTCCAACAATATTCCATAGGAACATGAGTGAAAGTCATTAAACCTTCGAGTTAATTGAAGGAACTAGAACTGATGAGAAATATTTTTTTTAATATCCCACTGTTAAATTAATGTCTAAGATAACAGGGGTTGATGAGCAAAACTTAAGATGAGTACAATACACATTATGACAAATCCCAACACACATCTTAGGCCACGAGGAAGGGTAGTAAGCACTCCAGAAACAAATCCTGGAGGTAAAATGACACCATGGAAGAACTAACTGCTCCTTATATGATACAACGAAAAAAAGCCTAGTTCTTAAAAAGTCAACTTTGTCATGAAGATCTTAAAGTAGCACCTTTCTGATATTCAGTCAAAACACAGGATCACTGTTTTGAAGATGAAAGTGACCCCATTCTGATCACTTTACCTCACTCTCAGGACTATAGTCACTTCGTCACTGCAGGGGGCAAGGAAAACAAGGACCAGGCTGGGAAGCTGTCCTGGGACTCCCTGGAAAAGACAGAGAGAAGCGTGCAGGCAAGAGCAGGAGGCAGCGCACCTGCGGGAGAACCCGTAGATGCGGTTTTCTCTGCACAAATACATCCTTTACTTCCTCTTGCTTTCCCAGAAGCAAGCACCTCACTCTTCCTACGCTACTCCCTCACTCTGTCCCACCAACAGACTTTTACGAGCGTAGACACAAATACAGGCCCGTCCTGCGCCGGGGCTCTTCCTGCGGGAGTGTTCCCGGCAATCAGCGGAGCGAGTCCCGGTGAGCCGGCGGGAGTCGCTCGGGGCGCTGCTGCCGCTCCGCTCCCGCGGCGGCCGCACAGCCGGGATACAGTCCCGGGCACGTGACCTCAGCCCGAGCTTTTCCGTGAGGTTTGCACCGAACAGGAACAGGGCGGAGAGCTTCCCGGCGTCTCCCGCAGGCACGGGAGCAGGCTGCAGCAAGCCACCGGGAGGGAATCCCCCTCCCACCCTGGAGATGCTCCTGGCCCATGGCACTGCCAGATACAGCACGAGTCCAGAAGAGAACCTTCAGCCTACCTGGCCCTTTTGAAAAAATATATCGAGGTGCTTTCTCCATCTTATTGTTCTCCATTTTATTTCTAATCCTGTGAGACAATGCTGATCCCAGAGCCTAGGAGAAAGCAGGAGAGGTCAGGACAGTGCATACTTGAGACAGGGATTCAAGCTGGGGCATTGCTGTTCAGAAAGGGGACAAGTGAATGCCGACTTCGAAGACCTTTAGGAAACAGGGTGGGTTTTTTCAGAAAATGAAAAAGCATTTCCAACAACAGCAATGTTTATTAATACTCTTCCTACTCCTGTCAGCACGTTCTCATGAACGTTTGGCTGGTGCTGTCCGAAATGCCCGCTTGCATTTCCAAGGGAGAGGCTTCCAGAGGGACCGTCCTGCGCCTGCAGAGCCGCTGAGCGCCCGTCCGCCAACCCCGGGAGGGTCTCGCAGGGCCCTGCCGCCATCCCCGGGCTCCCATCCTCTTCTGGACCTCTCGTTTCTAACCCCCAGGATGTGTCGCGCTCCCGGCGCAGGATGAGGCTCCGGGGCGCGGTTCGATGCGGAGCCGTCCCGCAGCCTCGCGTGTGCCGGGACAATCCCGATTCCCTCGAACCCTGGGGGCTGTGCCACCCAGCCACGCACGGGGCTCGGCGGGAGTTACTGGGGACACTGGGCTCTCTGGGCGGCACAAAGCCCGGTGAGCCGGCCACGGGGGGCGCGGAGGGCGGCGGTGACATCCGCGCACACCCCGCGGCCGCACAAGGAGGCGGTGCTGCCGCCTCCGCTCTGTGCCGCAGGCGCGGGCGCGGCTCCGCCGCCCACGGGCGGGTGCGGGGGTCTCCCCGCCGGGCCCGGGCCGATGCTGCGGGCGGGGCGGGACGCGGCCCCGAACCCGCGGCGCCCCCGGTACCCCCGGGACGCCCCGCTCGACCCGGGGGTGGGGGGGTGCAGGCGCGCGCCGCGGGCGGGGCCGCCGCCGGCTCTGGGCGTGACCGCGGCGTGGGGGGGCGAGGGGGGGAGGTTCGCGCGCGCCCTCGCGCGCCGTTGCCATGGCGCCGCTTGACGTCACGGGCGGCGCGCGGCCCGCGCGGAGCGGCGCGGTGATTGGCGGAGACGCCCCGTGCGCGGCGCCGGGAGAGGGAGGGAGGGAGCGAGGCTGCAGCGCCGCGAGCGCCAGAGCCGCACAGTCCGCGCCGGCCGCCCGCCCGCACCGACGCACCCGCGCCCGCCCGCCCGCCCGCCGCGCACAGGTAACGGGGCCGCCGCCCGGGACCGGCCCCCCCGGCACGCGGCAGGTCGGGACCACTGAGCGGGGCGGCCGGGGGACGGCGCCCAGCCCACTCCGCTCCCCCCCGGGGCGGCTCCGTGGGGAGGGAGCGGGGCGCGGGGGCCGCAGCGCGGGGCGGCGGGGGCCCTTCTCCGCCGGGGATAGGAGGGGAAAAGGGGAAAGCACCGGCGGAGGGGGCGGTAGGTGAGGGCGACCCCGCGCCCGCAGGGAGGGGAGCGCCACCCCCGTCGGGCGGGGGCCGGGGCGCGGGCGGCGGGCGCTGCCGGGCGTGGTCTCCCGCCGGGAGCCCTGCCCGGGCGCGGAAGAGTCGCGGCGGCGGCCGCGTTCGCTTCCCTCCCTCCGCCCAGGCCTCCCCCAGCACCCCCCTTCTCGCCACCCAGGCCCCCCCCGCCCCCGCCCATCCTCCCCGCCCCGGCCGAGGGGTCCGGGCGAGAGCGGCGGCCTCCCCGAGACTGGAGGGGGCTCCTCCTCCATCGCTCCCCCTCCCCCGTGCCGAATCCCCCGGGGATGGGCCCGCGGGCTTTCCCTATTCCGGGGCGGGGACGCGGCATCCTCCCCCGGGGGTTCTGGGCGGAGGGGTGCGGGATCGGGGCGGGCCGGGCTCCGGCGCCCACCCGCCGTGACAAAGGCGGCGGGCGCGGCGCTCGGTGTCCCCGCGGCGGGCGCGGCGCGGGGAGGGAGGGAGGGGAGGGGAGGGAGAGCCGCCCGGGGCCGCCCGCCCGCCCCGCCCTCCGCTCCGCCCGCCCCCGGGCCGCTCCATTTTCTGCTGTCACCGCGCTCGCCGTGCCGGAGCCGCGGCAGCGCCCAGCCCGCGGGGGCGGCGGGTGGCCCGCCCGGGGATGCTGCCGCCCGGGGATGCTGCCGCGGCAGCTTGCGGTGCCCCGGGGACTGGCGGCGGGACCGGCGTTGTGACCACGTTTGCCCCGGTCACGCCGAGTGGTAAATAACCACCGCCAAAATCTTGCTTTAAAATGGCTCCTTAACCCCGCCGCGCGCGGTGTGGGCAAGTTCTTCAACGCGCGTTTGCAAACAAACGCCGGGTTTGTGCCTCCCTGTTGGGGGCAGGAGCTATTAAAACTTGCAGTCACCTGGAATGCTAAAATGTGCTTAATTTTTTCCCGAAGACGGGAATATAGCCCTGCCATTGTTTCTCTTAATGTCACCTGAAATGGCAAAAGTCTTAGTGGTTAAAACTGAAGATGCTTGGTTGGGGTGTGTGGAATATGCAGAAATATATAAAGCACTCGTCACCAAAACTGGTTTGTGCTTTAGTAATCTTATTAAGCTTTAAAGGATAATGTACCCCCAAAGCACGTTACCAGTTCCTCCAAATGATCCAAGTCAGGATACACGGAAGGATGAGGGATGAGGGACAAGTATGTGTTCTTCCTGTGCCAAAAGAAATTTCTCAATACCTCTGCTCAGCAGAATTAGATTTTTAAAATTTTTTTAAGTGCTTACAAGACAGGTTAAGAAGTATTTCATCCAGGTTGTGATAACTGAAATACTGATGTTGAGGTCATATTTTTAAATAGTAAAATTTTCTTTTGTCTCTGAAAGCATAGCCGCCTGGGCAGAGCAGCAATACCTGACACAGAACATCCCATAATGGGGATCCCATTTTGGGGAAAGGAGTTAGCGTTTTGGGAAGGCGTACAACTCACAATTTAGATATTTGTTGCATTCTGACTTTTTAACATGCAGTGGGGGATTTGATTTGCAAACGTTTATGCAAAGTATTTCTGCATATAACTATGATTCTGTTAAGGTGTTATTTGTCCAGCCTTTATTTGGTTGTCTCCTTTGGAAAGCTTACTATTGGATATTTTCTTTGTCAATTTTGCTACACTGATAATGTAGTCTTATGAAAGAGTGGTGAGAAAAACTAAGGATCGTTTTTCTGCATAACATAGAAATGATTTGGTTCCAGTTCACCTTTGGTTGCTTTTTTTTTTTTTGGTGTTTATTAAAATAGCATACTTTTAAAAATTTACAGTTTTTCAGGAGGAAGCAGTGGCTTTAACTCCCTGCTCCATGTGTCCATGTGTTTGAGTATCCAGTGCTGCTACTATGCCTTGTGTTCTGGATTTCAGTTGTAACTCTTACACTTCCAAACTGCTTAGAGAATACAGGTTGCTTCTGCCTATGAAGTTGAAACACCTTTGTCCTTGACCAATAATGCCTCACTATTTTTCCTCTTTAGAAATATCAGCATGGATAAAAATGAGCTGGTGCAGAAGGCCAAACTGGCTGAGCAGGCTGAAAGATATGATGACATGGCAAGTTGCATGAAATCTGTGACTGAGCAAGGAGCTGAGTTGTCCAATGAAGAGAGGAATCTTCTCTCTGTTGCCTATAAAAATGTTGTAGGAGCCCGTAGGTCATCTTGGAGAGTCGTCTCAAGTATTGAACAAAAGACGGAAGGCGCTGAGAAAAAACAGCAGATGGCTCGAGAATACAGAGAGAAAATTGAGACTGAGCTAAGAGACATCTGCAATGATGTGCTGGTGAGAAATAATGATACTGTTGATCCATTTTTACTTAGAGTTGCAGAGTAAATGGTGCTGGGTCCTCTGGGACTATTTCTAGTCTGTCAGTAAAGCTGTGGTCTGCTATGCTATTTCTGACAATAAGGTTTAAAAAATGTCTGAATTTTTCTTTTCCTCTAATGTGCTGATTATTTATATATAAATTATAGTTATGAATGCTAATAAATTTGGAGACTTGCAGAAACATTATTGTACATAAAGTAGTAGTTATGAAAGATCAACATATTTCTCTGAGATTGAACTGTATACAGGTTTAGTTTGGGGGTTTCTCCTCCCCGGTCCCCTTCCCCCTTAATGCAGTATTTGTATCCTAGATGTCTTCGGTTTCTGAAATTTTAATATGCTGCTGTAGTTGTAAAAGGTAGTTCTTACTCTATGGAAATTGTGCCCCTCCCTGGGTAAGATGATGTAATGTTAGTTATGACTCAGCCGTGCAGAAAATTGCCTGCAGGAAGAGGCAGTAGAAATGCTGTGATACCTGCTTAAACTTAATTTTTTTTCTGTAGCAAACTAAAAGGGTTAGGCGTTTTCTGAGACTTGTAGTTACATTAAAATGTGCACGTGCACAGCAAGCAATGCTGTATTTTCACTGGGAGGCTGGTTTATTGTCAGGTTTTTTCTCAACTGCACACGCCTGTGGTGCTCCAGTGAGCACATGAGGGGCAGCTGTTCAGTCCTGCAACCAGTTGTGAGGTAGAGGTTACTGTCAGCAATGGACTTGTCCACTGCACTGTGGACGCTGCTGGCTGTCATTCCATATGTGACAAGGGATCGCCTGTAGGTGACAGAATGACATGGGACATGAGGGAAGTGTCAAATAGCTAAGTGCCTGAAGATCTGGTACCAAATGAAAGTTGAGATCAATGAGTAGCATAAATTCTGCTTGATGTGTGAGATAACCAAATGGTAAGTGTGGTGATAGCTTACAGAAGACTGGTTCTCTGAGGGTTTGTAAGAGTCAGCATGGACAGCTGAGATTTGGCTTCCAGTTCAGGGTGGGCGCTATGGTTATTGTAACACACCCTATCTTGTATGTTTTGTTATCTTGTTTAACTTCTACTCTGGAAATGAAATGGCAGAACTTACTCATAGGAAAAAACTGATTTACTAATACTTGTGTTGTAAAGTGGTGGCTCATCTATTCAAGCCAAGGAAATGAGGATCCAAATCTGGCATTCTAATTGCTTGTTATTTCTTTCTTCAATTATTTTACTAATGGGAAAGTCAGGGTATGGGTGGATTCTTTCAGTTCAGAGTGATCTGAAATTCTTTTGTAAACTGTGTTTTGTTTTAAGAAGTCATTTTAATTAAATCTCAGCTTAGAAACCTTAGAAGAATTTAGTGTTTGCAATTAATTTTTCTGTCTAATAATGGAAACCAGGTTAAGGTGAAACTAGCTTTTATTGTGCATGCTAAATTCAAAAGCTAAAACAAAACCCAGCTTTTGAGTTTGCTGCAGCAACTAGAGTGCCTGGGAGGGGAGGAGTATGGGTGGAGAGTCTTGTTAAATCTTCTGAATCTCAAAATGGACTTGAATTTCTCTTTGTGTTAATGAGACATATATTATTTAAAGAAGTTATTGTTCTTTGACATGTTACTATTTTTAAGAAGCTAATGACTGACTAATTTTTAACATTGCCAGTCCAATTTTTCTAAATGCATTAAAGAAAAATGACTGTCCAGAAGAAACAATGCCTTAGGCAGCGATTAGCAGTAATAAAACTACCTTTTTAGACTTGGTTTAAAAAAAAAAAGGTAAAACTTTTGTATTCAAGGGATAGGGTTTAAAAATACTTTCAAATGACACATGCTACCTTTGATGTTGCAAATTACATTGAAGATTTAGATTTATATTTTAAAACGTTCTCTTGTTTTCTTTTCTTGAGCTATCCTATGCATGTACATTCTTACTCACCTAGAAACATGGCTGACTGTATTGCTTTATCCACTTTGCTTTAACAGAGAAAAAAAGAGCTGTGGTAACATTCAGTTGTTCATTATGAACAGGAGTCTGCACAATGCTACATGCCAATGTAGAACTATAGGGTTTGGTTTAGTTTTTGGGTTTTTTTCAGAAGATCTCTGTAATTTTTATGCAGCATAATCTAGTCTATAACTGTTTACAGACGTGAAAAGCAAGGCTTACCCAATCTTAATTGGTGTGAAGTATGCCATTAATTAATAAGACCTGAAATGTTAAACTTTCAAAGCTTTTAATCATGAGTCTTATCAATTAGAGTACAAAAGCAGCTCTGCAACTTTTGTATCTTTTATTGAGGCTGTGGCTCTCTTTGAGCTGTTGTTGTGTCTTCAGTTGTCTTCAAGTGTCTTGAGTAATGTTTAATGCTCAGGGGTGTTACATCACAGCTGAGTATGACTGCTGTCCTAACTTGAGTGTTGAAGGGAGGAAAGCAATTTAGAGAATGTGTTTGTGACTAGAAGAGTGTGGCCAAAGCTGGCTCCTCTGCAGCTTCCTGCTCTCTTCCCTCATTTATTGGAGTGAAATGTACTGTACTGGAAGAAACAGCTCCTCTAATCCTGTAGATACAGAATATACTAAACTCTGCCTGGGCTTTGTTTCCATCTCTTCTACTAATTTACAGAAAGAATAGGAGCAATTAATGATGAACTTCTTTCTTGATTCATCCCTGTTGGGTCCAATGATAAAAGTTTTAACAGTTAAGTGATCAGGTCTGAATGTTTATTTTTCTCTTTTACACCGATCTTGCAACAGGAAAAGACCACATCTGCATCCTTGCTGCTTCCTGAATCTTTTTTTCTTCAGCCTGCCATAGAGAACCTTTACAACTCTGCAAAGAGTTGAACCATTCCTCTTGTTTCCTGCAGCCTCAGAGTGCTGCTATACAAAGAAGAGACACCTACAGTATCTTGTTCCAGCACCAATTCTGTCAGATATGCATTTAAGTATATTAAAGTGTAATATAACCAGCTATAGTTTGGAGTTGGTCTGGTAGTGCTGGTAAACATCAAATAATTGTGACACACTGAGTGTAGAACAAGCTTCTTGCACTGTGGCAATGAAGACTGTGTTTCCAAATTTTTCAACAGTAACAGTGTGTGTGATGCTGGGTGTAAGGAAGTATATTGCCATACCTGAGCATCTGAAAAGTGCTTTGAGTATTATAGAAAATTTCCATTTGATACAGGAAATTAAGCTTTTAGTTAAATACTTTTCCTCATGTTAGCTAAGTGTGTGCTTCACGTTCTGTTTCAGTTTTTAGAGTAGAAAGGAGGGTCTGTCTAAAGTACCAGTATAATGATCTACAATCATCTTTTATTTGTCATTTCCATAATAAAAATCGTTATTAACAAGTGTGGATTTTCTTTAAACTGCTTTTTGCCATTAGTAGAAAAGCGAGTTGTAGCTGAAGTGATTTAAATTAAATCTGCAGTAAGCTGAATTTTTCAGCTGACAAGGGTTCTGAAGTAGAGGGAAGAATAGGGAGGTCTTTGAATAGCTAACACCCTGCACTGCTTGTATGTTAGAAGTTCTTAGGAGCTCTAGTAGCATTCAGGAAGTCTCTTGTATGAGCTAAATGTAAACTAATAATTGAAAACATGACTGGCTATCTTCACATTAGTACAAATGTAATTCCAGACAGTTGCACTCTTCCCTAGGCTGGCACATTCTGCAGCAGTCCCTGCATGTCCTCCAAGTGCGCAGTATGTGGCAGTTCCCATGTTCTTGCCTGATGCCCCGTCTTCTGGGTGACGCTGCTTCCTCCTCCAAGTTTCACCACGGAAATGCCCTAAGTCAATGTCCTCTGGCAGTGCCCAGGCACCCTTTCACCGTTTCTCTGCCCTATTAGTTGTTAAAGTCTGGAGAACTTCTGCAAACCTTGGCTGCCCTTGAGCCTTCTGGAGTTACTGTTACACACAGGTGCTACTCAGCATTTTCTCCCCACTCCTTTCCTGCCAGAAAAGCAGCAGGTTAATGGTATTGTTTAGGACCTTCCAGTAAGATGAATTGTTTATTTTCTTCACTACATTATTTCTTCCAAATTTCACCCTCAGAGGCGTAAAAAGGTACTCCTTGTGTGCTCATACTTGAGATTTCTGTGCATTCGTTATGGATGTTTCACTTCATAGAAGCGGTAATTTGTGAGAGCAGAAGATTCAGTTGTATCTCAGATTAGTGACTTTAGGTTTACATTTTTCTATGTATATTGTAGAGAGGGGGAGTAGAATGTTTAGTAACCTGTCATAGGGCTGCAGGCTTCACTGGGGGAAGGGAGTGTAATTCCATTCCAAAAGCATCTAAATGGCTTTTTAAAGAACATACCACAGAATTAATGCCTATTGCCATCATTCTCAAATTACTGTGGAACTGTTTTCTAGTTGCCTGCAAACATCTAATAAGTTACTATGTTAACTTCTATAAAATGTTTAAAAATTCTTAATGACAGGGTTAAGAATTTTGGTCTTCTCTCCTACAGGAAGCCATATGGTTTTTGACATGCACATGTGTGAATTGTCTTTTTAAAACTCAGCCAGCTCAGTGTGTCCTCCTGATGGTTTGAAGTGCACCTGTAGACTGATGATACCATACAACCTTCTTGCTATGTTGGTATAGCAGAAAATTCAGTGTTCTGACTGAAAATCACTGCCTTCAGTTCTGTGACTCCTTCAGGCTTGCTTAATTTTTTATTTTTTATTGCACTTTGTCTTTGAGATCTGTATCATTTTCTTCAGAAAAAAAAAGGGGAGGCATTTGTAGAACCTTCTATTTGCAAAAATTTCAGTTGCAGAAGGGGGTGATTAATGTGTTGAAATCTAGGAGTTGGGTGTCCAGAAGAATTGAGGTTAGAAAGGAGGTCATGTTCAGCTCTGCTCAGAACAGATCTGGTTCAATCACTTTGCTCAAGGACTTCTCAGTCAAATTTTTATTATCTTTAAGCATGGAGATTCCACAGCCTCTCTGGGCAGCCTGTCTTAATATTTGTTCATGTTCGTTGTTAAAGGAACAATACTTGTGTGTAATCAGAGCTTCTCATGTTCAACTTGTCTGCTGCCTCTTGTTGATGTCACTGTAGACCTCAAGGAAGAGTCTGGCTCCGTCTTCTCTAGGCAGCTGTACACAGCAGTAAGACCTGCTGGTCTTCTCTGGCCTGAAGAAACCCATCTCTCAGCCTTGCCCAGTACCTCATGTGCTCCAGCCCCATAGTCCCTTCAGTATATCTGTGCTTTTCTTGTGCTGTGGGCCCAAACCTGGACATAGAACTCAAGATGTCATCTCAAATTGTCAAAATTTACATTTAAAGATGGTAATTGGTAATGTGTTAGTGGCATATATGAAAATACTTGAGTACTCTGGTTCACAAATGCTTCTCTGAATGAATTTATATGTGTTGCAGAGCAAAATGTAGCTGGGATTTGCTAACTTACAAGGGTGATTATAATTTAAGCTTTTGATTAACTCCCCAAGTCTGGCTTTTTCAGTAAGGATTTGGTTGGTATCATTGCTCATATATATTGAAGGTAGGAAGCAGAGGCAATTTCTATCAACCTCATTATTTCACTCATTTTCCTAATTGTAGCTACACCCTTTCAGGTTTGGGCGGTTTTTTGGTTGTAGGTTTTTTATTTTGGTTTTGATTGTTGGTTGGAATTTTTTTGGTTGCCTGCAGTGAAATCAGTGCCTAAGCTAGAGTAATTTTCTTTACTTTTTTAAGCAGTTAGACTGTTGGAAAACTGTGGAATCTTTGATAATTAAAACATCGTTCATAGATCAGTTTAAACTGGGATTATTTGTATTGTTTTTAATTTATTCTAATCTTAGCAAGAAGGGCATCCATAATGTTGACACGTTTAATGCTTCCATTTGTCATAAAATCAGCTAAGGTGGTCTTCATAAATGCAGCTACCTCTTAGATTAACTGCTTGCACATGTGTATGCACCTATATGCATGTATCTACATCCTCTTGCATTTTTTGGAAGTAGAAAAAACCTTTATTGTAACACTAGCCTGCTGTACTAATTTCATTTGGCCTTAATGTTTAATAATTTGCTTTGATTTACAATACAAATTATTATACTGCTCAAAAGCATGGAAGTGACAACTTGCTTTATTTGACAGCAGCCTTCATTGTTCAAGTACTTTATGTACCTACTGCTGATACTCAGTTCTAAACAGCAAAATGCAGTAAGTTGATAGTTCAGTCATCTTCATCTCCTTTGTGCTGGTGAAGGAATAACTTCACTGCATGTACTTGCAATTTTGTGAAGCTGCTGAGTGTATTTGTTTCACTGGTTGGTTGCTTAGAAGTCTAAGCAGAAACACTGCATTGCTAATGTATCAGCTTCTTGTGCCTGTGGAAGCTGTAAGTGGTAGAAACATAAAATTTAGAATATGAACAGAGTTAGTGCATTATCTCTGCACATCTGTACAAACAAATACTGCACTATCTCTGGTTTTATCTGGAAACTTCTGTTTCGTTACTGTGCACATGGCAGAAGTGCATTTCTGAAACGGGTTCTCAAACGCTTGTACTTTGTTGTGGGCAGACAACAGCTCCTGCCTCTGAAGCTGGCTGTCCATTCAGGCAGTAGTTGACTGCCATTTTTAAATAGTTTGAGAAAGCTTGTGCTGTTAAATTTGATTGAAGAGATTTAAGATTGTGATTATTCCTTAAACTCGGGTGTTTTTTACTGAATGTTAACTCTTGTGCAGTGGATTATTTTTCTTGAAATCTGACAGAAGATTGGCAATGCCTCTTCAAATAAGAAGTAATAATAAGTCATGTTCTACTAAGACCAATGGTAAATTCTTAATTTTTTTATCAGATAAAATATGTTGGACTCAATGATCTCAGAGGTCTTTTCCAACCTACTTGATTCTGTGATTCTATAAGGCAGCTCAAATGAGGCAGAAAAAAGTTGTCAGTTGGTTTTTGTCGGTGGTAGGGTTTTTTTCTGGATATTACCCTTTGTGATTATGTTACAAAAGATTTAACAAAGGTAGTCTGATCTTTTAACTGGTCATTTTCTCCTAGTGCAGATTAGGTTTATATTGCTAAAATGGCATCTTTTCTAATAAAATGTTTTCATTACTACCGTGTGCTATATCGAACCCTAGTCAATCCATATTTTGCTTCAGGAGGTTTGCAATCTGCTCACAGTGCAAGCTGCTAAAAGATAAATGGCTCCTGCTTCTATTTCTGAGCAAGAATAAAAAGTGTTGCATCATATTTATGGGGAGTTTTATTAGTATTTATTTAGAGACCAAAACTGTAGAGACTTAAGACAGCTTAAGACATGTTCTTGTTTGGAGTACAGCTGCCATAGCTGTAGCTGAGACCTACATCCTGGGCAGAAATTCTCACCCAACTCGGTGTCAGTTTTTTATTAGCTCAAGTTTCTCAGAGGATGTTGTGAAAAAAAAAATGATTGATGCATCTAGTACCATTTTATTTTGATGCAAGTCTCCAATATTCAAGAAGCAGTTTAATGAGGTGATGCTGAGGAAAAAAAGGCCCAGGTAAAAATTGCATATTGACTTGGATTTTCAGTGGAAACTGTTTAAGATCTCAACAAATTTAAGACTTTAATCCTAATGTTTTTCTATTAAGTGTCTTTACAGGCGCTGCCTTTCATATGAATTTCATCAGAGGGGGTTACTAAATTGGAGAGGTATTTTTGCCTGTGCTTCAGAATTTGGTTCCTTCATGATCGTGTTTGTTATGCATGCTTTGGTAAAAAACAGTAATGATTGCATGAAACACTTAAGGAACCTTTTGAATTATCTCAAGAGTGTATCCTGATACAAGGCACACTTGCCTCTCTTGCCGTAAGTACTCATTGGAAAGCAGAACAGTAGAAGAAACTAGCTAATAAAGGACATGGTAGTCTAAATTGGGGAAGGCAGATCTGCAAAGGGAGCTACATGTATGGCTGTAAAAGAGTGAGATGCTGCTCCTCATTGCCTCGGGTGCTGTCCATTTCTTGTTTTGCTGACCAGTGGTGTGTCCATGCCAAGCACCCTGTATGCATTTTTGTACATACAGCCACTTGTTACTGACTTGTATCTATCCCTTGGCATATGTCTCAGCATGAAGGTTATTTTTCAGGGTGTCCTACTTTTTCCATGTTTCTTTAGCCTGCCCATATGTGATGCTGCTTTGTTCTCTTTTCTAAGGATACACATTTAGACTGGTTTAGTAGTATTTTTATGTATAAACTAAGATTTCTTGCCACTGTTTCTGTCGTACGGGATTTTCTTCTGTCCATTAGTCCTTTGAGGTCTTCTTTTCAGTTACCGTCTTACTACTCAGACTTCATTTCCTCTACTCATTTCCTTCCTAGCTCTTCACCAGGCTGACTACAGCAAAACTGCTAATCAAGTGTACCTTTCTCCTGCTCTTAGCAATTCCACATGACCCTATATAGGCACGTCACATCTCCCACTGTTGCATAAACGCTGTGAACTACTCCACAGTCAAATCTTTCCCTCCCCCTTGAAGGTTCTTTGTCCCAAATTCTGAATTCCTCCCCTGCTAAGGGTCATGCTTCTCACTTCATCTCTTCCAGCCGGCTTTATCACCTTTCTCAAACTTCTGCTGTTGTTTCTGCAGGCAGCCAGTTTGATGAGAAGAAGGAATAACTGGTACTGAGAACAGGCAGCAGGCTGGTTTCCTTCTTCAGCAGATGTTTGAGCGGAGATCTCCAGTGCCTCAGCAGCCACTAATATTGACAGCTTTTCTTATATTCCTGTTCTAGTGAGCAAACTAGTAGAGAGAATTCTGTAGTTAGCTTTAAACTCTAGGGCTGGAGTAGAAGGGTGAGAACAGTCCTTTTGGTTTTCACAAGAGGGTTGGAAGTCACCCATGAGGCAGCAGTTACAGAGCCCTTAATCCCAAACTCTGGGCAGAACTGTAATCAGGAGCAGCATAGTAAGCCTGGGTCAAAACAGGGTGTGGAAAGGGATTGTCTAAAAATACACCTTTTAAAAATGCAAATATTTATCTCTTTTCTCCAGCAATTCAGATGGACGTGTGTAAATGAAATTACTGGCCACAAATGGTTTAATTAAACCCTTTGTAGTGTGTGTGGCAGTCTGTGCAGTGCAGTTAATTATTTGCGTTGTTTTATAGCTCGGAAGTTTCCTAATCCTTGTGTGGAAAACAGTCATGGAAAATCACTTACTAGCTTCTAATGGGAATTGATGGGTGTCTTTTTTTAATGAAACTGAGAAGTAGTTTGAAGACAAAAGTAACACTCATGTACAGGTAGACAGGTACCTGCAGCTTCTTCTCTGATGCATTGTAGGTATTAAGGTTATTTTGATGTAATGGGAGTTCAAACAATGTGTGGAATGTGGACAAGAAGCCTGTTAAAGGTTATTACCTCCAGAGAAACCACATCTGGCTCAGGAAGTCCCTGGGCATTGATGGAGGCTAAGAGAAGCTTGACACTTTGTTGCTTTGTTCATGTGTTTTTCTAGTGGCATCCACTTTTGGGCAGTGTTGTAGTGAGGTTAGCAGACCAGAGTCCTGTCAGCCACTATGATCCCCCTTGTGTTCTTATAATGTCTTGGAGACAGATAGTGCAATGCTGTTACATCATGAAAATACCAGGCTGTTTGCATTAAATATTAATTTAGTTTCGGGCTGAGCTTATAAAAAAGGTAGTTTCTTTAATATCTTTCATGAATTTAAAAAAAAAAGAGTTCTTCCATGTCATCTTCACCCCTGTGTCGTATACCATGGGTGGGTGACAAGTCAGTTGAAGTTCAGCTAGAACTCTTGTGTAATTTATTCTCAAAATTAGAAAAAAACATCACAACTAGGTGTTGGTGTAGGTTAGGTGTCTTTCAGTACTGCATTAAAACAAAAAAGCCTGCTTATTTATTAAACAAAAAGCCAGATTATTTCAGAGAAGAACTGGTACTTTTTAAAGTACAAAAAGTATTTCAGTGTATCCTTTTCAAGTTTTGCCATTCTTCATCTTGGTTCTTCTGTGCAAGAGTAATATCTTTTTATTTCTCCTATAGTTCTAGTGGTTTTATTAAATTAGATATCTGAATAATTAATTTTTTCATATTTAAAAATAAGGTTTCTCCTTCTCTGTACTTTAACTATGTATTAGCCTCTAATTGCTACTACATTTTCTTATAATCTGGTGACTATTCTTATTTTCCTGCTTCTCAGGACTGAAATATATAAATAGAAAATCAAGTTGTTGATGCAGTCATCTGTAGTGCATTAATAATTATCTAAAGTTTCTAGGCAATAACATGTACTGAGTCCAAGCCTTTAATAAAGGGAAATAAGCACTGAACTAGAAGCAACAAGGCAAAACTAAAATTAATTTAATGCTCTTATGGTGGATTGTGGATTTGGGAATAGATTTCTGGCCCACACAAGTAATTTGCCAAAGATGCAAATGCTTTTAAAACAAGAGTCGTTTTAGGCTTCAAGTGTCAGGAAGGGACTCTTCAAGTCTTCATTGGCTTCCTGTCTCAACTGCAGGCCACACCGCAGTTCAACAACTGAAGCATGTCCACTTGCAGTAAGAAGCAGGCAGACTTCTAGGAGAGGTTGGCTATTGGGGTTTTTTGTTACTACTTGTTAGGCTTCTTTCACATTCTGAAGTAAGTCTGATGTCTCTTAACCTTTCAGACTTTTATCTCACAAAACCACAGGAAAAAGTACATAGAGCCTTTCATCGAAGTGGCTCAAAGTGTGATGTGCTTCATGTTGCCACCTGTTGCTTGTATCCTGTTCAGGCAGTAGAATATGTGTAAGAATGAAGTCAATCTCTTTCCAGTTTGGTGTTTAAAATTAGCCAGGATCGAAGTTCACCATTAGTATAATTCAAGTTGTGTGCAGACAGCTTCTGGTATGTCTTTGGAAGCAAAGACTTTTCTCTAGTACTTGCTGAGGATGAGGGAATGTCCCAAATCTTATCAAGGGCATGTGCAAGCACAGCTGACATCTCCTGAGTTTGAATGTGTTTGTTGGCCAGTCCAGAGAACCAGAAAGCTGTTGACGTAGTCAGAACCAGAATTGCAAGTGTGAAGTGTGGAAGCCTGATCTTTGAACAGCCAGCATAATAGTAACAGTTGATATTCAGATATAGTACATACTTTTTTTAAAAAAAGTAATCCCCATTAAATCTGTCTGAAAAGACTTAGAAAAAATGCTAGAAACACTTGTACAAGGTATTACAGGCAAGGGCTGAACAGTGGTCTAAAATGCTGCTGTATCTGCCTAGATGCACTACAGTGGTATGGTTTATTTCACAGCATTTAGATTCTTGCTGTCAAATTAAATGCTGTTTCAAGGGCCAGGAGTGGTGGTTTAGTTTAGAACAGAAAACTGTTCCTCCCAGGTGCTGATCAAGATGCTGTAATTAACTGCTCCTGTATTTGTATATATCAAACCTGGATGGGAGTTTGGTGTGGTAGCAGGAACATCATGAACAAGCATGAGACCTTAACTACATACAGTGTAATAATAGCCATGTGCTGCATGGACTGCAGCTGTCAGGGCACTGTAGGCATTGCAGTGATGCAGATCACATCAATTTAGTAAATACAGACCACTTAACTGATCCAGTCTTGGACTAGCTGCTGCCACTTTGGTGGCCTGTTTGGTGATCAGCTCTATACTGAAAAACACTGCCCTATTAACTGGTAAAGGAGAGAGAAGGTGGGCATGTATTGCTGGTACTGCTTAAGCTTTGGACAAACAACCTATCAATAGGACTTAAATATCAAAATATTCCTCCATGTGGAAAAAATTGTATCCTCCAGATGTTTTGCAGTTAAGGCTATGAAAAGAATCCACAAGATAAAGAGTATTCTCCATAAGCTGAGGTGTTGGCAGATAACAAATTGTTAGATTTCTTGTGCTTTTGATTCTGCTGATATCTTCTGTCATTGAACTTTAAAAGGTTAGTAGTTTCATTGGTCTTACCTGTCTGGCTTTCTGTAGCCATACCACCTTCATGCAGGTTATGCTTTCACAGCCACTCTCTAGGATAAATCTGAATCTTCAGGCTAACTTTAAAGGAGTGGTCTGTGTCTACTTATGCCAGTAAAAGAAAATAGATCCTGTAATAAAGGGACTAATGCAAAGAGAAAAAACTGAATTTATAAGACTAAATAAATAATAGGGTGGAGATCTCCTTTCAGTCATTTCACATGCTAGCTTTTAAATATCAATCTACTTGCAAGTTTTATTGTTGCTGTTTATGAAGTATTTGGCATAAATAAAATTCTTCCAAAGATATGTGGCACACCAGTCCTACGTGTTGTCTGTATAGAATAGACTCTTTCATCCAAATATGAGTAAGCTCCCAGTGCAGTTTGTTTCGGAGTCTCTTTGCATTGGCTATATTCTGTGAATAGCTGTTGAAAGGGATTTTCTCAGTTCATCAGTCTTTGAAATTCAACATGGCTTTAGAACTTTTTGCAGTACAGGATTTACAGTGTTCAAGCTCCTTTTGCCCTGCTAGTGTTGGTCTGCTTAAGAAGATCATTAGTAGTCTTTCCTCCCATCTGTCTACTGGTGCAATTCACCCATTTAGTTTGCAAACAACTTTACCTCATTTGTCATCTAAGTGAAGTTTAAATCTTGGAGCTTGGTTGCTGCTGTGTGAGTAAAGCTGTACGTTTTAATCACGTGACTTATACAGATAAGAAATAATTTCTGTTTCTGGAATCACTGAAAATATTTTGGTCCGGCCAGTTAGTGGAGGATGCAGAAGGAGGGTAACTCCCCACAGTGCCAGAAGCATAGGTGCAGACTGACACACCTGGTTTAATTGAAGTCTCACAGAGAAAAACTAGTAAGGAGGCTTGTTCTCAGCAGCTGGTAACCTTCAGTTGTCACTGGAGTTTCTTGGCACTCAAGAAAATGTCGTAGCTGCAAACCTTAAGTCCTCTAGTGATGAGGATGGAGTGTATAAGGAGTTACAGAGGGCTGAGGTGTGTGACCCATAAACCTGCTGGTCTCCTGCTACATCCCAGCCTCACTGGGACAGAGCTGGCTCTAAACCCTTCTCCTGGTGTGGTGGGATGCCCTCAGAAGGGTGCCTTTGGCATGAGGCAGCTCAGCAGCCAATTTGACTGTCTCCAGAAAAATACTTCTGCTGCTTACTGGCTTGTGTTGAGTTCCTTCTGTTGCCAAAGAATTGTCTCTTCATTTGGATGGGAAGTGAGGACATGTAGTATTTTTCAGTGTCTCCTTGAGTGGTTATAAAATGAAGTTATATACCAAGCCCCACAGTACTGGAAAGACTTAATATTAAAGATGAATGAATAAATCCATTATGTGGAAGCCACAAAAGAAAGTGCACTTACAGGTTTTTTTTTCTCATTGTATGTATCTCATGCATAGGCATGGCTGAACCTTGTCTGACTTTCATTCTGTCAGCCTGATTTCTTTATTATCTGTCTGCTGCAGTAGAAATCATGAGAGAGATGCTACGATGGGTCGCTTTACCTTGAGGAGTTTCATGCAAGTTTGAGTTTACCAATAAATATTCACTATTCATATAAATGAATTAGCAGTACTTTAATTAAAGAAAAAAGCAAGCAAAACAAAAACCAAGACTAGATTTGCTCTTCTTGCTCTTTCTGTTAATTACAGTTTTCTGTAGCTTAATAGTTGGCCTGTTAATCAGAGCAGGTTCCACAGGTGCCCATGTCACAGTGCAGTAGTTGCAGCCTACCATGCCCAGGGTAAGCCTGTCCCAGGAGTGTGTCCTGTAAAGATGTTCATTTAACCTGCTGGATGTCTTGAGAGGAGAGTGCTGTAAAGCAGCTGTCATTCTGTAAGTTGGAACTAAATTAGTTTGTCCGTTTCTGTGGTATCCTTGGAAATAAAAGCTAAAAAAGTGAAGAAGAACTGCAGTATCAGTCATCTAATTTATAGGGAAAAATAGATGGCCAAAAATTTGTACTAAAACATATTTTAAAAATTTTCTGCATAGCCTTCACCAAGTATAAGTAACATCTTCTGATTCAGTTCTGACTATTCAGGTATGCTGTACCTTTTTTGACTTTCAAATAACTGGTTTTTCTTTTAAAGTCTGACTTGAAGCAGTCTATATCACAAAGTCTGACAAGCTTGTACCTTAATTTGACTGAATGTCTTGGAGCTAGTGACTTTTTTCCTTCTTTTTTTTCTTTTCATCATAGTATAATTCTTGCTAAATTACATGACTGCCTCAGCTATGTTAACTTGCTATGTTAACAAGCAGTTAGAATAATCTAGAAAAACCTGGTCTTAAACTGTCATCCAATGGGGAGGATTTGGTGGAGTGATTCCAGAGAGCTACCTTTGCTTTGGAAGATAAAGGAAGTACCTGTTAGGGCAGCACATAAAGTCAAATAGAGGTGCTACAGAGCTGAATGTCAGATTGTTAGCTGTCTGGAAATGCAAGAATACAGGTTCACCTTGTGGTTTCTTGCTGGTGATGCCAGTAGAGCATTCAAGTTGATGGGAACTGGGCTAAGGAGACTTATTTATTACCTGTGTATGTAAAATAATTTGGTCTCTGATTTGGCAATGGATATATCAAATCCTTTTATTATATTTTGTGGATGCAGACTTTCTTCCATGGTATACCCTCTGCCCAGAGTCTTTGGACTGCCTTATTTTTGCCAGGGTTCTATATGATGGCTTACAGAAAGCCATCCTTTGGTCATAAAAAACTCATCTGCTAAATTGACACAACCTCCTTCTCCCCATCAAGGCACACAATGCAGCATTCCTTTTATATCTAGATTTGGAATCCAGAACACGTTCTCTAGATGACTATGTTATGTAGGATGTGAAGAAAATAAGAAGTGAAGCTGCCTTGACTTAGAAATAAATTGAAATAAAATTGAATTGTTGGTTCAGCATATGTTCCAAACACTGTGTTCTTTGTTTCCCTTTTAGTCTCTCTTGGAAAAGTTCTTGATCCCTAATGCTTCGCAAGCAGAAAGTAAAGTTTTCTATTTGAAAATGAAAGGAGACTACTACCGTTACTTGGCTGAGGTTGCTGCTGGAGATGACAAGAAAGGTATTGTATGTCAGCTCATGGATAAACATTGTCCAGTTAGATTGCTTTTGATGGGGCAGTGACACACCTCTAATTTTAGAGTAATTCTGATTTGGGTGTAAATTTCTTTAGTAATAGGCTTCCTGTTTTCTGAAGGAAAATCATAAATTGTTGGCTTTCAAATGAGTTACAGAAATTTCCATGTGCATGCTGATGGAAGCATGAAACAGACACTGAATCACAAAATCTTGAAATTGTCTCCAGCTTCCTGCATGCATGTATCTGGTTTATCACTGAAGTACTGGTTTATGCATTTCTATGTGGCTGAATGTTAGGGGGGTTACCTCTTCATTGTCTTGTAGCTTTCTGAAGACTTATTCTTGCCATTTCTCCTGCATTTCTACAGAATATAAGAAGTCTGCATAGGTTCAGTGAGCAAAGAGGCTAGAAACAACCTGGAGGAGAAAAGGTTTAATAAAATTAATCTTACTGTTAGGAAAATTTCTTCTGTAACCATGGTAGTTTTATGTCCAAATGTCTTCTATTTCCTCAAGTTTCTTATATTTTCATGTAAGTAGCTTGTCACAATTGCAGGTAAGTTGCCTTCACCTAAATTTAGTTTAAAAAGTTAGTATTAGGTACTGAACATTTTGAGTTCCTTACCTGCTGTGGTTGGAGGCGCCCTAACAGCATTGCTGCCTCCGTGCAGAGTCCCCTTGAGTTCAGAGCAATACATCAGTTGAGATCCAGCTCACTGCAAACAGTGCCAGGCTGTTTCCTGGAGCCACTTCAGGGCTGCTGGCAGTGTGCCCTGAGGAGCAGCACACTTGAGCACAGAGCCAGCCTGGTGTGTCAGGCCCACTTGGGCTGCCCTGAGTCTGCAGGAGCTGGGGGTGTGTGACCCCTCGGGGGTGTGGAGCGCGGAGCTGTGTGGCACCGCTCTGCCCTCGGCAGCACCTGCAGCCCGTGGCTTGTGCTGCTCTCAAGCTGAGAAACCCCCCAGTATGGCACAGAACGATATCTGTGGGACTGCAGAGACTAGATTGAGTTTGGCATAGTTGTGAAACAGCCACGGAATAACTTCAAGGGGATAGATACGTCTGCTTTACTGGCATGTGTTATATCCACATTACACAGTGAAGCCCAGTTTTCCCAGCATGCTGAATAATGGAGAGTTACACAAAAATCTAAGACTTAGTATGTTATTGTGTGCAAACTGACCCAGTCTTAGTGACTGCAGAGTTGTATGTGTTACCAGTACTTCAGATCTCTTATAGAGCTACCGTGTTTTCCTTTGGTAATTTTAGTTGTCTCTGTATGCATAGGAGTTACAATATTTTGATTCCCGAGGTATCTTTTTCTGTTGAGGATTAAGTTACAGGCTCTAAAATTAGACTGTGAAAATCTTCATTTAAAGTGCTTTTAAAGTTTATTTTTATTTAACCCAGTCTCCTGGCTGAGCAGTTTTCGGTGGGTTTCCATTTTTTCAATTCATCCCCCACCTGCAGTGTTTCATGTCACGTGTTTCTCCTGTATGTTGTCTGTGACCTTGAAGGAGAGCAGTTGATAATTATTGTTGAGGAAAGAATGGCTGCTGAGTTGGACAGTATTCTTCAAGCCGTTTGCAGTAAATACAGCAACATTATAAAGCTCCCAACTCTAGCAATTGGATTTTTAACTTCATAAACCACATTATTTATTTTATGGAATGGGCTTCCTTATGGCAGTCTAGCAGACAGGAATGTCAAGCAGGTACCTCACTCTATTTTATCCTTGAACTTTGGAACTGTACTTTATAAAGAATTCAAGGTTAAAAACTTTTTTATACTGTGTGACTGATTTAAAAAATTAACAGAATACATTAAATTATACACTAAGTGTTCTGAATTGTTGTTGAAAAGGTAACTCTTTTCTCAAATAAGGAGAAAAAATACACTCTTTGTTTTGAAATTACGTTAAAGAAAAAATACTGAAACATAAAACTCAGCTTCATTCCCTGAAGTTACTTGTTTTTCGTTCTGCTTGTTTTGCCTTTCATAAACAGCACCATTTTCTAAGGCTTTTCCATTATGAGAAGAGTTAAACATTTCTCACAATTTCTAAATTTAACTTGCAGTAAACCTAGTTCTTCTCAACTGTAATGTACTAACTTCTGCATTTTCAAGATATTAGGGCAGCTGTCTGATCTGAAACATTCCATTATTAGTGATGAGTGGAGAGGGAACAGTGTTGATGAACTGTGCAGTGCATGTCCTCACTTTTCCATGTGGAAGAGAACAATATGATGTTTTAATTTTGGTGAATATCTAAAGGTGGACAAATAGTGGTTGCATAGATATCCTGAGTACTGATATTCCATTGCTTTCAGACTTGGAGTCTGAAAACTCCTTACTGAAATCCTGTATTTTTGAGTTCTCACCTTAAATTTAATTCCTTTCTTTGTTCTTAAATGCACTCTTGCAGGCATCATGCTGGATGCATTTCTGGTTTGATCCAGAAATGTTAGGGTTGGAGTCCTTTTTGCATCTGAATTGAATGACTTTCTGCCCACCTTTTTCTCAGATGCTGGTGGAGAGCTGAGGAACAAGTGCCCCTTTGTGCTCAGCATCCAGCGCCTCCCTGGGCCCTGCAGCCTGTGGGCTGTGTTGGGCCGTGATCTCTGACTTGTGCAGGCTCTAAGTTCAGGTGCCTTCAGTGATAAAGGAAACTGCTGAGCTCCTCAATCTTCATATACACATTGTAGTTGCTGGTTTTTGCCAAGTGTTAATAACTTGTACAACTGAACCAATTAAGAGTGACAAGAGATTCATCTCTAAAATAAAGGAGCCAAATTATTAACTTTTCTCCCTTCAAAGTTTATATGTCCTAGAACCTACAAGTTAGGTAAAAATGCTTTCCATGTCTGCACTGAAAATAGAACTATGTTGGAAGCTTCTAAATATATATATTTAATTTCAGTTGAGGTATGCCACACTATCTTTGTTGAGCAGTTTGAATGGAGACTCATAGATGACTATTACTGTAAGGGTTCAGCACAACAGGCAAAGGTCATCACTGTTTCCTGTGACTAATATACAGCTCTAATGCATTACAGTGTTTAAAGACATTGAAACTGTGGTACTGTATCAAGTAGATGGTGGTGTTTATCTTCAGTGCTACAAAACTGCTGCAAACGTGTAAATGCAAGTAGAAACAAGTCGTTGGGAAGAGACTCAAACTGTGATTTGGTCAGTAACAACTTCCCTCCTTTTTAATCATTTGAAAATGTAATTTAATAAAATCTTCATTAAATAGCAACTTGTTAGGTGAAGTGCTCATTCACACGCATTCACTCCTGACATGGTTTCTTCATGCAGGTGTGAACACAGTCCTGATTGTATGTCTGGATACAGTGTGTGACTTACTTACTTGTTGTGGGTTTTGTTTGTGTTTGTTTTTTCCCCAAAGGGATAGTGGAGCAATCACAACAGGCATATCAAGAAGCTTTTGAAATCAGTAAAAAGGAGATGCAACCAACACATCCCATCAGATTAGGTCTGGCTCTGAACTTCTCCGTGTTCTATTATGAGATTCTCAATTCCCCGGAGAAAGCCTGTTCCCTTGCAAAAACAGTAAGTCAAAGAGGGGGAAATTCTATTAAAATTATTTGCATAACCTTTTGTCACATGGCTAATGGAGTTGTTTGTTTTTTATAAAACTAGGCTTTTGATGAAGCAATTGCTGAACTTGATACATTAAGTGAAGAGTCATACAAAGACAGCACGCTAATAATGCAGTTACTGAGAGACAACTTGACAGTGAGTATCATCAAAGTTTGCATATAGATTACAGGATTGGTCTTCTGGCACTCCAAGTTGTCCTTTTTGTTCCTGGCCATAGAGCTGTGTCTTGTCACTCAGAATCAAGTCTGTAGTACATCATCTTGAGCTAAATCTTTCTCCTGCCTAGTTTTTGGTTGTGTTTTTGGTTTGGTTGGTTGTTTGTTTGTTTGCATGCTAACTAGCATGATTTTCTGACAAATTATGAATTAACCACATTTTTCAGGTTATTTTATTCAAGGAATCAAGCATGTTTAAATGTTGAGTCTGGACTGTGACTAGCAACCTACTACCCAATGTTAAACAGTATTTGAGAATACAGTTGCATTTGCCTCTTTAAAGCTTATGTCAAATTTCATTTAGCTTATTCTGCATGAATGTGCAAGGAAGAGATTCTACATGAAAACTGGAAACAAAACTAGCAGCTAGCAAGTCCATTTAAGGACCTGTTGTTTAGAGGTTTTTTGTTTGGCTTTAATTTTGGTAAAGCTGAAATGGAAATGGATGCTAGCCAGGCTATTTCCACAGCGGTTGTAACATAACTGTCTTAATTCCTTTTTTTTTCCACCTCCTTGGACTCACAGCTGTGGTGTAAGTTGTCAGAATAATCAAAATCTTCATCTTGTGTGCAGGATTTTTTAATCCCACTTTGAACTTCAAAACTGGCAAAGATAAACATCTAAAGCAAATTAAACTTAAATGTAAGCAAACATGCAATAGTGTAATTAGATTACTTAGTTCACTCCTTGGTCTGTGGGGAGTTGCAAGAAGAAATAAAGAAGCCAGAAATGAAAAAATAAGCAACAGTTCTTGTTGCCACATATAGCCCCTTGTTAACACTTTGTGCTTCTGATATCAGAGACCTTTGCAAAATAGCTGCACTACTTTAAAAATAACTACAAGTAAAATTGTATAGTTGTATAACATTGGAGTTGCCATGGTTTCTGCTTTTGTATCTAACATTTAAATTCTCTTGTCTTTTGGAGCCTTTTCCACTGGAATGGCAACTTAACGCTGCTGCAGAAACTACTTGTAATTGTTCCATTTGTTGCTTACAGAACAAATGGAAGCGATTTCTCAACCTCTGTATTGGAGACAGATACAGGGTTGGCATTGCTCTCAGTGTCTGTGTACTGTCCCCTTGAGTGGGATTGCTCAAGAGCTGCCCTCTGAATGAGTGGTTTTGAAACAGAGAATAGAAGCTGACTTTAATTGCTGGCTTCCCAGTAAAAATAATGTAAATCTTGTCATAGCAGTTGGAAAGCAAATTGTTTCACACAAGAACAAAAGTTGGACTGAGGTACCATAGTGTGTGAATTAGGGCAGTAGGCCTGATAATTGATGCAAGCTTTCCGTTACAAGGGAGAAAGATGTAAACAGATGCAAGATTCCATATTCTTGAATGAATGATGTGTCTTGCCTTAAATGCTTTGTGTGAGCTGTATGAGTACATTGATTCCATGTTTATCCAAAACTTCTTGAGGTAGAAAATAACTTTTGATATGTGTGTGACTGACAAAGACTACAGTGAATTTCATAAATGTAAAAAAGGTCTGTTTTGCTAGTTAAGCAAGTGGTGAAGTCTGAGGTAGGTGGGCTTTAGACAATGATTCAGCATGTTGATCAGTTCTGTGTAGTAGCACTTTCCTCAGTTGTTGGTTCTGTTTTACCTTGAGTCTTCTATGCCTGAAGAAGTCTGTTTTCATTCTCTGTGGGTGCTGAAGGCAGAGAAGTATTCACAGGGCTGTTTAACATATCACCAAAATCTGTTTTACTGGAATTGCTAGATAACTTCTTCGCTCTGTTATGAAATCCTGTTTTCTTTTATTAAATAAAAGGCAGCCCTTCTTCCTAAGGGTTTCCCTCCCACCCCCAGCAGATTTGTTAAACTGATCTCAATCTCTCAGTTGGTAAAATTGGTAATGCCCCTTTCATAGCACTCAGGCCCTTTTATCTTAATGAATGTGTATTTTAGATTGGACATGAGGAAAATTTTCATCACTAAAAGGGTTGTTAAGCAAGGTGGCCCTGAGAAGTGGTTGAGTCACCATCCTAGAAATTACTTCATTAGTGTAGATGTGATATGGTGGACTTGGCAGTGTTAATGGTTGGACTTGATGATCTTGAAGGTCTTTTCCATTCTAAATTACTCTTGTGACTGTGTTCTAGGGGTGATAATTTAGGATAGAAACCTCTGATAGACTTCTGATAAACTGTTCTTAATAACACTTTCTTACAAGAATAGCACTGAAATTGAGACTGATGTAGTAAATATAATAATGTACTAAAGATTGCAGTGCAGATCTAGAAACAGGCTATTGGTGTGCTGTTGTCTCCAGTAAAATGACTTTTTGCTTATTGCCTTCAGCAAGGAAGATTAAGTGCAAATACCATGCATTATGTTCAGAGCAAGAACAAGGCTACTGGTCTTGTGCAGGCTTCACTGTTGCTGTTTCACCTTCTGATCCTGAAAGCATGAAATGTTTCTGATGATGGATTTTAAAAATAAAGGCATTCTGTAAGACTTCAGTGGTATAGTTCAGTGGTATAATTCTCTTCACTGTTGGTAGAGAGAATTAATTGGTTTTATGTTTTACTACCTTATTCTGTAGAGCGTGAATGATTCGGTTAATGCTTCTCTAACTCCCTAAAGTCAGAGATGACAGATAATACTGGGCTGGGAATAGTTTGGAAGCAGCCAGCGTGGAGATAGTTGGTTCACAAAATAATTTCTTGGCCTTGACTGTTACTCTGGAACTGATGCTCAGTTTCCTTAGCTAGTACTTAACCCTGATATATAGCTCTTTAGTATGATTTTATGAAGCTGAAAATAACATTTTGTGCATAGTGCATGCTTAGCCTGATTTTCTTCCTTTCTTGCCCTGCCTGCCAAGTTGGCAGCTCAGTGTACTGAAAGTTGCTAAAGGGGAGCACAACTAACTGAACAGAGCCAAGGAATAGAGATTTTGATGAAATATTTTGGGGTTTAAAAAACAGAAAAAACCTTCAGATGCCTGTTCTGAAGAAAAGGTAAGATTTGCTGTAGCATTGGATGTGGAGAGATACCTTTACTGAAGCTCTTCCTTCAGAAAGGGATGTAAAACTTGCTTGAGGAGAAAGAACAACATTTAGCTGTTCAGTAGGTCTGATTCTTGCCTGCTTGTTAGTCATATTTTAGTGAGCCTTGTGAGTAAGAAACTTGGGTTTTGACTGTTCAGAAACCTGCTCATTAAATGCAGTGTAGGGTTGGGTCACCTAGAACTGAATTTCTGTCTTGTGATTGCCAGCAAATAGATTCATGATACTGTGTGCCTTTCCTTTCTCCACAGTCCTTAGTAGAACAACTTAGAAGTTGCTATTATTAAGACATAGGCCTTCTTTCTAAAAATTACTTAGTAATTATTAGTAATAAATGTATAATAATGTACCTGTTACTGTTTTCTTTCCTAAACAGTTGTGGACATCGGATACCCAAGGAGATGAAGCCGAAGCAGGAGAAGGAGGGGAGAATTAACCAGCCTTCCAACTTCCGTCTGCCTCATTCTGAAATTTAAACAGTAGACCATTTGTCATCCATGCTGTCCCACAAATAGTTTTTGTTTACGATTTGACAGGTTTATGTTACTTCTATTTGGATTTCTATATTTCCCATGTGGTTTTGTTTAATATTAGGGGAATAGAGCCAGTTAACATTTGGGGAATTTATCTGTTTTCATCTGAGGTGGCCAATATAGGGTTGTGAAATTTTTATACAAGTTTTACATGTTTGGCATAGTACTTTTGGTACATTGTGGCTTCCCACAAGGCCAGTGTTAAAACAGCTTTCTATGTCAGGCAAAGATGACTGCTTGCATATTGGTCTGTCATGATGGAAAAAAGGGATAATCAATGTTGCAGCCACAGGTGTAGTTAGTCTGAATATCCAAGCTGGAGCACACATGGCTGCGGATAAACTGATGTCCCATAGATGTTGCATGTCAGGTGAACATGTGACATCTGTGGAATATTCCAATCAAGTGTACATCTTTGATTGCAGCTGAAGTGTTCCTTAAGACAGTTTGATAACCCAGTCAGCTTTCTCTAGAGAAGGACAGAGAAACGGTTCACATTCCATTATTTGTAAAGTTACCTGCTGTTGCTTTCATTATTTTTGCTACACATTTTATTTGTATTTAAATGGTTTAAGCAACCTAAGAACAAATGTACAAGTAAAGATGCAGTAAAAAATGAATTGCTTGATATTCATAATGACACTGTATATCGAGCACAGCAGTAAAACAAAAACCCATGTATTTAACTTTTTTAGGTTTTTTGCTTTTGTGATTTTTTTTTTTTGATACTTGCCTAACATGCATGTGCTGTAAAAATAGTTAACAGGGAAATAACTTGAGATGATGGCTAGCTTTGTTTAATGTCTTATGAAATTTTCATGAACAATCCAAGCATAACTGTTCAGAACATGTGTATTAAGTTGATGTAAGTGGAATAAAAGTTTTATGAATGGACTTTTCAACTACCTTTGGTGTAGATTTCATGTCATCTGTTTCCCACACCTTTTAAAGGAATGGCAGTACTATGCAGAAATTCAATATGAAAGTGTATTTCAATTATGCAAAATTTTAATACACATTTAGCCATTTAGTTCATTTTAGGGAACTTGAGATTGAATACCCCATACCTGATTTTGAGATTGCTCTAAATCATTAGTTTACAGTTTCTAGGGGCCTGAGCTTTCTGACTGTTCCTGACTGGAACTCTGGAGATACCTTAACAAACATAGGTGATGCCCAGACTTACAGCAAAAGGCATAAAAACTTCTTTAAGAGCTGCCCTTTTGGAATAGTTCTATTTATATGGAAAACCCTGGATTGTTACTGTTGGGTTTTTAAAGGGGAACTGAGCAGGAGCCTCCATATTGTCCAGAGGATTCAGATACTACAGCTCAGTTTGTGGAAAAGCCCAGACTGATGAAGCCAAATGCTCTTGCATTCCCCATCCCCAGGGAGGTGTGCACTCGTGGTATTCAGAGTAACTATGGCATTTGTGTGAAACTGAAATAGTTACAGAGAAATCGGGACTGGTTTTCGAACAGTGTCATATCCCTGTCAAGTACCAAGGATCTTGGAAAGTAGTTGAATTGTTTTAAAATATTAATGTTATACTTACATAGTTGACATAAAGGAAACTTGAGTGGCTTTTTCCTGATTGAGCTGCAGCTGTAAGCACAATTGTAAGTATTTTCTAGTTTTACATACTCTTTACTGAGGTGAAAAGTTACCAGGTTACTCTTGATACCTGGAGAAAACAGTTGAACCACCTCACTGAACATTAATTCAGTGGCTTTACTCATTTCCACATGGAATTGACTTTAGCAAGTTACACATCTTACTTTTACGAATTAGGTATTCTTGTATTTAAAAAAAAAAAAATTATTGTATTTGGATCATGATGTTCCATTTTCAGAAGCATTTGAGCCCTTTATTCTGGTATTTAAGGATTGAGATTGGTAGAAAAGGTGGTTAGGATAATTTTACACCTTTATAAAAGTAGTTAGGGACATAGTCACCATTCCTAGAATTGGAAGGTGAAAATCTGTTACAGTACACAATAAAAATTAGAATCTGATTAAGAACGGGAAAAAGGGAAGCGTATGGGGGGCAGAGGTTAACAAGGCCTTCTGAAGAGAGCTTGATACATCTCTCAGTCACCAGTGAAAAAGTAACAATGACTTCTTTAATATTTGAAAGCACTGGTCAAAAGGAAAAAGTGGTAATCAAATACATTCACAAAACAAAGGGCTACATTCCAGTCTGGAAGCAAGGCAAGTTGACAGACCATGACTAAAGAAATTCCAGTGGGGATATTTGATCCACTTTTAAAAAGGATCACAGCTCTGTAGCATATGTGAGTTCTGTCTTAGAGATGCTTTAATGAAGACATTGCCTGCTTCCCTTACTGTAAGAAAATTTTGAGTAATAGCGTTCTGTGAAGTAATTCCATGTACCTGGAAAAATCAAGGTATTCCAGATAATTAAGCACATACAGTCAAGCGAGTGAAACACAGCAGAAGAAATATTTTACTCTTGTGCCTTCAAACATAGAAAAGTATCTTTACATAGGTCACTGAATGGTGTGGTGGGTTTTGTTTAAGAAAGCCTTCTCTGATCTCAGCAATTATGCTGATCTTTTAAATGCCACAGAAGGTTCACATGGAGTCTTCATTTCCCACATTCTTCCACTCAAGTGATCTACAATATGTGATGATGAAAAATGTCCTGTATTGAGTGATCTGCCTTCTCTTACTACAAACATGTTTTCATGTATTTTGAGTCTTTGTTCTGACTCTGAAAGGTCCTGAAGTGTGGCAGTGCTGCCTCCTGCTTTGCTGAGCAGAAAATGCTTCTGTGTGCCTCACATGCTCTGAGTGTTGAGTGCAGGACTCACACCCCATGCTGCACACACTCCACTGGGATCTGCACAGGGCTACAAACGAGGGATGGACGGCACAGCTTGAACAGGTGAAACCAGGAGGGATTGAGGGTGTTTGCATGGAACCCCATCATTGCCCCTAGGGCAGCCAAGCCTCTCTGGCAGCCTTGTGCCCCTCTGATGGGGAAACCTCCCAAGATGATGGCGTGGCCATGCAGAAGCTTTAAAGGCACAAGTTCAAGGCGCTGCAGAAAGAGCCCAGACAGCCCAGACAGTGCCTGTTGCATTGCTGGGAAGGGAGGTCCCTCAGCTGGGTGCACCTTCTGCTGAGGCAGCTGTGCAGCAGGCAGCACGTGGTGAGGTATGATCCTTTACTGCCACGAAATCATAGCTCAGCCAGGTCCTGGCAGGCTGGTATTTCCAGATTCTGGACAGGACAGAAGAACAGCCCTTTGGATAAGAAAATTTACTGAAAGTCAAGATGCTTTTCCCAGTTCTCTTGGGATTTTTTTTAATGGTAGGTAGTTTTATTTTCTTCCAAAATGCAGTTAAAATTTGTTGAAAGATAGGGAATTTCAGCCTTTCGGAAAATGATTACTCAAAATATCCTTTAAGCAGGGGAATTTGTTTGCTACTGGTATGGTTTTAAGGTGCTTCAAAACTCATATGTGGAGAACCCTTCCAATCACTGTTATCTTTGAGCTGTATTCAGAGACCTTGCATTAATCTTATGGATTTCACTGAAAATAATTTTTTGCTTACCCAACCCTTTGAAAAACTGGCGTTGCCTGTTAGCTGTAGTAGGAGGAGCTGCCAGTTGTGATGAGTGAAACCTAAGCATGCTTTTCAACTCTTGGGATTATGAATTCTACAGAAGAAGTTGCTTTATTTGTTTATTCCTCTACTGCAAGATCATTTATCATAAGGATTTTTCTCCTTTTTTTCCTATCCTCATGTAGCTGGGTATGAAATAATAACAAAAAGCATTTTTAAACCTACCAACTGCTAAGTGGCATGACAACTACTTGATCTTTGAAAAAAAATTCAGAAATATTCATGAAAAGAATGACATTCACAACTTAAATGTGAATTCAGATAATTAAGCTCAATTCAATGTTCTTTACATTGTGCTCTGCTGTCTCCAAACTCTGCTTTTGAGAGATGAGTGACAGAAAAGTGCTCTGAAGACTTTCTGTCCTGTGTAATTCAGTTTCCAGCTGAAAGCAGAAGAGCTGAGGCAGCTCTCCTGGTTTAGTCTCAGGGTTGGTGTGATGTTCTGCAGTCAGCACTTCACATTATCACCAGTTCTTGGGAGTTGAGAGTCAAATTACCTTCTCTCCTCAGCAAAGCTGAGGTGTAGCTTCAATAGATGCAAAGCACTTACATCTTCAGCTGTGTGCTTGAAACGGAACTATCCTAGAGGTGTGGGTTTGCTTCACAGATGAGCAGGGCCACCAGGGGCACGAGGCATCCCATCAGTGCTGGCTGGAGTGGGAGCACTCCTGGATCCTGGGGTGAGGTTCTAACTGGGCATCCCTTATCTCTACCATTTAAGTGAGGGATGCACCTGCTGGTTTTCCAGTGTGCTAACAGTTATTAGCAGTGGAATACAGGGTAGGGCCAAGTCAATCATGCCACATGCCAAATTGCTTTAGAACTAGAGAGAAAATGACAACTTCAGATTCTGGTCCCAGGAAAAATACAGCAACAAATATGGCTTGAAACTAGGAGTTCCTAAGGGCTTTGGAACTTCACTCTGCAAGCCACATAGTTTGCTTGGCCTCTCAGGAACCCACATTTCTGGAACATCCAAGGTTCCTGTAGCAAACAAGGCAGAGAAAGAACTTTCTGGTAGAGCTATTCTGCAGTAATTTCATTTTTTGCAGAAAATTATCTTTCTAGAAACCTTTTAAGGTCACTGCTCAGATGGTTGTTTTGCCCTCCTGGCAAGGCCTCCAGATGTTACCAGACTGTAGTGGCTAAAAGTAGCCTTGAAGAGGCTGAAACAGGGTCCCCCAAACTCAGCTACTTGATGCAGATCTGGAATGCTGTAATTAATTCATTGCAGACCCATTACTTTATGTGACTCCTGACTGGGAGGAAGAGGGCAAAAAGAAATGTTTTCAAGGACAGAACTTCAAATATATCATGCCCTGGATTACATGTCTTGAAAAGGGATTGGAAAATAGTATTTTCAACCATAGATTACCTTCTTTTTGTTTCGTTTTCTTAGGATGAATGTGTTTTATGGTGGTTTCTTTCTTACTACATATGTGCTTCTCTGAAGCAACTTAGCAAATTATTTTTGTTGACCAGATATTTCTTGCAGGAAACATCGGTTTGAGAAATTATTCCTTTACTGTTTGCTTTATGGTCTTTCTTCTCCTTGCTTTTAATCCTGGTCCCTTGTATAAACTGTATTGTAGTGCCTTAAAGTTGGAGCATTTCATCAGGAATCAGCATATTTTGTTGAGTAAAGTGCAGTGCCATTAGCTGTAAATGAGCATGCCAGCCACATAAAATCTGAATATCATACACCTGAGCTGCCATCCCAGCAGACCAACCCAGGCAGGCTGGCGAGGACCCCAGGTGACCTGTAGGACAGACACATCAGCTTGTCAATGTGTAAATTTGCAAAGCCAAGTCCCTGCTGCTGAATGTTTTAAGTTCCTTAAAGAGGAAAGAATTGCATAAGTATAAATCAAGGTAGAATTTTCTTATTCTTAGATTAATGTCAAATTTAATTCCATTCGAGCTTTTTATTTTTTACATCTAAATTTGATAATTTTATTTATTTATGTTTCAAAAGTAACACTTGGAAATATTTTCCTCTGATGCTGACGTTTTCTGCTGCTGTACAGCCACACAAGGAGGTGAGAGGAAGACTGATCCTCAACCTTGTGCCACAGAGCCAAGTGCTTGCCCATTGCACTGAGTGTTTTTTAAGAGGCTCATTGCAGTTTAACCTTCTGGGACAGGGTATTTAAGCTGGTTTGCTGCTAATGCTAAGCCATTTAGCATCAGCATGTCTAATTCCACTCCTACTGCCAAAACAAACTGGAGAACCCTTCTAGGTCAGTGAGGCTGTCTCTGGATTGCCAGCAAGTGGCATTTCATGAATGAGTTCTTCTGCCCAAAGGATATCCCTGGGGTGACCAAAGGGGATACCAGTAAGCTTTGTGAAGAAAACACTGAACTTCATCAAAGCATCTTTGTGTGGTTTGAGACCTGGCAGGTTTTCTTTATGTGGCTTCACAGTTCCATTCAGTAGAGGAAGGTTAACTCCTCGGTGCTTACAGCTGAGCTCTCATCCAAGCTAAGTGATGTCAGGCATTGCATTGACTCCAGACCATTCACCTCCATGTGCTCATCATGCCATGTGTGGAGGAGCCATAACCATGGAAGGGTGACAGGCTTTCACACTAGAGCAGAAAATTACTGAAGCAAGGTGCCTACCCTGTAACAGAGAAACAGAAGTGTGGGTCTATTACCTAAGGCAGCGAACATCAGCCACGAGCAATCTTCTCCTCCAAGATGAAGCAGGTTGATGGTCATTCTGCAAGTCCAGCACAGCTTGATCTGCTAAGGCAAGAGGACGGATTTTACTTCCTGCTGCCCGTCAGTAGTATTAAAGAAGTCTAATATTTACATAGCAAATTTTGTAGACTATTCATGCCAGCCTATTTTTGTCATGCTTCAAATTCATTGTGTGCCATAGCCCCAACAAAACAGCAGGATGCACAGCTGGGCTATAGAAACAGTTTATGTTTAAGTTTTAAGTCTGTGGTGTTAAGTATTCTGAAAGATAAATAGTTATTTTGCAGAGAATGCAAACAGGCACTTTGGTGAGGTGAGCAAAGAAAACACTGATGGCAAGACTAAAACAAAAGGAAGTAAGAAGACGTGCTGAGAGAGGTAGGGAAGTGAGGCAGCAAAAATTCAACCTCCAAGCACATAAGAGATTACACAACCCGACTTCTGAGCCAGCCCTTGGAGCTGGGACCATTTGAGTAGCACATGCGATGGGACCTTCCATGTTGTAGGACTTGGAGGTGTATCACAAGCTGCTCACGCGTGGACTTGACACATGAGAATTTTTAGACAGGAAGCGACCTAGAAAAATGGTCTGGACTTAATGCAAAATGGGATCAGGTTCATCAAATATGATCTTCAAAAGCACGGTTAGATTTGTATAATTTTTTCTTTTTTCCCCACCTTTTTCTGAATTAAGTATTTATATGTTAACCATATCAGCAAAACTGATGAGATGTTGATGAAAATCTGGTCTTGGTTGTACACCTATCCACAGTAGAAATTTAGGTCACAATTAAGGTGCTAGGGGAACCAGTAAAAGGACATAATCATTTGGAGTCAAGATACCAAATGCTGCACAGATAAGAGTTTTAAAGGGAGTGCCTAATTGATTTTGAGTTTTCTTAGCTAAAAACCTGCCAGTGCCTGGTGAGTGCTAGGACATGTCATCACAGACTCAACAGTTTCTCCTTTTCCATTATTGCACGAGGTCGAAATTATTATCCTGAGGGGTTAATCAGCTAGGAGAGTTCTGCTTCAGCAACTGTTTCAGTAGTATAATACATCCCAGGAACAATTCTTCCCTACTCTGTAACCTGCTGTATATACAAGGCCCAAGGTTTGAATAAGCTTGCAAAGTAAAATTAAAATTGGACTTGACATTCCCAATTGCAGCCTGCTCAAGGCAAGAAAAATCTCCAGCCATCACGTGGGAGCTACCTGCCTGCTGCCCACCCAGCTGCCTTCCCTGGCTCCTGCTGTCAGGAGCAACCATCCTGGCAGACAAACTGCCTAAGAAAGCCCCGGGGCTTCTCCACAGTGTTCAGCAGATTGGGAGAGAGGTGTGGGGTTAGGAAAGCAGAAGGTGATGGATTTTCAAGAGGCAGAAGGAAATAGTTCTAATGGTTGGGATGCAGTGGACAGTCCTCCTACAGTGGGATAAACATAATAATAGCTTGGAGAAAAATCTCCAAAGTCCCTTGTTAAATGTTTTTGTAGTACCTCATGTTCCAAACCCATGGAAATGTAAAGGATGGATCCAGGATGCTTTCCAGTCAGAATCAGAATCATTAGGTTAGAAAAGACCTCCAGGATCATCAAGTCCAACCCAGCCCTAACCTCAACTAAACCATGGCACCAAGTGCCCCGTCTAGTCTTTTCTTAAACACATCCAGAGATGGTGAATCCACCACCACCCCAGGTAGACCATTCCAGTACTTTATTACCCTTTCTGTAAAAAACTTTTTCCTGATATCCAGCCTATATTTCCCTTGGTGCAGCTTGAGACCATGTCCTCTTATTCTGTCAATTGCTGTCTGAAGAAAGATACCAACCGCCACCTGACTACAGCCACCTTTCAGGAAGTTGTAGAGAGTGATAAGGTCACCTGTGAGTCTCCTTTTCTCCAGGCTAAACAACCCCTGCTCCTTCAGTCGTTCCTCAAAGGGCTTGTGCTCCAAGCCCCTCACCAACCTTGCTGCCTCTTCTGGACGCACTCAAGCATCTCAATGTTCTCCCTAAACTGAAGGGCCCAGAACTGGACACAGCACTCGGTGCGGCCTCACCAGTGCCAAGTACAGGGGAAGAATGACCTCCCTGCTCCTGCTGGACACACTATTCCTGACACAGGCCAGGATGCCTTTGGCCTTCACTGGTGGCTCATGTTCACTCAATTATCGACCAGAACCCCCAGGTCCCTTTCCTCCTGGGCACTGTTCAGCCACACCGTGCCCTGTCTATAACATTGCAGGGGGGTTTTGTGGCCAAATTGCAGGACTCGGCACTTGGATTTATTAAACTTCATCCTATTGGACTCTGCCCATCCATCCAATTGTCCCAAGTCTCTCTGTAGAGCCTTCCAACCTTCCAACAGATCGACACACACTCCCAGCTTAGTGTCATCTGCAAATTTACTAATGAAAGATTCAATACCCTCATCCATGTCATCAATGAAAATATTAAACAAAACTGGCCCCAATACAGACCCCTGAGGCACACCACTGGTGACTGGCTGCAGCACCGTCCACCACCACTCTCTGGGCCTGCCCATGCAGCCAGTTCTTAACCCAGGCAAGAGTGCTCCTGTCCAAGCCCTGGGCTGCCAGCTTTTCCAGGAGTATACTGTGGGAGACAGTGTCAAAGGCTTTGCTGAAGTCCACATAGACAACATCCACAGCCTTTCCTGCATCCACCAGGCAGGTCACCTGGTCCTAAAAGGTCTCTTAAGTCAAACTGCACTTAATTAGGGAAATCCCTGGAAGTCAGCTGAAAAGCTAAAATTGATGCCTAGATGGTCATTTGGTGGTGACAGAAAATGTGTATGTGAAGGGGAAGGGTGGCTTCCAATGAGCACCTGGATGAAGTTTGCGATGAGTTCATAGCTCCCCCCTCCCCGGCTCCGAGACTGTGCCTTATACTCCAAAGAGCCACACTGATTCATGAGTCACCTTCTCCTTTATCCTACTGATACCTTGGGACTGATAACAAAGGCAAGAGAAAAAGAAGTTGCTGGGGTGTTTTTAGCCTAGTAGTTGACTTTAAAAGAAACTTCACTGTAAAAACTTTAGACTAAAAAAGATCTGGATTTCTATCTCTGAATTTCAATATTTTTCCTTTTTTTCTTTTCTTTATCAAATGGATGAAACAAGGTGGCCAATTACTGAATTGCCTGTTCACTGGTAATTCTGTGTATATGGTATTTTGTTACTAAAGGATAATCTTCTTCCCCAAAGGAGTTCAAGAGCTCATTCTCTTGGTTCCTCTCCTTAAGTTGTGCTGCTTCCCTGTCTCCATGAGCACCTGGAGTAGGTGATGTGTGTGTTGAGCACCTGCTGCTGACCACAGGAGAGCCCCAAGGGCTGCACCCCCAGCTGTGCCTCACTTCTCTGAAACACGGAGCAAATTCCAGCAAAGCCATGAAGTTCCTCTCCCAGCAGGCCAGCACAGTGGATGCCTGAGGCAGTTCTGCAGATTAGGCAGTTAATGCATTATGGTCATTAAGGTTTGGGACATGAACATCCTGTCCAAGGCTGACAGTGTGAATGTCAAGTCAGCCAGGGAATGGAGAGCCAGTCCTGAGCTGTCAGGAGAGCATAAGTGTATGGCCATCACTGGTGCAGTATCCTAGACTGGCCCCCAGGAATTCAGTTCATTTGAACCTGGAGTGATAATGCGACCAATCTCCTCCTGGAGCCTGCCAGCTCCTCTTCCACTGGGGAAGGTACTGTGAGGGATAAACCCACAAGGAGCTGGATGGATTTCCTGCAGGCCTCCCTCCAGTGCTGACTGCAGGTGACACACCTGACCCAAGGAAGGCCAGCCAGAGAAAGGGGCCAGCTCTCTGCTGCAGTCACACCGACCCTCACTGGTGCTCTCTGTGTTTTGTGGGGTGATAACAGGAAATTGAATTTTCTTGAAATGATAATAAGGAAGCCTAAACTCTTCTCTGCCCTTAAAAGCTGTCCTTAAAGGTCACACCTGAGACACTGGCAGAGAAACTCAAGGTGGCTGACTGCCTTGCTCCTGCTCTTATTCCCTGGCTAAAGAATGGAATTCAGTCTGCAGAGCTGCCAGCTTTGACTTAAGCTCATGTAAGAGATCTTTTAATTGAAATGTTCAATTAACGCATTTATTATTCAAACAAGGAACTTCAAGATGTAACTAAAACCTTATACAAAATCACAGATATTTTTGAGGATATGTAAGCTGAATTTGGAACAGACTCCATGTCACGTATGGAGCAAAAGCTACATTATAGTCTCCCTGACAAAGTTCCTGGAAGAAATTAAAGAATCAATTAAGAATCCTTTGTGATGAAATAAAATGTCCACAAGAGATGAGCCAGATGACCTTCTCTTGATTCAAGAAATGTCTGTTACACTCTGATGATACATTTTTCTTTTACTTGCAAGTCCTGCAGAATTGACTCTGATACTGGTTTTTGTGACAAGATCCTCTTTAATTATGTAGCTTCTATCATGTGGCGTGTACTAAGGCTTCCAGTTGTGCCATAGACTGAAACCCTTTGTTATAAAACCATATGCCTCTAACAATAAAACACAAAAACCATCAAAATAACAAATCAAGAAGTTATCAGACTCTCTAATGCAATTTCAGTGGTGTGTTATAGCAAGAAATAAAATCTACATTTCAAAAAATGAAAATGTTGCTTATGTTGTTGATGAAAACTCAAGTATTTTTGTAGTTACTTAAGAGCTACTCTTGAAAGTATTTGCCACCCACCTTCAGCTGCCTCTTTTGAGGCTGAGGAAAGCCTGAGGATGCTGTGCAGAGGTCTGACTATTCTGTAGCTGAGGAAGGAGCACTGAGAGAAGGGTGTGTTGTTTCTCAGAATTCTCAGAAGATGCAGAATTATCTGAGAGAAGAGTAAAACCTCTCAAGAGATGTTTCTGCTGATGATAATGGTAGCAAATAATGCACTGGGCTCTACAGGGCATAGCAAACACATGCCCTGGGAGCTTATGCTCTCAGCTGTTGTTGAGTGCATATGCAGAATTCCTCCAGAGGCTGAATACAATGCTGAAGTTCATTTCTCCGTCCATAACTGCCTGGCAGCTCCATCTGCTATGTGTAACCTCAGTGGAGAAATGTCCAGAAACCTATGTACTAAAGCCTGGGTGCCTGCAAATGAGAACTGTTGGCAGTTCAAACTGAAACTTCATTTTCTGTATTCAATAATGAATTCCAGGTCTTGTGGTAGAGCAGAAACATGTTTTCTGCCCAGAACACCCAAAATCTTTCTTTTTGCCTTGCTTATAGGACAGCATCATTATCTGTCTCATGACAGCAAGCATCTGGTGTGGTAGGTCATGGACTAGAAGGATGTCAGGCTCACATTTCAACACCAAATCCAGCCTAACAGAGCAGTTTTGAGCCCAAAGACTCCTGGACAGTATTCCTCAGCATTGAACCATAGAAGAGGCCATGATGCTCAACTGTAAAGCATCTAACCTTTGGCCTTGGTACTATAGATGGAGATGGCAGAGCAGGAGTGTCCCCTCCACCTGTCTCCAGGAACAGGCTTCAATGTGCCAGGGTAGTGGTAATCCCTGTGGCCCCCTCTAAAGAAAAGAACGGGTCCCCCTACCTGGGTGACTAATGCTGTGTGTAACAGACACAGGGATCTCCTGGAGACGCCCTTCCCTCCTGTGATGGGCAAGTGAAGCCATGTTTTTGACGGCTGAAGTCAGAGGCGCTGCCCCTCTGCATCTTGCTCGTGCCTGCTCTGTTTTGTGTGTGCAGCCTTGTCCCCTGCCCTTTGCCCCCACACCAGTGCCAGGCTCCGTGTGGTTAAAGGTCCCTGTCCTGGGAGCAGCTGTGGCAGTGCTCCGGAGCTGCTATGCACGGGGCGCTCCAGACCAGAAGGGTACCCTCTACAGGGCTGGAGACGACAATCCAAGGATCAGGGAGATTCTTAACCCTGTTGTTTTTATAACAAATTCCCTTGCTTCCAAGCCGTGGGGAAAGCAAGTCCTACAAAACCTTCCAGGTTTCTTTCAATTTTGTGCTTACGTGGCTGAAGAAGGGGCAGCAGAGCCACCCCTTGGCAGGCTTGGTGCCTGCAGTGAGCCTTGTGCCTACAGACACCCCAGGGCCTCAAGAAGCTCTTTATTGCCAAAATCATAATCTCTAGATAAACAGAGGAGCTGTGCAGACAATAAACCTTTGATTCAACCTGTCATACATGCAATTCAAATGCTACTGAGAGTAAGTATTCAAGCAGAAAAAAACATTCAGGAAACCTGCAAATGGGACCTGGACATATTTTTCTTATTAATTCAAAGCTGTCTGCAGCATGTTGGTGCTACCTGCATGGAGTGGTGCTTTTCAGGACACCGACCTCCTCTCCCCTGCAAAATGAAGGAAAGGAGCCCTATTGCCCCAGGCAGCCCCAGGGAGGTGGGGGGAGCACATACAGGCCAGATACAGAGGCTGGTCCTTGCACTGTGCTGTGTCGAATCCCGGCCAGGGAATCGGCTGTTTCTGAAATCAGCACAGGCCTTGCTGTTGTCTTTCAGAGAAGCTACTGGAAGCTTAACAAGGCAGAAAGCACATGCTGCAAATGCAGAGCAAAAGTATCATGGCAAAAGTTGTAGTTTACCCTGCAGGGTAAGATTTACAGTGCTGCTGTTTCTTTCCCAGGAGGACTGGGCTATCCTACGCATCTCTTTGTGTGGTTGCACAATCAGAAAACTGATGCAGCTGAAAACCAAGCTGTATTTTCTACAGTGAGGTCCCTGATTGCAAGGGTGTGAGGCAAAGCATCAGCACCAGGACTGGGGAACCACCCCTTGTGATCACAGCCCATCAGGGAACACAGCCTGCATGCAGAGCCTGATCCTGCAAACTTGCAACAGTCACATGCAGTACTCGCTGCTCCATCCCGTGGAGCAAAGCTGTATTTTGTGTGAGATTTGTGATCTAAGCCAGACTGATTCATCCATGAGCCACTCCTGTGTGAAGCAGAGGTCACTCACTGCTGGATCCTGTCCTGCACACACTCCTGTGTAAGATATAAATCAAGGCTAAAAATGTTTACGGTTTTTTCTATTCCTGAAAAGAAACTAGGTTAGGTAATAAAAAAGCACTTTGCTCCATAATTTTTTTTCCCAAAAGGAAAGAGAAAGGTGAACTTTCTGTTTATAAACAATACACATTTCAATATGAAGGGTTTTTGTAAGAGTTTATCTCATCCTCCTCTTGTGTTGTTACTTAATGAAAATAACATGCTGATGAGATCTCTTAACATTTGCGGCAGGATTATGATTTTGGGGGCAGGCTGCAGTAACCAGGATGAGCTGGAGACAGAAGCCATGAAAGATTTGTAGAGAAATAACCTGTACATTGTATCAGACCAGGTTTAGATTGTAAATGTTGGGCACAGCATCTCTTGGTGCATTTTCACTTGTTAACCTCTCCACAACACATAGCCGGGATCCTGGGTGAATAAACTGAATTTTACACTGTTTGCCATCTCCAACAAACTCAGTTGCTGGAAAGGGGATGAGAAAGGGAGAGTGGGGTATTAATTTGATTTCCATTGCCCTTCACAACATTTCACCCACCATACTGAGGTGCCCAGACTCCAGCACCTCTTCCAGAAACAACACAGGATTGTTCCCACCTGCCCTCATCAAAAACCAAAACTCTGGCATTGCCTGCAAGTGAGGGGGTTGCTTCTTGTCGAGATGAACCATGGTAACTGAAAAGAAGGTAGTCTCTAGGGGTTCTTAATATTCCTAAATTCCTGAAGTACATATGCAGTAAGATAAAAAAAGCCTAATTCATTTTGCATTTGAATAAGTCCTTCGGTGAAGAACTTTCATTTCACGATCAAGAAGACAGGCAACAGCTGCTGAATCAATGTCAGCACGGCAAAAATTTAGTGGCACCTCTCACCTGAGATCAAGACAGTCTGAGAAATTGCCTTTGAAAATACACTGCTGGAGGGGAAGGTACAATCCAGACATTGTTTTTCATGCTTTATAAACATGATGATATAGCAGCTCCAACAGTTGATGTTAGGATTGCAGCTGCTTGGCCAATGCCGTGCTAAGCCGCTGTGACCTTGGGCAGGAACCACTGTCCTGAACAGAACCTGTGGGAGGCACGAAGAGGGGCCACATGTCCTGTCCAGCTGCTGGCATGGCAGAAGCGAATGTCCCAGCTCCTGCAGCCCTTTCCCCCCGCACCAGCTATCAACCACCAGAGCCCCTGCAAGACACCGGTGGATGCTGAGGTGTGGCAGAGGCCCTGGGAGGCTGCCACAGAGCGCTCCTTCACCGGCCAGAGCAGCAGTTGCCTTCCCACACTGAGGTTTGCTGAAATGGACACGCTCATGTTGGAGTTAAATCCCAGATTTTTGGGTGTTAGCAATAATTTACACTGCTGAAAAGGAGACCATGAGATCATCTGAAGTTGCCTTTTGTGAGAGTTTAAAACTACACTGTCTGAGATGTGATGAATACTGCTCACAAAAACACAGGCAACCACCCAGGAGTTAATATGATTAAGATCATTTATTCCTTTTGTAATTCTAAGAAAGCTTTCAGGTTCATCAAGTGAGTGGCTTCTGTTCCTTTTATCCTGAGATGGGTACACCTACTAGAGCTCGCTGTGTGTCACTTTGACAAAACACATTTTCTGAGCCTTATTTACATGAAAAAAATCCAGATTATTATAAACATTTCTATTCACATCAAAAGCATTTTTATTTTGCAAGCATTTCTTTGTTATTTCCTTTGCTACTGAATCACAGCTGCTGAGAGGGATGCTGGCATGTTGCTCAGCCTTCCCTCCCACCGCTGCTGAACCAGTGGGGTTTCCATTCCTGCATAGGGATGTCAGGGTCTGCCACCAGTGGCCCAGGGACATGGCACACTCAGAATAACTCCTGGACCATCCATGCTGAAAGCTTCAGCCCCAGGAGAGTCAGAGAGAGCTGCAGGATCTGGTGTCCCAGAATTGTTGTGCCCAGGTTTTTCCGTGCATGTGTGGGGCAACCATCCCTCCTGTCTCACCATGAGCATTGATGACCAGAGGTGAGAGACAGACACCAAAGTCTCAGCAGGGAGCCAGGAAGAGGAGCAAGAGCCTACAGCACCCAGCCCCTGCTGAACTGCAGCTCCTGTGTCTGCTGGGCACTGATGCAGCGGGGCAGGGGCAGCAGGAAAGATGTTGCTGGCAGGTGTTGCCAGCCTGAGCAGACTCTGGGAGACACAGCACCTTGGTGCTGAATGCTGTGCTGCTGGGACAGGGCCTAGCCTGACATCTGGAGAAACAGAGGCGTCCAGAAACTTCTTTGCAAGGTGAGAACCAGCTCTAGTTAGCCCTGGGAAGAACATGGATGCTGGGCCTCATCTGCAGAGCTGAGCTGCAGCAAAACAGGACATGGCCATGGCACACAGCTACAGGTGCCACTGCAGGATAATAGAGTGGCATCCAACCTTGCAGTGTGATTCACAGTTCACTGTGGGGTATGTTCTGGGCCCCTTTTTCTTACTCTGCCAATAGCATACTTGTTCACAGTTGTCTCTCTGTGAAGACCCTGCAGTCAGTCACACGAGATGTTACATAAATCAGTTACTAATTTCTTCAGTGACTGAAATACCAGCCGGCCCCCGGAATGGCTCAGCTAAAGAAGCAAACCTGGCGGGGGTGAGAGGAGGGGACAAACCCCCCGCAAGCCCAGCAGAGCGTGGGATGCAGGCAGCAATGGCAGCTAAGCTGAGAACAGGGTTTGTACCTGCCCAGCAGAAGGAAAAATTAACCCGTCCAGCATGTTTTCAGCACAGCTGTGAGCCTGCATGCTCCAGGCAGCTGAGTTGATACCAAGCTGCTCCCTGCACCAGTGCACTGCTCTCCTCCCTCATGCCCAGTAAAGCTTCTTTGGTTCTCACTGCAGTGACCACATAAACTTCTGTCCTTTAGATCCAAGCAAGGTAAGCAGGCTGCATCCTGCCTGGGCAGAGGTGATGCCACCTCCTGCCCCTGGGGAGGAACAACCCCAGGCATCAGCACAAGCTGGGGTCAGATGGCTGAGAAGCACAGGGCTGCTCACAGCAGCCTTCTGCACCCCTTCATTCTTTCTTTCTTTCTTAAGTAATTTGTTTTAGAAATGCATTCGTTTCTCAGCCCATGCCCTCAACAGTTTGATATTGCTGTGCACTGCAGGGCTAAGCAATGCCCTCTGGCAAGAGGCTGCGCCCGGTGAGCATGGGGTGCCAAAGTGGTGGGGCCTTGGAACTGGGAAATCCAGCCTGTACCTGTGCAGGTGAAAGAAACCAGACTGGGGGCACTGGGGAAGCAGGATGGCAAGGCCTCAGCAGCCCAGAGAAGCTGAGCTAAAGTCATTTGGATGGCAATACCTCACTGCTGGAGGTCATCCCCTTGTGCTTGGAGTCTCATGCTGTCCTCACCCCTGCCAGCTTTGTGCATGGTCTCAGTAGTAGGAGGGGAAGTCTTGCCAGGGGTCCCATCCAAACCACATAGCCCTGTCACAGCCTGCCAAGGGTTCTCCTGGCTGTCTGCAGCATCAGAGACTGGCTAATAACTGAGTAATCATACAAACTAATTACAGGGTTACTTTTGCCCACTACAGTAAAGTGCTACCTCATAATTACCTCATAAAAAGGATGGCAATCCTAATTATTAGGCTTTCATTAGGCTGACAGAGGCATATACGGCACTGCAAGGACTGCTCTTGTGACCTGCTCTCAGTCCCCACCCACTCCTGCCCGTGACAATCCTGGGGAAGCCCAGAGCAATTTCTTCGACTGAAAGCAGAGGGTGAGTAATGCATCTCCATGTAGACCTCACCAAATGCCACATAGATTGGAGGATCAAGAGGAACGTGCCCTTGAGCATTCCTCAAACTTCAACGCCTGCTGCAATCTGACCTGCAGCCTGCTGCTGATGGTCAATCATCGGCCACCTTAGCAGCTCATGCATTGCAGTTTTAACATAACCATAAATTACACCATGTTTCATGTCTTCATATCCACATGGAAAATAATCATAGTGTGGTGCATCTTTGTGCTTAAAATACCGCAGCAAATACACCGTGTTGTTCTTTCCAGCTCTCCCGAGCAGCCCTACCCCTGGCATGCTGGGGAAGGGAGAGCTGTGTGGGGCTGTCTCAGGCTGCCCCTGCCAAAGTGCCAGGTACAAGCAACTTCTCTGGAGGTAGGAGGGCTTACAAGCCTAGCAGCTGTAAGTCTTGCTCCCACTAGTAACGAAGTGACAAAATACGGTGTTAAGAAAAGGTTAGCACTTCAGCGCTGTTTGTAGGGCAGCACAGAAAGACACCAGGTAATTCCTGTTCTGCAAATGCTGAACTCACATTAAGATGCTCCCATTACAGGAAAGACACTTTCACAAGGTCTATCTCTGCCTTTCCCTGGCAAGATACGACTCTAGCCAAAGACTTGAAGGCTTCAGATGTAAGCTGTGAGCTGAGGGAGTGCTGCTGCAGTCAGAGCTCAGGGTGTGAAGGACAAAAATGCGGCTCTCAGAGGTCTCTCAGTCTGGGCAGACAGTGGATTTTCCCATATTCCTTAATGAGCCTCTTCAGGTGTGCATACAGGTCCCATTCACCCAAACGGGTAGCACTTCCCACCAGCAATGCCTTCAATTTCAACTGACAAAACACAACAAAGTTCCCTGCTGAAGAGAAGCATATCCCAGCACTCAGTCTATAACAAAGTGAATCCATTACCATCTCAACAGACAGGGCCAGACCTGCAGAGGCATCTCTGCTTTCTGGGAGCTGGGCTGAGCACCTGAGATTAGAGGAGCCCCACGGTTTTGCACTGCAACCAAGCAGCTCTGGGGTTTGTCTGCCACATGGCACTGAAAACAACCAAGCAAACCTGAAGCTGCTGCAGCACTGCCTTTGCCACTGTGCAGTTTGGAATGCTGAAAAAGAGGAATCAAAGTGATGAAGTGTAAATGTGTGAGAAGCAGGGAGAACTGAGATAAGGTATGTCCCCAAGGCAGCCCTGTAAGCCAGCACCCTGTGGGGTGACTGTGTTTTATTGACCCTGGCCGTCTGCCCCTGGTCCCTATTCCTTCCTGCCCGTGACCAACTCTGCCCAACCCTGATGCTTCTGTGCTGTCTACTAAGAAGCAGCCAGGAACAGCTTACTCCATGTGTCTGAGGCTGTGACTGAAGAGCGCCCTGACCTGAACACTTTGTACTCTGGTACTCAGCATGTACAGATATGTAACCTGAGCCAGCTTTCCTTCTCTTCCTTATTAATCAGTGCTAATTGATTGATTTGGCCTCATCCCCCCCATGTTTGGAAGAAGTGAGGCAGCATCACTCTTCATGGAGCACACGAATTTGCTTTCAGAAAGCCACCAGCATCCTTTTGAACATAGCCAGGTACATTACCCAGCATAAAAAAGATATCGTCATGTAAGAGAGATGGAGAGTTGCCATATGCCTGCCCATCATTCCAGCACCTCTGCTTGGAGCAGGACCAACAGCAACATGCCCAAGTGCTGCTCAGGTAAGATGCCCAAGTGCTGTCAGGAGCCCTGAAACCCTCTTTCCCCTTGTGCCACACTGAGACTTCTCTCAGTGCATTCAGAACATACCATCTGGACCAGCTTTTTCCATTGTCCTTTACCTGGGGATGCAAAAGATCAGGAGCACAAAAAATGGTGTGGGGACTCAGTATTTCTGCCAGGGGCTGGAGGTAGCACTGGGGAGATCAGCAGGCATCCGGCTGCCCCAGGGAACAGGACAGGGTGGGGCCAGAGGGGGTTGTGGAAGGAAGCAGTGGTTTTCATCAGCAGCAGGAGGGGAAATCCAGCGAGACAGCTGCTTCATCAGCGCTGGAGCTTCCCAGGGGCAGCATTATCTTGCTGAAAAAGGAGCTCATGTGCTGGAATAGTAAAAAATTGACTCTGGGGTTATTTAGTCACTGGCCACAAGCTGGTGGTGGAGTTATGAGCATGAACAAGGTGAATACCCAGCACTAATAGCACAGTGCCTGGAACACAGGCTGTCTTTGCTCCCACACACCTCATTCCCTCTCATCCTCAGTAGTGGGCTGGTACCAGGGACATGCAGTTGGTGGCCTCTGAAAGGCAGCTCTAGCCAGCCAGGAACTCTGAGCTGAGCTTCTCTCACCATGGCAGGGGTAATGCCAGCCTCCCCTCTGCCTGCACCCAGCCCAACTCTTGCCCAGGGACATGGATGCTCTGCAAACACTGGCAGCCTGTAGAGAGAGGGGCTGTGCTTTGGGGACATGCCTTGGGGTCTGAGGGGATGGACCATGGGCTGGTGGGAGCAGGCTGAGGCTTTTTGATTCAGTTATTCCTATCCAACTGGGAGCAATCTTGGACATTCCTTCAGGGCACTACATGGTTTAGAGGAGAAGCTGTCCTCAAGAGTAACCATTTTGCACATTTTAACGCAGAAAGAAGAGCAGCCCTCCACACTGTGCCCCAAGAAAGTGGATGGCAGGAGACCCAAGAGATGTAAGCTTCCACTGGGCAGAGGGGCAGTGCTGCCACGAAAATGAAGTGAATTTAAAAGCCTGGTGACATCCTTCCTTTCTCCGTGAAGGTTGCAGGACATGGCCATCTGGAGATCAGCAAAAGTAGATCAGCATTTACGGACAATCTTTCTGGTTCTGCCGTTACCTTCTTTCTAAAACCTCTAAAGGGTGTGAAGCAACAGGAAGGAAGCCAGAGGAGGGGTAAAAGGCGGTGAGATCTGTGTGCAATTGATTCGTTACTCACAGAACAGGGATGACAATCAGCTCTTACAAAAGTGGAGGCTGAAAGAGAACTCAAGAAAGGAGCAATCAGCTTTTTTCACAAAAAAATAAGCTCCTCCGGATTGCTATGGTCACCTGCATGCAAGACATCACACGGCAACAAGTCAGGAGAGACAATTTTCTCAAATTCCCTTTTTTGTTACACACCCTACATGTGGCTTTCCACCCCATGTTGTTTTGGGGTGACAAGCTGCCCAGGTCTGCAGGGAGGATTCTGCCACCACTGGGAGAAAGGTCGTCTCAGGATACAGGCTTGTAACCATCAGCTCGAATTCAGCCTGTCAAATAAGCAGGTTGGATTCAAGCTGGAGTAATAATTGTACAGGTGAAAGAAGAGAGGTGCCCAGACCCAAACAGCTTGAACTTCAGGGGAAGCAGAGCCCATCCTCCCACATTCAGTCCTGAGACACAGTGAAGCAGAAACTAGCAGCAAATTTTGGACATGAATCAGATGTTTACAGAAACATATGCAATTTTTGAGGTCCCAACTTCCGGATCAAGCCCCCCTGTAAATTACAGTTCTGCTTTTCAAATGGTAGGAATGTTAATTAGCCAAAAGGGCTTGCAACAGTCTTTTGTAAATGGTGTTATAGGGCTATAATTTTCCATTCAGCTCTCCAGGCAAGCTCTTGCAGGTAGGATCTCATTCCCTTCTGGATTGTTACTGGATTTCAGAGAATGTTTCAAACCTTGTTGCTGTCAGAGAAACTAGTGACTGGACAGGTCTACCTGGCAGGCTCGACTGTCATATAGCACATGAACCACTCCAAACTCGGTCCAGCAGAGACAAAAAAGCACATGAAGATTCCCACGAAAGCCAGTGTAAGGAGCCAGTAACCTCTGGATCAGGCCACCAACAATGTACAAAGGAAGAGCTATCAAGTGGCAAATACTGCCATCTCTGGATATGGATCTTCAGAGTGATGAAGTGGTGAGTCATGGTCAGTTCACAGTCTCTACACCTCTGCTCTGTGATACTGGATTTCACTGAAAACATTTTAAGTTTCTCCAACATGTTCTCACCCTCCTTGTTTACAGAAATTAGTGAGGCATTTAATTAAAAAAAAAAAGCTTCTTATTAAAGTAAGACAAAGCAAGATATAGCAAAGCAAGATATAGCAGTGGTAAAAATAAATACACCTTGCCTAGCAGAACAGCTATCCTATTATCTCATCCACATGGCATGGGCAGGGGAAATGATAAACAGCAGCAGCAGTAGTGCCTGGGAGTTCCATCTTGGTACCAGTGCCTCTGGCCACCTCCTTCAGGCTCCCAGTGATTGACAGTGACATAGAGGGCAAGGCACAGCTAGAAAATCCCTGTCAGCCCTCTGCCCCCTGCTCAGGCAGAGCAGGCCCCAGGCTGAGAGCTCATGGAGGATGCAGCAGGCAGGCTATCACCAACCTGATCCTGGCTGAAACAGCAGTGGAGAACAAGGCTCTTCTGAGAAACACAGATTTTCCTGGTGCAATAGCTGAAAGGCACAGGGGGAGAGATGGAGAAGGTAACTGTTTTTAACTGGTTGACCTGACACTCGTGATAATGGTATATAAATGCAGCCTTGGGTGTTATCATCCCTGTTCACAGCAGGGAGAAAGCCTTTGTACCACCACTATGATAGTGAGCTACAGAATGGTAGGAGGGGAGCCAGCAGAGCCAGGAGAGCCTCTGTGGGCTGGCTCTCACACCAAAGCTGGGAACAGAGGTTGCCAACTATTCATTTATTTTGAGACAGCTTTGTTAAGGGTGCAAGTAAGCTCATGGAGAATAGCTAAGGAAACAGCCTTAGCACCATTCTGTTGCTTACATATTTTTTCAAAGATGTTGAGAGACATGGATGTACATGAGCACTTAATTGCAAGACCCTCATGATAAGGGGCAGACACAGATCCAGACCCAGCCCAGTATTCTTGAGTGGCTGCCACTTTCTTTTGGGTTTCAGACCAGCACACTTCACTGGCAGCATGAAGAGCACATTAGTCACAACTGATGGTTCAGATGATGGACAGCAATTTGGGAGCTTTGGTAGTCTGAAATGTGCTACCTTATGTACGGTCAAGGCAAGCTCAGCATATGGAATGGAATTTAAGATACAATGAAGAATTTTCTTATGATGACGGTAGCAAAACACTAGAACAGTTGTCCAGAGAAGTAATGGATGCCCCATCCTTGGAAATATTCAAGGTCAGTTTGGAGTTCTGAGTATATGAGAAACCTCATATACTTGAAGATGTTCCCAGATTGGACAAGATGATTATAAGAGGTTCCTTCTAACACAACTTCTATGATTCTATTCTATGATTCTAACTTGCTAACCTGACTGCTTCAAATTGTGTGTCCCTATCCTAAGATCTGTATTTAGTCCAGATACTCACTCCTGGCTCCACAACCAAGCCAAACTTCATCTCCACCACCTATGTGAAGGTCATAAGGAGGCAGGTGTGATCCTACAGGTTTTCAGTCTGTAGATGGTCCCCAGGCAGAGATTCAAGGCACAATCCAGTTCATGAGCAGCTCATGGAGGCAGCATGTGCTCCAGCACCTTGATGAGGCATGAGACATTCTGCACCAAATAGGACCAAGCTGGGACCCCTCTGCTCCCAGTTTGTCTTTCAGGCTAATTTCCTCATTGACTGAGAAAAAAAAAATCTTGCAGAATCTCCACAATAACAATAGGAAATGCTTAAAAAACAGGCTGTGGCTTAAAACAACCTGTCTGGTAGTGGTTTGCAGGAGGACTGGGACATGGGAAACTGTGCCAGGTTCATCAGAGCTGGCGATTCATGTTCTGCAACCGCAACCTGGCCAGAAACTTCTGTGCCAGCAGAGAGTGGGGCAGCAACCAAGGGGCTTCAAATGGTCCAAGCAAACAGCTAGAGATTTTTCAGGAAGCTGAGCAAGAAACAATACAATAGTTCAAAACCAAAAACACTCAGAGAACAGGAAACTCTTGGATGGGACTCTTGTTCTGACCATCTTGCAAAGAGGGAAAAGGGGCATGAAGAGAAGCAATTTGCAGATGTATGTGGTGTGAGCAGAGTAACAGAGGCAAGGGGAGCTGCAGAGTGCCTCACCAGCAGCAGGCCTGGCAGTGAGATGAACAAGGGGGTTCACCTACAGAGGTAAATAGGTTCAGCTGGGTTCACTTCTCCCCATGACTCTTCAGCTGGCATCAAGCACTTCCTGCAGGTTGCTCAGAGGTGCTTGGAGATGGCCCAAATCTGTGCCCTGCCTGCACAGTGTGCTGGCAGCCTGTTGTGTTAGCCAGAACTCAGCATTTCCAGGCCATCTCCTTTCCCCCGTTTTCCTCCCCCATGGCACAGCCTCAAGACAGCAGTGTAGAAGGAGCACAGGCTGCTTGGACTTGTTTAGGTAATGGCAAACTCTTTCCTTCAGGGAAGGGAGTTGCACAATGAGTTGTGTATTCCTGCCTGCTGCAGTTTCTGACCATACAACCCTGTTTTCTGATAAGCCTAGCAATGTCAGGGCTCCTGTTTGCTCCCAGGCAGTGGGAATTAGTGGTACATTCTAGCTATAAAAAATACTGGCTTTTATGTGGACCCAGCAATAAGAACAAAGATGGAAAGGAGACAGGCAGGAAACTGGAAGAGCGGAGATGAGTGCCAGGTACAGGTAACTGGACATCAGGTAAAGCAAGGAGGCAAATCCCTTTCCAAGGGGAAAAAATGCAGAAAAGAAAGCCTTTCTCTTAGGTGCTCCAGTCTCAAACAGCCACCCTTTGGCTACAGGGGCAGAAGGCTTCATCCATGAAGGTGGGGCAAACAAAATTGTACAGAAAATCAGGAAAGCCAAAGCTAATTAGCAGCAGAATTTCCTATGGAGTGGCCTGTTTTGAGACACTTATGCCTTACTGGGGTTGATCCCTCTGGAGCAGAATACAGGATGGTTTCCACACTCAAAATGACAGAATAACTCAGAAAGTGAGAATGAAGATCCATGGGAAGCCAGCCCTGTTTTTCTGTTCCACATTCTGGTAGCCCAAGGGTAGTTGTGGATTCTTCACAGAATCACAGAATGGACAGGGTTGGAAGGGACCACTGGAGATCACTTAATTTCACGTCTGCATGAGCTGGGTCTCCAGAGCACATTACTCAGGACTGTGTCCAGCTAGCTTTTGAATCATTCCAGAAAGAGATTCCACATCCCCTCTGGGCAGCCTACTCCAGTGTTTTGCCACCTTCACAGTAAAGAAGTTCTTCCTCATGTTCAGACAGAACTTGCTGTACACCATTTTCCTGCACCCTATCATCCTGTTTTTTGGCACCATCAGGAAGAGCCTGGCTCCATCCTCTTTACGCCCTCCCTTCAGATACTTACAGACATTGATGAGGTCCCCCTCAGTCCTTCGTTCTCCAGGCTAAACAGGCCCAGCTCCTTCAGTCCTTCCTCAAAACTGAGGTGCTCCAAACCCCCAGTCAACTGGACTAGATGATCTCCAGAGGCCACTTCCAACCCTAACCAACCCTGTCATTCTGTGAATCATTGCCATTTCCCTCTGCTGAACCTCTCCAGTATTTCCTTGTTTTTCTTGAACTGGAAATCTCAGAACTAGACACAGAACTCCAGGTGAGGCCTCACCAGGGCTGAGCACAGGGACAGGATCACCTCCCCTAACTTCCTGGCAGTCTGTCCTAATGCACTCCAGGATAACTTTGGTCTTCTTGGCCACAAGGGCATGGCTGGCTCACAAGCAGCTTGTTGTCTACCAGAACCCCCAAGGCAAAGACTTCCTCCTGGATTTGGGAAATTTTTGATAATCATCTGGCAACATCTTGGCTGTGCCCCAGGGAAGAAATTGAAGCTGTTAAGTGCGAGCTGCCCACCAACTCTTACGAAGGGGGAATCGCTTTTATGCAAAACAGCCGAACAAGTGACAACTTGTTTTTGAAGACCAGTAACCTGGCTGCAGTGGCACTGTTGCAGGAAGCAGAGGCTGTTGTTAACCTTCTTTTCACTCCAGGGAAGCTGTGCTGCTGCCATGTGAAGCTGGCTGCAACACTAGAGAGCACAGGGACTGCTGAACAACTCCCAGCATGAACCCCACAGGGCAGTGATGTGGAAAAGACATGGAGGAGTTAGAACTCCCCCATCCCTCCCCGCCTAGCTATGCTGGCTGGCATCAGTGCCCTTGGGCTTTGTTCTTTGCCATCATGAGATGGAAGATGATTTTGGATCACCGTGCTCACTGTTTGCTGCAGATCCCTTGAGAGTCTGCCAGTGTGCTCTACTGATACCTGCTTATTCATGCCCATGCAGCATGTACCACAGGCAGAGGCACAAAAACATCAGCAGCAGAGCTGAAAGGTACAGCTGGATGAAACAGACTTGCTCTTACAGAGAAAAATACCTGGGAAAAAACCCTAGCCAAATAGAAGAAACCAGTCTACATCCATGAGTAAGTCAGATCCTTGTGATGATCAGAGACCTGTTGTTTGACTTCGGATTTCTGTTGCTCCAAATCCAAGTGCATGTTCTTAAAGACTTTCACACTCAAGATCACTGAAGTACCTGAACATCCCTGCTGTCAGCACTGGGGCATCTGACCTGTTGGAGGTCCTCACACCTCACATGCAACAGGCACAATCTAGGCTGAGAGCAGCTGAAAACGGCAGCACCAGATTCCCAGCAGGTAAAGATCTGCACTGGGATGCCCATCCATCCCCTCTGATGCTGCATGCCCAGCTCAGTGTCATGTTTGGCAAAAGTACTGCGTGCCTCTGTGCCACAAAGCACATTGCTCATCTCAACCTCTGGCACCCTGCAACAGCCAGAGGCACTTGCTACTTTTCTGAGCTCTGGATTTATTTTCAGTCTGTATTTCATAAAGGCAAGAGGCTTGTATAATCCCAAGGCCTGACTGCCTGCTTTTTTTCCCCCGTATCCCTAGGTAACCTTGATCAAATTTGGCCAAGATGCTTCAAATACAGTGGAGTCCTGATAAATTTACTGGAAATTGGTAGCTGGGCATAGAAGAAAGAGATAGCAGCAGCCCTGCTCATGGAAGGGAGGCTAAGCTCACCTGGCAGGAGCTTGGTCTGGTGGCCATTCAGCACATGCCCCAGCCACCCCTCAGCACTGGGTTCAGCTGGAATGGCCACATCCTCACCTGCCTCTGGCCCAGCAGCAGCATCACTGGCAGTGAGATTTCATGGGCCAGGCAGCTCAGCAAAGCTGCCTTTTGGGAGCCTGGGTTTATCCATTCCACTGCTCAACAACTTGTTTCCTGATGCTTTCAAAAACTGGGAGCTTCCAGTATATGAAAAGACCAATTTTTTTTTCTACATTTCTATATTTCTCTGGGTTGCTTTTGCAATGACATTTTTAGTAGCTGTTTCTATTTAATTTTCCTTTCATTTTGGGTTTCACTGTTCTCATTTTACTGTAGTTAAGAATAACCAGCAGTTTAATAGCTCATCTTTCATCTTCAGTAGGCATGTTTCGAGTATTGCTTGTCCATAGGCCTTTGCCACATCCTCAGTGGACGACAGCTAACATCCTGCGCTTATTCAGAGGGTCCTGTCACTTCTACAGACAAAGCAAGTGCAGATCGGGGGGGAAGACAGCATGTGTGTGAAGTAGGAACCAGGATGGAAGGGTTTGCCTCAGAGCAACTCAGGATGCTCCCCAGACTATGCAGGCCAAGCAAAGAGAGTATCAGAGATGTTTCTGAAGCTGTTTTGAGTTAAGTCTCTAGTGCTGGGCTAGATGTAATTCCTTCCATGCTTCCTTTCTTCCAGGCCCCTTTTGGATGGGCTATACGCAGCCCTGGTGCCATGCTTTGCCCTCCCCTTCTCCTCCCAGTCATCAGCTCATTGTGTGTTGCATATAGGTAAAACCATACAAAAGGAAGGCCTTGTAAAATCATGGCTCAGGCCTGCTGCTTTGGCTAAGTAGAAAAGGACTGTGGGAAAGAGACTCAGTGGAATTAAAGGCAGAAAAACAAGTTACATAACCACTGATGTTCACATCGTGGTGTATAGTGGCTGGTTGAATTATGTTTGTTATGATTTAAAACTATGTAACTGATAAAGGCCTAACTGCTTAAAAAAGCCTGGGTTTTGCAATAAAGTGGCCCTACTCTGCAGCTGCCGGGGGACTCTGCATCACTGCAGACCCTCCCTCACAACTGTGGAGCAGAACTCATGCTGCACCATACAACACCCTTGGCACCCAGTCCTGGCCAAGGTGGAGCAAGGCTGATGGTGCAATGAACTGCTGGTAACTCACTTCTCTGGGCCCAGTCACCAGTGTCTGCCTCTCTTACTACATCCACCAAATACACCAACCTGGGAGAGGAAGCCCTCACCAGGCATCCATCATGAGGCTCTCCGGCGAGCTTGCATTGGAACAACACACCATCATAACTATGGATTTGGGATTTCTCACTAGAACACCCGTAAGTTGGGCAGTTGCGTGCAACATATGCATGGACATCGAGGTATGGATGCATAGAGCAGGATGATCATTTCTAGAAGCAGAAAAGCACCAAAATGTCCAGATGCCTCTAAGCCACCCACAAGCAGGCAGCATATGCCAGAGCCTCCAGCAGCCAATACTTTTGCTCTGCTCCTCTGCATGGATGGCTGAAACTCAAGCAGTCCCAGTTCAACACTTGCTTCAAAATAACAGCCCAGTTGCTTCAGCACCCCAGTCAAAGGCAGTGAGTTGTCATCTTTCCTAGAAAGGCTGGGGAATTTGTATATTGTTAAATCTTTTGCTCATTTTAGCTTTACCTGGCATTTTGTTACCTGCCCCTTGGGGCTGCAGGTAACTGGACAGGTTTGACTCCCTTGCACCACGGGAAGCACAGTCACTCTCAGCTGGGAGGAGAACAGCTGTCGAGGGGGCAAGGACCTCCTCCAGATGGGTCCTTTGGCTTTGTGGTTATCTTGGATGGCAGGAGAGCTCCTGCTCCACTTCCAGCCCAGTGCTCCTCTTTCTCTACTCACTGACTTTCCCTTGTTGCAGGGAAAGGTACATACAAAACCCAAGGGGAAAGGTACAAACCTGGCAAGAGGGATGGAGGCAGTTCTAGGAGTCTAAATTGATGGCCTTACATGACAAAAAAACTAAGTGTGTTTTATCTAACACTGATAACATGGCAGCAGTGGGAGAGGAATCTGGGTCCTCAGAGAGACCCAGGTGCTTAGCCAGAGATATACCATCTATTTTCCACACCAGCTGGACCCTGCTCTTCTATGAGGACAAAGGGGACACAAACCAAACATGTTAGACATTTAATCCTGCCCTCTTATAGGTCTTGGTGAAATCCCCCTTGCTCTGGACAGTCATTGAAATCCTCTTCCCATCTCCAGTCCCAGGACCTGAAGCGCCTTACAACATATCATCTCTCTCTTCAGTCCTTTCACCAATACTCAATACTTTTACTCCCTTAAATCACTCCCCTCCCCTTCTGCTCTTCCCCTTCTTTAGGCAAAACAGGGTGAACAAAAAACAGTGTTAATTATTCTTCCAGAATTGTGCTGCAAATGACATAATTCTACAGGAGGCCATTTAGCATTTTATCAGCACCAGAACAATTTCCCTTTGTCTCTGGGCCACACACCCTGCTGATATGTTGTGTCAGCTCTGACTCTGGGAGCAGATCTAAATCACTAAAACATCCCAAATTAACTCAGTGCAGAAAATAAAAACCAACTCTGCAACCAACTAGCCCTTAAAAGGGAAGTGGTCAGGACATGGCTGGAGAATGGGAGAAAGCCCTGAGGACAAGGGAAGAAGGGAGCAGGAAAGGGGAATGGTCCTCCTCTCAGTGGCAACAAGTACCTGAGTATGTTCAGCAGATGATGGAACCACAGTCAGTCAGTGCCCTCTAAAGGATGGCCAAGCAGGGCCACACTCCCAGTCTGCAAAAACACCAGGTTTGGCCACAATGGGTCCCAACTGTAACCCCAAGTGCTTTGGAAGCCAGAAGCACCACAAAACATACCTCAGCAGAACAGTTATCACAGCATGTAACAACAGCAGCACCCTGCTCCCCACCACACACAGGTAAGAGCTGTTATTACAGGGCAGTGGCTGATGGCCAGTCTGATCCCTTTGAGCCAAAAAAAGAACTTTGCTGTGGTGTCAGAAGTGGAGAGGGGAACAGGGTCAGCTCTGGCCACAAAACTCATGTCATGCAATGGGCAAGCAGTCTGGCTCTCTCCACAAGCAAGGCCCACAGTTTGGCAACACAATAAATTGAGCTGCAATGTCCTAAAATTGGATTAAAGGCAGAAGCATTTACTGAAATAAACTCCTCACAGTGGAACAGACTTGTCCAAACAATTGTGTTTAACTTAAATAAGCAGGGGCTTTACGCAGCTTCTGTCATCTGTGCCTCGGTCAGAGTTTCATGGCACTTCCTATGTAGAATCTTAGAATATCCTGAATTGGAAGGGACCCACAGAAATCAAGGAGTACAACCCTTGGCCCTACACAGGACCTTGGAGGTTTTATCATCTGTTTCTTTTTGCTCTTCATCTGCCCCTTTATCCTCCATGTCACCAGCTCCCTTCAAGCACAGACCCTTTTGATCCTGTTTGCACCTTCTCTCTGCTATTTGCAGGTCTCTTCCTGCCTCAGATCTCAGGTCACGTGTCCAAATACAAAACATGCTTGCCCACACCCTCCTGCCACTGGTGCAAAGTCACACTGGAAAGGGAGCACAGCACAGCAATTGTGCAGGCAGGGGGAAAAGCGAGCCTAGCAAACAGATGCACAAGATCCTTGGGTGGGTCCAGGTGGAGCTGATCCATATTGACCAACACGACCTGTGAGAACTCAATCAAGCTAGCAGAGTCAACAAATTCTCATTCAGGTACGTGTCTCCACATCCTGCACCCTCCTTCCTCAGTAACCATCCTTCCCATGCCACGCTGCCCCTGCAGACAATGCTCAGCATCAGGCTGCAGGAGACAAACAGCCCAGCCCTGCCACCCACTCTGCCTCTCTGCCCTCCCTCAGTTTCACATAGGCCTGTGAATCACATTCTACCTCAGTTTCATTTTGACTTTTCCTCTCTGTACTTGGTTTACAGATGGTCCCTGCACTTTTCTTTGGCTCACTGTGTGAGCTGATATACTTAATCACAGATTGGCAGGGCCTGCAGGGCTGCGCTAGAGGAGCTGCAGGCTGGCACCTCAGACCAGCAGGATTGCAGCACTGGAGATTACAGGCTACTGATTCAAAGGTGGCAGGACCATAATAAAATGGTCAAAGAGCCTGGACTGAGACCCGTGAGAAAACTTCAGGGCAAAGCATTATCCATGGAACAGAAATTTGTCCTATATGTGGGTAATCTCAAGTCACAATGAACAGCTAAAGGACTTTATCTGTTGAAACTGACCACAGCACCCTTTGCTATTTGGTCCTTCTGATTCTCCTGGCGACTGAATGACCTGCAGCTGGTCCAGTGAAAGTTCATGTTTTCTCTCACGCTACACACTCTTACGGTACTACCATCAGCCTTTTGCAAAGGGAATATCCACACAAAATCCCCACAACATGAAAGGTCTGGCACTCCATCATGCACAGGGTGTGCACACAGCACAGCAGTAGCAGCTTCCTTTGGAACAGGGAATCACAGATTGGCATATACTGGCACAGGAATCATTATCCAGCCAGTACACATGCTAATTCTGCAGTGCTCATCTGAAGCAGATTATCTGTTCATGCCAGAGGTCACTCCAGTGTGACCCACTCCCTGAGCCAGCACCACAGACCAGAACACTTTCCAATGCACACCCTGGAAGAGGAGCATGGCTCTGTTAGAAAAAAATATTTTAAAAAGAAAAAAATCAAAAACAACCAAAGAAAAGAAAAAATATTCTGCAGATAAAATGAGAAGGAACTGCAAAAACGGAATCTTGGGTTAGACATTAGAAAAATATTTTCCAAGTTAAGGAGAATAAGGCCCCAGAATAGACTGCCTTAGAGAAGACAACTGCCATTCTTGGAGGATTTATATGAAAAAGTTTGAAAGATCTCAGTTGGGATGATACAGTATTCTCACTTGGGGAGAGAATGGAATAGGATACTTACCATGCTTTCTTCCTGTCTCTTGCCTACACCATCCCCCCCACCCCCTCCCCAAAATTCTGCATCTTTAACGATCTACAATCTAGGTGCTTGTATAGAAATATGGCAATAACTTTGTCTCCCCAAGTCACAACATTTAACAGTCACTGTGTGGCACTTCAAGGACACTCAGAAACAGCAGCATGATACTCAAATGTTTTTGATTAGAGTACTTCAGCTCTCCAGGAAGAAATACTGCAGATACTAGTGAAGAGAGCAAGCCTCAGAGTTAACCAACTCTGACTGTAGCTAATAAAGGGCAGAGGGAAACACGCATCTGTTTTTCACACCTTGATTTAGTAGTTTCTTAGTGAGGGGGGCAGATTGTATCAGGCAGAGTGAAATGGAACAGAGGATGTGGCTCGAGAGGAGGTGGCTTTAGTAGGGGCAGGGATGGAGCAGTACAAAACTCACTCCTGGGAAGGAAGATGAGGTGAGAAAGAACTATCAGAAGACCCAGAGCAGCTGGGCCTGTCCACAGTGACAATCAATCAAGCAATCAGTGCCAGCTGGGCACAGACTTGCCCTGCTCCTGCCTCTCACTGTCCCTCTCCTTCAGAGCCTTCACAGAACAGCTCCTTGCCCAGCCCCAGCTCTAGTACCTCTTCCTCTGCCCATCCATCTTTCCAACCCTGATAGTACCTCCCAAGGCTCAATAATTAACCAGTTCTTTAAGTGAGGAGAGGGAGACAAAGGATACATGAGGCAATATTCCTCACCAAACCTGGCTCAGTGCATTCCTATTTCCTCAGCTGCACTTGGCATTGGGGAAAACAATCCCACTGCACAAACCTGTTGTTTTGTTTGCTTCAGGCACATTATAAAGCAATTAACTACTACCCTTCCCATGTCATGACTGCCTGAGAATGACACTTCTTTCCCTGCTCTGTTGCCAAAATTATTTCTCCTTCACAAGTTCAGTAAACAGACATACAGTTCCTTGTACGAATGAAAAATAGTCCCAAAAACAAGAGAGAAAATTACTTCTCCCCACATTCAAGAAGACTCAAAATACAGAGCTCTGAGGTCTTGACATATCTTTTTTTCCCCACATATTTTTTTTAAACAAATTACTCAGAACTTGGGTTTGGCTGGGCTCAAAAGATTATCTAGTACTGAAAAGACTATTTGGACTAAGTAGGCTACCAAAAGCAAACAGTGTTATCAGTCAGGCACTTAGTTTAAAGAAACTGGCACTCCCCTTCAAAAGGTACGTGTTCTTCCTTATCTCTTTAACACAGACCATCAAGGTTTTAGCTTTCCCAGTGCCATTTTAGCACATGGCAGTGCCCTATAGCTGAAGAGAAAAGGAAAACGCTGAGATGTGAGAGTGATCGAGCAGTTCCTGAACTCAGAAGCAGTGTATGTATTCGAAACAATAAGACCTTAACTATCAGCTGTGTTAAATAAAAAAAAATCTTCAATATTAGCACTTTACAGATACTATTTAAAAATGCTTCCTGGGGCTAACTATAAAGCTGCGTAAACAATAAAACCTTTTTTACTATCAGGCTGTGTTAATTAAAAGAAAATCTTCAATACTAGCACTTTACAGATACTATTTAAAAATGCTTCCTGTGGCTAACATGAAGCTGGGTTTGCAAAACGTCCAACAGTTTAGTGCAATCCATCATGTATCAAAAAGTTGTAACTCCTAGGCAAGAGAGAAAATTTATTGAAGTCTGAATGAATTTCAGTAACTTCCCTATTAGCCTAGAATAAAAACCAATTGCATTCACAAATCATAATACCAGCGGCACAAAAGAAAAATCCTTGTATCTGCTTAGAGCTTTAAGTTACAAAGGATCTTTATTTAACATTCATAGAGCTTATGTTTAGAAATAATGTATCTGTAAACGCTGAAAAAGTCCTCAATTGCTGCCAGTGAAAAACATTGTGTACATTTCACTTTTTTTCCTGTTTGTTAGCTGGATGAACATTGAGCTGAAAGGAGGCAACACATCCAGGTAACTTGTCTGGACTGCAAAAATACTTCAAGGATTTATAATTAAAGAATTGTTGCCCCTCATTCAATTCCTGTTTGACTGTAATTCCCTGAAGCTGACATGGAAACACTGAGTTATACATTCTAGCTAAATCTCAAACCTGGAGTTTCAAAGAAGTAGTTTCTGCTAAGAAGGCCAACTTCCAGGCCCAGCCACCCACACGTAACACCTGCAAGGACAGGACACACACCAGGTCTGAGCAATAAGCCAGGCTGAAGACACAGGCTCTCTACAGCACTTTCATCAGACACTGTGCAGAACTTGAGAGCAGCAGAGCTAAAATGAATCTTGGACAGACCCAGATGAGAATATCAGGTAATACTTGTCAATGGCTTTTCTGCCAGGACCCCTCTCAGACCCCAAATCTCACTCAGGGCTCTGGACTGCAGTTCTGGTGGGCAATCAGCAGAAGCAAGCACACAAATGTCCAGGTCCTTTGCAAGGTTTAACCGGAAATCACTCAGAGAATTTTGCAGCACCATAATCTAAATTTTAATGCAAATTCTGTGTCTGAAGCATGAAAGCATTCTTTCCTATTGGCTTAAAACACTTAGGACACATCTTGAAAAATCAATTTGTTAGAGGAGGAGGACAAGATACTTGTTTAGGGCATCATCAGAGAGGCTATACCTACCTCCCACTGTGACAAGGTTTTTATCTAAAGCCCCATTTGCTGCTTTGAGGAGGGCAGTAGGAAGGGAATAGAGAGTAAAACTCTCACTAAATTAGATCCCTGTTTCAAAAGCCAAAGGAGTGCAATCTACGAGGACAAGACTCAAAAATATATTATTTTGCTGAAAAAAACAAACACCAGACAAGTTTGCTTAGAAAACTACAGTGCTTTTAAACAATAATTTGAATTTTTATGGATATCCATATAAGGCTGAGAGTGCCTTTTTACTGCCTTAATCACATTTAGTGTTAGAAAACTCTGAAGTCATACCATGTTAAGAGACAAGATCTCGAAAAAGTTCCTCTCTGTGCTGAACAAAACTTGCAAATTTGATTCCTTAAATTGGGTAAAAGAGAAATACCTTACCATGCTCTAGGTTCTATCTTGCCACTGTCCGGGAGTGCCAAGGGTAGAAAGAGAGCAACTGAACTCACAGGAATGAGTAGGAACATGCCAAGCGAAGAAAAAACAGGTAATAATATGACCAAGTGCCAGTGACAGAAAAGTGTGAAAGAAGAAGCAGGTATGAAAAAGGACAGTTTGGGGAAAGGAGACAAGGTGAAGAACAGAACCATGTAAGGAAAGGAGAGACCAAAAATAGTACATAGTATTATAAGCCAGTATTTCAACGAGAGAAATTTTATTTTTCTCTAAAAATCGCTGTCTAAATTTTAACAAACACATCAAACCTCACTATAAGACACTGCTGATGCTGGCCATCTGCTGTACTCAGCTGACAGAAGCCACCACTGCCACCTGAGGACGTGTTCATTTGTCAGCTGCTTCAGATTCCAGTCGGTAGCTCAGTTTAAAGTCAGGGCAGGGTGGAGGCTGAACAAAGACGTCACACTCTGCCATGGAACACATGGGGAGATCCCAGCTCTGCCGTGGGTTTGCTCATCTACAACAAGAGGCAGTGAAACTGCAGCAGCCACTGAGTGCAAAAGGAATCTTCACATTTGACAGCAAAATTACACAAGTACTCCCTCCTACAGCTCTACTTAAACCCATCGTGGCAAATACAAGTCAAAGAAAAATAAAGCATCATACAAAATATAAAACAAGAAAACTAAACAACATGCAAAACCACAGACCACTCTTTTTCTTTATGTTGAAACTGTGTAAAGAACCATAAGAAAACCGACTAAATATAAAAGAGCAATTACGTCCAAGACTTCAGCAAATCCATGATTTGGATTCCTGCCTTACACTTGCACTAATGTTTAGTGTTTAGTACAAGTGCAAGTGCTTGTACACCTGTTTAGCGGGAACGAAGCACATTTTATTTGATTCTATTCTTTTGCAAAAATCTGCAACGTTTAATTAGCTGGTAATAAAAAGCCCCATAAAATGCTCATTGATAGGAAAATATTTTCCTTTCTCACAAAAGGATTAATGTTTTTTCGGATTAGAGAAGCCAGCTAAAAATAAAACAAGTTTTTTCCAAACTCTGCAGGATTGCTTTGGTGTTTAAGGAAGAACTAAAGGCAGCACTTTGTGCCACGGTGTAATTGACATCGTGGTGTTCAGCCAAAGGTTGGACTCGATGATCCCCCAGGCCTTTTCCAAACTAACTCATTCTGTGATTCTGTGTGTGTCTCCCTAAGAAATTCTGTACATGGCACAAGTCACGACACTGAGCTGCCAAGTTTCCAAAGGCACGTTTGGAATGCGGCCTTACACCACCTCCCCAGACTGCCCGGGATGACGGTGGTCACCTCACCCACACACAGAGCTGCAAAAAATGCCCAGTCAACTCCCGACGCCCTTCAACCTACAGCCCCAACTTCATTAGCAAGAAACACAGCGATAAAACACGCCTAACATAAGGGACGATCAGAGCAGAGCCTAAACGCTAACCCCGGGCTGTTCCCGGCCTAGTGACAAAATTCCTCCAGGAGCCGGGCCACTTCCAAACTTTCCTCCGCCGCCTCCCCTCGCTCCGTCCCCGCGCACGCGCCGAGAGGCCGCACGGGCCCCGCCCCCTTCCGGCCCCGAGCGCGCGACCTGCCCTCGGCCTGCGCGGGGTGGGGCGCGCGGAGCTCGCGAGCTTGCCGCTAACCCCCGCCCCGTGCCAGCCGTTGGTCCGCTCGGCGCGCACGCGCCCTTCCACGCGCCCGCCCTCCCCCAACGGCGCACATGTGCGCTCCCTCCTGCGCGTGCGCCCTGCCGCCGAGCCGCCCCCACACTCACACCGCCCCCCGTGACGCCCGACGGGCGCAGGCGCACTCTCCGCGCGGCCGCCCCTCCCGCCCCCGCGCATGCGCTGGAGCCACCGCCCCGCGCCGGCTGCCGCGCGTGTCCCCACCCCCGCTCGCAGATGCGCGTGCGCGGTGCGCGCGGCGCGGTGCGTGGCGCGCAGCGCGGCGGGGGCGGGGGGGCGGGGCGGGTATATATAGAGCGCGGCCGGGGCGGCGGCCGCCCCCTTGTCCCCCGGCCGCCGTCGGAGCTGTGTGCGCAGTGCGTGTGCTCCGGACCATCCGGACACGCCGGCCCGGCCCCGCAGCACCATTTATTACTAAAAAAATATTTAAAAAAGCCAAAAAAAATCCAAAAATCTTAAAAAACCTTTTTAAAAAAAATCCTCTTTTCTCATCCAACCTTCCCGACAACCTTTCTGCAAACGGCCGGTTTGATATAAAATAACCCGGTGAAGCGAAGTCCCCGGACCCGGCGCAGCCGAGAGGAGACACACAGCGAGCCCGACCCCACCGAGCGCAGCACCCGCGGCCGCCAGCTCCACCCGGCCCGCACGGAGCGACCCGACCCCCGCCCGCCCATCCGCCGCACCCGCCGCAGCCGTTGAGTCCGAGCGGCCCCGCGCCGCCTTCGACGGCCCCGTTCGCACCGACCGCCGCGGCCTCCGCCTCGTCAGCGCCCCCCCCCCCGCGCCGGGAGACGGCGGCAGGATGAACCCCAGCGCCCCCAGCTACCCCATGGCCTCGCTTTACGTGGGGGACCTGCACCCCGACGTGACCGAGGCCATGCTCTACGAGAAGTTCAGCCCCGCCGGGCCCATCCTCTCCATCCGCGTCTGCAGGGACATGATCACCCGCCGCTCGCTCGGATACGCCTATGTCAACTTCCAGCAGCCCGCTGACGGTGAGTGCCGGGCCGCGGGCGCCGGCGGAGCCATGTTTGTCCCCCCGCCCCGGCCGCCGCCCCGCATCCATTTTGCCGCCCGGGACGGGGCGGACCCAGCGGGGCGCGGGGGGAAGTTGGCGGCGGGGCCGCCGCTCACACGCGGCCCGGGCCGCCCGCGCCTCGTGGCGGCCGGAGAAGCGGGGGGGAGGCGCTTCCGCGGATCGAGAGCGGCCGCGGGGCCCCGGCGATGGGCGGGGGAGCGCCCGGGGAGCCCCGAGGGCCTGGCGGGGCTGCCCCCGCTCCCGAGGAGGGGATTGTGGATGGGTGTGCGCGCAGCTCTTCACGTCCGTCCGAGATGAAGGGTAGCTTACGGAAAACATCGTAGTCATTAGCACCTTTTAATAACCTCGCAGGGGCTGGGTGTGTGTGAGTGCGTGGTTAAAAGGCCGGGAGAAGGAAGTAGGACGCACCGGCGTGGCTGGGTAGTTTCACAGGCGTCCAGGCCGAAGCGTTTGTTGAAACACCATGGCAGGTCTGTCACGTGCAGGGAGGGCATGGAAGTACTCGGGCCTCCCTGTGCTTTTTCCTCAGAAGCTGGAGCCCGAACTGTGCTCTCATTCGTGTCTCTTCGCAGTAAATTCTCTGACATTGTTTCTCCCAAGTTGCGTTTTTTATGAAACTTGTTTTTTCACGAAGTGTTGCTGTTGCTCTAAAGCTCTAAAGTTAATCGGTAGAGAAACTTTCTCTGTAGTTTTATTCGTGTTGGGAAACACAGTGTGATCCATTTGGAGGCTGTTTCACTAAAAGAACCGAACGTGACTGGTTCTAAGTTTTGTGGAGTCCAATTAAAAAAAAAAGTAATTGGTTAACCATAAGATACGTAATTTCAAGTACAGTTAAGTAAGCAGCTTTCTATTATAATGGTTTTATTTTCAAGCGTATGAAAGTTAGATACTTGCATTACAAACATTTCAAGCAATTAGATTTAACTGGCTTTTAGAATTAGCTTTAGAATACAGCCATTATCAGATCAGACTTTGGTGTACCGATGGTATCTGTATGTAAGTAGTAAAAGTTACTGCCTCATCTTCTTAATAGGCAGATACTCCACCTGTTATCAGCTCTCTCAGTTCAGAGAGCTTTTGATTCATTCAGCCATTCTTTAGGGTGAGACTGTTTGAATCCTTTTGACATACTTTGCTTTTGTTAAGTAAAAATGTCCTACAGTTTCTCAGAAAAATAAGGGGTTAACACAGGTCAGTACTGTGATATAATAGTGTCAGGGCATAAGGTGAAGGTGATTCAAATGCTGCTTGTCCTTAGTATTGACAGAGTTCTATAAGGGCTGACTTTGTTATTGGTTGAGCAACCAGTGCATTTTGTGACTTGGTTTGTAATTTGTCAAATGTGGGAACAAATAGAGCTTTTTCACCTGAGCAATGCTTAATTCACTTTTTGAATGTGCCTCTTACAAAGGTGCTGTTACTCCAAATGTTCTAAGTGTTTTTGAGGCTTTGGGAGATACACATATTTTAGTCTGTAACTAGTCCAGTTCAGCTAAAAGTATTTCTCATCTTTATCAAACCTGCATCTGGCACATACCTGGAAGCAGTTGCTTAAAATACACTTCAGTGGTATTGAGTGATTATATTTTTTCAAGATTTTCAGAGTTTTATATTCTTGACAAATACCTAGAAAGTATTTGCTGGGGGCTTTTTATAGGTCATTATGTCCATTTACAGAGACCTTGAAATAGGAGTTTTGAGGATGAATAGTTATTCTTAAAATCATCCTGGTTTTGTTTTGATTCCAAACTAGATACCTTTTATGGGTTTAGCCGAAATTTTAGCTACATCTCAGGCTATGCCTATTGAACAGCTAGTAACATCTACCCTGGATTTTGAAAAATAGCTTTGAAGGTGTGCTTGACATCACCAGCTGTCTGTAAACGAGGGATGTCAAAGCTCTTCTAAAAACTAATTAGGCCTGATGACACATGTGTGAGGTATGCACACGTTTCAGAGTTGTGATTTCTCTGAATTTGAGTCATAGTTTGGAATAAAACTCGGGCAATCTTGTTTAGTCACTAAACTAGAAATATTCTTGAGTAATCTCAAACTGCATCAGAACCCTTTGGAATTTTAGAATGGTTATATTTCCAGAGGTTTTTTATTTCATAGCTATTGCTGTTTACCTTTAGCACAAGGTGGCATTAAGTGTATCTTCTGAGTGATTTTGGAATTGTTAAAGTGGACCGTCCAGTTGCTCACGACTAAAATGGGAGCTGGTGAGTCATTCAATGAGAGCTCCAGCAGAATCAGCACAAGTACAGCCCGGGTAGGTGTGTCCATTGGTAACAAGTTCGCTGCTGAATGGAGCTGCCTCCTGCAACCGGCACAGCCTTTTATGACTGAAATGTAATGAAAGCGAGCCAGTTTCATTCGTTGGGAATTTTAATGAGTAGCTTGTACCTGGCTGTAGATGGAATCTAGTAATGTTTTAAAAATGTACCATGGAATGATAGTGTGGTGTTGATTAGGCAGAAAAACTTAAATTTCTTGTACTTCTGCTCCTAAGGAGAGATGAGGAGAGCTGTGGGAGTTTCCATGCCATCCTTGTGGAGAAATTGTACTGGTCTAGGACACAGGCTCTCTATTTGTTAAGAGTGCTAATGTTTGCAAAGGACCCATGGACCCACTCTCAGTCAGATGGTTGGGAAATTTGTCTAGAAACACACGTTTTTGAGGAGTGTCAGGATTATTCTAGAAGCAATTAGCATGAATTAGAAAAGCCTCTTTTCTAGTGAAGGAAGAAACCCTGTTACTACTTCTGGAAATAATGAACTGTTTGTTGCTGGCACGTCTATTGGTGCTGGCAGTAATAATTCTAATGACTTCCAGGGCAGTAGTGAAGTCTCACAAGTTTTTACTGTGGCCAGTCTGATATCCACACGTTGTTTTTCTTTTTTCCTTTTTTTTTTTTTTTCCTCTCNTCTCCTCCCCCACTCTTGTAGTATAGAGCCTTCCAATGATTTCTCTTCCTCATTAACACTATCTAGGTTGCCTTTTCTCTCCTGCTTAATTTATATTAAATATTTTTATTTTGTATTTTTGAAAACTTTATAAACTTATTTAGGAGACTGGCATGTAATTTTTATGGCTTCAGTTTAAAAAAGCTGCTGAGTTGCTACTGTCCTGTGAATATAGTATCGATAATTTTTTCCCCATGAAAATGTTAGATGTCCATTTCTTTAATGCCTATGGATGTCTCTCAGAGAATATAATCTTCAAATTTATTTCTAATCTGAAAATGTCACAAGAAAGGATATAAAACATGGTATATCATCTGAATCCCAGGCTCACTGCAAATTTTTTTGGCCATGATGTGCAACAATATGACTCAAGACAAAAGCAGCACTTAAAGAACAAAAATATCAAATAAGGGTTTTCACAGCGTGATTTGCCCTTAGTCCTCCCAGAAAAGTCATAACTGAAACAGTTGCTGTTTTTAGACTATCAGTAAGCTGAGTTCAGTCTTGTTAACATCATATTGTTCTGATACTTGCAAATTACAGTGAAGTGAGTTAGTACCCATGGGTGTGACTTCAGGTATTTATTGAGACTTTTTTTCAGTGTTCTTCCAGACTTAGAGAAACAGGGATGAAAAGGAACTGCTGTTCTTGAGAACTATTGCTCTTTTGTGCTTAAATACACAAGTTGAGTTAGAACATCGCAGACATGTCTTGTGGCTTTGAAGGGACATGTGGAAACTGAGCAAGTGTTGATACTTCCTCATCTAAATACACAAGAGATTTTACATGCAGGATTTGAGAAGTTAGTTATGGAGCTCTGCTGGAAAAACTACTCCATTGCAGTAACAAAACCTGGTTTACATTACCCCGGTTTGCTGTTTTAATGCTTGCTCCTTCATTGAGCTCATATGTATTTCATATATGTATCATTTCAGATTCTCTAAACTAAGTAAGTGCTAATTTTGAATCTCTTTGAACTGTCTCTTGCCCAGAATTTCATCACAGATATTTTTGGTCACCGAGGAAGTTGCATGCAGTAGCTGCCTGAATGAGGCTTGAATGTCCACCTAGCAAAAAAATTTTGTCAGTTTAGGGGTATTGGTGTTGTAGGTGTTCTCATGTTAATATTTGCAAAGGGCTTCATATAGGCACAAGAAGTACCCCTAAAAGCAGTTTTGTTGACACAGTATGCCCATGTGACCCATATGACCCATGTGAGATGGGAGAAACCAGCTGATTTTCACAAATGTTAAAACTTTGTAACAGCTGCCACTTGCTGCATTCTCTCCAGTTGTAGTACCATCTTTTCATAGATTTAGTCTTATGGGCTCATGAGATTTCTGCAGCTTTCTCAGCTGACTTGTGCTCCTTCCAAAGTGCAGCTTTTGCTGATGAGTTTTTGCCAGTTCTTCCTTGTATGCAGCAGAGTACATTGGAGGCTTGGGTTTACAGCTTGGTGGCGGTGCTGGACTTGAAATAGTAAAAATATTATTCAGAATTCTACTTCAGCTGGTATTTGTGTGCTTACTGAGATAACTAGCATTTTCTACTAATTCCATAATGTTTTTCCAGCTGAACGAGCTTTGGACACCATGAACTTTGATGTCATTAAAGGCAAACCAGTGCGCATCATGTGGTCTCAGCGCGATCCATCTCTACGCAAAAGTGGTGTAGGAAACATCTTCATCAAAAACTTGGACAAATCAATTGATAACAAAGCTTTGTATGACACATTTTCTGCTTTTGGGAACATCCTGTCTTGTAAGGTTAGTGGAAAATAAAGTGTATTGACACAAACTCCTCAATTTATGCTGGAAACATTCCGTGGGTATTACAATGAGGTTTTTCATTAATAGGTGGTGTGTGATGAAAATGGATCCAAGGGTTATGGATTTGTACATTTTGAGACACAAGAAGCTGCAGAAAGAGCTATTGAGAAAATGAATGGTATGCTGCTTAATGACCGCAAAGTGTAAGTACATAAATAACTATTTCGGGATCAGCAAACTGAAATTCATTTTACAACAGGCAAAGATTTAAAAACTTACCTATGAAAGGAGGGTTGTTCTGAGAATTTCTAATTCTGCATTTTAAGATGATGTGGTGTTTGAGTGGTAGGGATTATAAGAGTTGTATCACCTGCCTCTTGTAGAGGCAGTCTTAAGTTGAAAAAGACAAATAATGGACTCCAGGGACACCAGAGAAAACAAAACCACTGTATTAATTGTCTTACAAGCCAATACTGTAATGAGGATTTGGGATCTTCCTTGGTTTTCTGATCTTATTGGTCTGAGATAAAATAGAGTCCATTGAGTATTCTTAATAATACTTCCTATATAGGAGTTGTGAGATAAGTGTGTTATCCATATACAATTATTTGGCACTGAAGCATGGTCAGATTAGACCAGTGTTTTGGTATGAATGTCTGTTAATAGGCATATCGAGGGAGTAGAATGTAAAACCTAGAGAAGCATAATGTTTTAAACATTATCACTGTTCTACATTGTATGAAAAAGTGTTATTTGACAGCTTCTTTAATAATATTTAGGCTGGGGAAGTGAGTGTGCCTCACAGCTATGCCTAGGGGATCGTTATGGTATTTGATATAATTGCAAAAGGACATCTTTCTAAATACTTAAGGAGGGTTTGGAAAAAGGATAACAAAAATCAGCATCAGGTTACCATCATGGATTATTTTTCTATGTAGAGATGGGTAGATCAAGACACATACAGGAAAAATGTGTATTTTGAAACTTAAGTTTTCCTGCTTGTTCTGTTCATATTGTGGATGTTTTTATTCAATGTCCATTATACAACCTTAATTAGTATACAGCCTTAAATTAGTATATAACCTTAAATTAGTAAAAATTGTCAGCATACAGTCATAAGAGCACAGGAGTAAAATGTATTGTGAGTGTTAATTTTGCTTTGAATTTCTATTCAGGCTAATCATCTAGAAATAAAACACTTGCTATCAAAATCTTCTGAACACATTGAACTTCCATTCTTATTATACTTGATTGCTATAAATTAAGTGAAATTATTGAAGTTCAAAAATTACTGAGGTACTGGATGCTGCTGTATCACATTTGCTGAATTTGCGACTATAAAGTTAGAGCCTACAATGAAATTTGAGAGTAGGAGTCTGCTACAGTCAGAAATCAGTGTCAGCCATGTACAGTCTGTGCTAGGGCATGTCCTTGGACTGCAGAATGTTATGTTATGTTCAGATTCTGCCCTTTTTCTGCCACTATGAACTAACCATTGGAGCTAGTTTGCAATGGTATTTGAATCAAGAGCTAGTTGAATTATTTATTCCACTGTGCCTAAAATAAAAGCTTTTAATACAGGCTGGAAAGGTGTGTTAGGGGCGGGGGACAGTTAAAGTATATCTTGCTTAAAAACTGGATTAGAGCGCAGTAACTGCTTTAAGGCTGCCATGTTTTTAGTATGGGAGAGGGATTATGCTGTTATCTAGAATTTCTGTTTAGCCTCTTTACTTAGTACTCTTTCCATGGTCAAGCTCCTGTTGTCAAAGACTGTTTTATAAGCATGGACAATCTCACCAATGGCTTGAAAGAGTTTTCACGCCTTGTAAACTGGGATAAACATGCTGATGTAGCAAAGGACAGTGGAATTGTTTTTCTGATTGCATTTTTTCATAAATATTTTATCTAAAGAATTTCATACCTATAGTGAATGAGACTGATTAAGAATAAAATACAATGCCAGAGAATTACAGTAAATTTTTAAACCTTGAGACACTTGTTTTAATCTGTATTACTCTGTTCTTCCTACAACTAGATTTGTTGGAAGGTTTAAATCCCGCAAGGAACGTGAGGCAGAGCTTGGAGCCAGAGCAAAAGAATTCACCAATGTTTACATCAAAAATTTTGGAGAAGACATGGATGATGAGAGACTTAAGGAACTCTTTGGCAAGTTTGGTAATGTCTTAATGTTTATATAAACACAAGTGAACTTCAATTTCCTACCTGTATCTTATTTGTACAGTGCCTTGAAATACAAGGAATCAGGGCTGTCTGATGTTGATGTAAAAATGTAATAAAGGTTACTGAAAAGTTGGTACTGAATTCCAGTTTCAGATTCAGAAGTGCAGTAATATCTGAATTTTAAATAGGCAGAACATCATATTTAATCCTGCTTTCAGAACTGTTTTCAGTAATCTGAAAATAGTGTGTCTATGGGCTCTGCAATTTTTTGAAAGTTGCAAATGGAAGTGTTCTCTGGTTTAGTACAGATTGATTTTATAAATGTATGTACAGGATGTGTGACAAATGAATTTACTATGGCTTTCATTGACCTGCAGACTTACCTCTGTTATTCACTTGCATTATGGTGGTTGACCTAATACAAAATTAAAAGGAACTATTCCAGCACCAAGCTATGAGGCTGTGCCTTGATCATCCTCAGTTACGTACAGGGCAAAATCGTGGTGGATGTATGACCATGATGTAATAATGTATATGATGAGTTACCACCAAAATAAGAAATGGCAAATCCCTTAATGCCATTACAGCTTATTCATGCTTTCTTTTCAATCTCACCTCTTTTTTTTTTAATTTATTTTCTTTCCAGTAAGCTTTTGCTGTTCCCCAGTGGATATTATGTAAAGTAAGGGAAAGCCTTGTACAAGAGTTACCCTGTAGCAGCAGTAAAGTGCATGTACAGGAAATTCCTTTCTGCTCTTCAAGTATCAACAACAGGGGTTGAAACAGTAGCAAATTTGGCTGCTACAGCTAAATTGTCTACTTCCAATTGAGCCAGTGAACTGCAAGTTTTCAGAGGTTGTGAAATTGCTGAACTGGGATGACCTTTCACCAGGATAAATAGTGAAACATTTACCTAATTGCAAGGCCTCCCACTGGCCTTTTCAGTACCTCCTTCAAAGGATGGAAGCACTAATACTTTTTAAGTGTCATAATTTTTAATGATAAATTTCATTCACTTTGTGGTGAAATTTTCTTTTACTTCGAGGTGAAATTTTTGGTAAAAATACAGTAGGAAAGGCAGTTCAGCGTGGAGGACTTCAGCCATTATGGTAAATCAGTAATTTCATATTAATGGGTGACATTTGCTTGATACTATTATTGATGCAGGAGTCTTTTGTAATACAAATGAAATAAATATTATGTTCTAAAGAGATTGTTCAAAAGGTGAGAAGAACCCACTATATATGATGCATAAGTATTTCATTCTTTTTCTAGGTCCTGCTCTAAGTGTGAAAGTTATGACTGATGAGAGTGGAAAATCCAAAGGCTTTGGCTTCGTTAGTTTTGAAAGACATGAAGATGCCCAAAAAGTAAGCTTTTGGACTTAATTTTAGGAATCCTGTAACTGAGATGTGCATAATATGCTTCATTGAGTGATTAAGTTTTTTTAATTGGTCAAGGACACTGCAAAAAGGGCTGCTCACTCCCTAAATTACTTAGCACAGTTTCTGTCATTTAGAATGCTTTTCTGTGAGCAAATGTCAGTTGGTCTGAATAGCCTATTAAGTCAAGATACTATGATACAAGTGGAACTAGTGTAGAAATGGGGACTCTTGAATAATTTAAAAACCTGTTGCAGTTGGGCTTAAAGGTCTCAATGATATTTGGACTCTGGCATGCTGAGCAATATACAGCGTAGTAAATTACTGCATCTCTAAATCACTGGATCCAATTCAGTTGCAGAAAATGTTTGTGCAAGGCAGAAAGAATTGCGTTTTCAAACTGTAGCTCTGCAAGGTCAGCAGGAAAGCTATTAGTTTTATAAAGCATGTTTGGCATAACTGTGAGCAAATAGTCATAGAGCCCTGTGATGTTGCTTTTACTCCAAGGGGTAGCTTTGGAAAAAGGGTCCTTTTTATTCGTGTATACGTCTGTAACATGCCAGTATGCTGTATAACTTAATTCTTTGTCAACTGGTTGCTTTGATATGTCAGTTTGCTGTGACAGTGGGGACATAGCATCAGGAAAAAATGCAATACAGAACAAATCATGGCAACAAATGAAGTTTGCTTTTCAAAAGGCACTTCGGTGATCTGTCAGTACAAGTGTACAAGCGAGAGATTAGAACAAATCCTGTCTGTCTTAACATCTACATTTTTCAGTCTTGCATACATTAATTGATGAATAGTTTCTCTTGCTGTAGTCAGAATCACATGTTGTGTGTTTTAAATAACATAAAATTCCAATATCTCTGTAAAAATGTCTAATGGCTTTGATCATAAACATGTATAATAAACTGGTGACTTCTGGTTTTAAATTAATTGAGTAAATCTGAAGAGCTGTAACTCAAAACAGTATGAAGGGGAAAAGTTCACATTTTCATACTTCTAAGTATGTTCTTAATGAAAGACTAGGAAAAAAGCTGTACATGTCATGTGTAGCTTTACATTTAGTATAGAAAAGATCTGATAGATACTACAGTTTCAGGTGTTACTTTTAAAGACAGAACTCGGTGAATTAAATCTTTTCAACTTTATTTGCTTACTTTTCTCTGCCATTAGCAAGATAAGGCTGGAGAAATAGTTCTTGCAATTTGGGTTTTTTCCTCCAGCTTCTTATAAAAAAAAGTGGTTTGCATCCCTCATGACTTGTCTTCAACAAGACAGAAGCATACTTGGAAAGTGGTTTTCGTGTTACCATAAGTGGAGAAGTCTTGCTATTTTGTTGTATCTTGTATTTTGTTTCAATTAGTGGTATTTTAAGATGGATTAGCTCTTTTTCTGGAATCCTTATGTAGCTTTTTGTATTTGTTTTGCATTTTTATGTGTCTGAAAAATGCTGGAGTACAAAGCACTGCTAACTTGTTGTTTGTTAATGAAGGCTGTAGATGAGATGAATGGGAAAGAGCTCAATGGAAAACAAATCTATGTTGGCCGGGCTCAGAAAAAGGTGGAAAGGCAGACGGAGCTGAAGCGCAAGTTTGAACAAATGAAGCAGGACAGGATCACCAGATACCAGGTTCAATTTTAAATCAAGAGGGCTAACTCTATTATATGATATTTTGAAATTTACACAGAATGCTTGATTTTAAAAATAACTTACCTGTTTTCTTAGGGTGTAAACCTTTATGTGAAAAATCTTGATGATGGGATTGATGACGAGCGTCTCCGAAAAGAGTTCTCCCCATTTGGTACAATCACTAGTGCAAAGGTAAAGTTCACACATTGTGCACATCTGTTCTCTGAAAATGAGTAGTGATCTGTCACCAAAGAAAAGTAAATTTCATTCAGTAACAGATGTGACCCACTGTAAATGTAGGCATCAGCTTTCTTGATTGTTGCACATGTCAGGTTAAACAACATATGATCATCTTTTCTTGAAATAAATTAAGTAGTGAGACTAGTGTGAGAAAAATTACATCTTTACATTGCAATATTGTGTTTATTATTATTTCAAAGAGATTTTCATCTCTATTCAGGTAACAGTTAGATATTAGTTACATAGTAATATTAATTATTATAACATATTCAGTAAAGTAAACCTGTGGTCTTCTAATACACGGAAAAGAGAAACTCATGCAAGTTGAATAGGTATGACAGAACGTTTAGTTTTAAAACTAAATTTTGTACTGACAGGTGATGATGGAAGGTGGCCGCAGCAAAGGATTTGGATTTGTATGCTTTTCGTCACCAGAAGAAGCCACCAAAGCAGTCACAGAAATGAATGGTAGAATTGTGGCTACTAAACCATTATATGTAGCTCTAGCCCAGCGTAAAGAGGAGCGCCAAGCTCATCTCACCAACCAGTACATGCAGAGGATGGCAAGTGTAAGAGCAGTACCTAATCCTGTAATCAACCCCTACCAGCCAGCACCTCCTTCAGGATACTTCATGGCAGCTATTCCTCAGGTACGTGTAGAGATGAGGAAGTGAATATTGTGTACTGCATATAAAATCTGCTTAGATTTATCAATAAATGTAACTGTTAGCGTGTGTCAGTGATTTCAGCATTTTAATCTCATGGTGGGAGGGTGCTGGGCTGTTCAGCATGCCCTTCACAGACAATAAAGTTAAGTGATGGTGTTGTGTTTGGCAGACTCAGAACCGTGCTGCGTACTATCCTACTAATCAGCTCGCTCAACTTGCTAGACCTAGTCCTCGCTGGACTGCTCAGGGTGCCAGACCTCATCGTAAGTCACTTCTTTACCTCTTCCCAGTGATTGCTGTAAACTCCGTAGATTCTACCTTTGCACTTTCAAATACATTTTCATGGCATTGCAGTATCAGTCTTCTGTTTGTCATGTTGCCACCACTCAGTGTTTCAGCATGTAACAGTGTATTTTTTTTGAACTATAGCATTCCAAAACATGCCTGGTGCTATCCGCCCAGCAGCACCCAGACCACCGTTCAGTACCATGAGACCAGCTTCTTCCCAGGTTCCGCGAGTCATGTCAACGCAGCGTGTTGGTGAGTTTGATTTATGCAAAATTTGAGTCATAGACTTCTGTTCCAATTTTGCTGGTTCAGCATGATCTCGCAAAATAAACATTTGTAAGTTTACTATCACGTGATATTCCTAATGAATAAGCTAAAATCACCTTCTAGTAATTGCTTTAAATACGGTCCCAGCAAAGACTCCAGCTGTGATCCCATCTCTTCAAGATGGAGCACTTACTCTTGTGTACACCTCAGTAATACTGTGTGATGGCTTCTGTCATTTCTAAACATAGTTGCAGCAATTGTAAAAATAGGTTGTATGTAGAAATATGAGATGATGATACAATTTTAGCTCTTGCTAATTTTTTTTGTATTTCACATATACATGTTTTATTATTGTGAGGCAGTGTCATGAATACAAATTGTGCACATCACTGAATGAATTAGAATTGACTGTAATCATTGAATGGTTTGGGTTGGAAGGACCCTTAAAGCTCAACCCCCTGCCAGAGGCAGGAACCCTCCACTAGACCAAGGTACTCAGTTGCCCTGTCCAGGCTGGTCTTGAACGTCTCCAGAGATGGGGAGTCCACAACCTCTCTGAAGGCATAATTCTCCCAGAATGCATCAGACAGCCATTTACTTCCTAAAAGTATCTTTTTTACACTGACTGACATAATGTGCTCAGTAAATCAAATGTCTTTTAGCTTAAAATGAAATTATATTAATACTCAAACAAAGGGGATATTTTACCACAGATCTTTTTTCAATAGCATGTAAAAAGGGCAATTCATGAATGAAGTGACTGGAACGTAGCATCCAGTAAATTTCAAGGTTTGAACCTTTGTATGTGACCAGTGATGTGACAGTTGACAATATTGCTAAGATGAATCTATAACACAATACCTAAATTAGGTATTTGATTCAAGTTGGTTTGTTGGGCAAAATAGTTGAAAGTATTCACATATAGAATTCTGTTACTATTTTTTCAGCTAATACATCAACACAAACGATGGGTCCACGTCCTGCAGCAGCAGCTACTGCGGCCACTCCTGCCGTGCGCACAGTCCCCCAGTACAAATACGCTGCAGGCGTTCGCAACCCTCAGCAGCACCTTAACACCCAGCCACAGGTTGCTATGCAGCAGGTGTGTGATCTGGGCTTTCCCTGATGCTCTTTGCAGGGGAAGGTGGTGAGGGTGGTGGGAGGGCAATTCAGGCACTAGAGTAAAAGCACTACTAGGGAGTTAAGTACATTTGAAGTTCACCTGGGACAGGATGTGGTCCATGTTGCTTCATACTTTTCAGCTCTCTCATACCTTAGCCTAAACTCTTGTGTTTGCTCCTCGGTGGGGCAGTTGCTAATAATCTCCAGCATGATCACTCAGCTCTAACCAGTAGTATTTGATTAAATAGACATAGTTGTTAATTTCACTGATGTTTTTGACACTGTAGGCATTGTGTACTGAAATACTGTCTGTTTGAAGCTGCACCTAATTATGAGCCAGGGTTTAATTTTCAAATGTTGTTTTTGCAGCCTGCTGTCCACGTGCAGGGTCAGGAACCCTTGACTGCTTCCATGTTGGCTTCTGCCCCTCCACAAGAACAAAAGCAGATGTTAGGTATGTACATGATACCTTCCTCTATGCATTGTAGCAGAGGGACGATTAAAGTACACTTTTTCAGTCTTATAATGCAGAGTAAAGGGTTTTAGCAGTATGACAAGTTTGTTTCCCTTATCCCTTAAATTTAGGCTGGATTTGACCCTGATTAATTTTTTCTCTGTAGGTGAACGTCTATTCCCCCTTATTCAAAGCATGCACCCTACTCTGGCCGGTAAGATCACTGGTATGTTGTTGGAGATTGACAACTCTGAACTCCTCCACATGCTCGAGTCTCCTGAGTCTCTTCGTTCGAAGGTAGGTGGATTTTTGCCTTGCCCTGGTTCCGTAGGTGGTCATGTCTGCACTGATCTAACACTTGTTTGTGCTGGTACAATGGAGTAACAGCAATGCAGTGCTGGCTCAGGGCAAGAATGACCTCTTTCAAAGGATGACAGTGACTTACATTGCATGAACTGGAATTCTAATGTTCTCCTTTTTCTTTCCAAGAATGCAGGCATTGTTTATATGTATAATTTCCACTGTATTATTAACTTAGGTGTACAGAAATTGGTAAGCTTCCCTTAATTAATTTTCCGTTTGTATTTAACAGGTTGATGAAGCTGTAGCCGTACTACAAGCCCACCAAGCTAAAGAGGCTGCTCAAAAGGCAGTTAATAATCCCACTGGGGTTCCAAGTGTTTAATAAGTAAGTTTGGCCACTGTAGTTCCGTAGGTTGACTGGGTCAAGTCTTTGGTCCATGGACTTGTAAGCAGCATGTGTCCAGGCTCTGTGTCATGTGCAGCCAGAGGAAGTAGCAGCTATGGTAAACAAACTTCTGTGCTCACTTGGTTAGCAAAAGCTACTGACATGTCATTGTTTCTAGCAACACATTTAGCTGGAATTAGTTCTAAGCATGTGTGCAAAAATGGGGCTGACGGTTCTGTCAAATGCTACTATTCATAATATTGAGAACAACTTGTGGAATTGAAATAAGCTTAAAATGGTACTCCAGCCCCCTTCATCCTTAGAAATTAGAGAGCTTATTTACACTGTAATTTGTATTTATTTAACAAATTCTAAAATTGTACAGTAAGTGAAAACTAAACTATATGTTGTCTTGACTTCACATTTGGGTGAATTTAATGTCAGTTAAAATAGTGGTTCTTCATTGCCTTCTGTGGGGTTGGTATCTTAATTGTGCATGACAGAGGCAAATGGTAATACAACCATTTTGACAGGGGAAAAATGTGAAGTTGAGGATAAAAAGGGATCTATTATCTCTTCTGTCTAAGTAGGTTTTGCCTGTGAACTAGCTTTCCACATTTGTAACTATCATTTGAAGGTGCCTGCTTTAACATTTGATTGCATAAAATTTTCCTTTCTTGCTATTTTAATTTCTGCAATTCAGAGATGAGTGCTGAATAGGTTGTCTCACCTAAACTAAGATGCCTGTACTTTGAGACCATTACTCTGTCTGCTCCATGATGTTTTAGTAATTGGAAATTGAAAATACTGCTAGGGTAGGTGTTTGATGGCCTCAGTCTGCTGGCCTCAAGACTAGAGGTGACCTGCAGTCACAGTAACATTGTGTTTAAAGTGGTGCTGTCTGAGGGACTGTCCAGTTCTAGAGTCAGTGGTGTCTTGCCAAGGATCACCGACTTTTGAAAACTTTTGTGTCCCTAAAAAGTGGGAGGACCTCTGAAATTCTGCTTCTAAGGAACTTTGGTATCATTAAAACAGTGGAAGTCCAGAGTGCTCTATGGTGTACAGTAGTAGAAAATATGTCAGAAAACATACGAGGTGCTGCTTTTGTTTCAAAACATAACAGCGTTGTTTTTCTTTGCAGAACTATCCGGGACTACAATCTAGAACTTCGCTTCACCGAAGAAAAAAAAAATCTAAACATGGAAAAACTATTAAATATTGAGAAAAACATTGCAAAATATAAAATAAATAAAAAAAGGAAAGGAAACTTCGAAGCTTACGTACAGAGCAACGCCGGGGCTAGCAAAACAAATGCTAGTCCTAGATTACTTATTGATCTAAAATTTAAAAAAAAATAGTAAAATAAAAAATACAAATTAATGTTTTATAAACCCAGGGGAAAAGAATTTTCAGCACAGTACAAAAATTTAAAGCATTCCTTTCTTTAATTTTGTAATTCTTTACTGTGGAAAAGCTCAGATTATCACTACTGTTTTAGTTGACAGTGAGAATTGATAGCTGAGCAAAGAAACGTAATTTGGATTATAAAATTCTTGGTTTAATAAAAATTCCTTAAACACTGACTGACTTGTCATGGTTTCTTTTGTAGGGCGTATTTTTCGTAAGCTTGTCATCCAGAATGCCAAGTTAGAATCCCACTCTAGTATGTTTTAGTGGATTGTAGAGAAGATAAGCCTACACCTGTAGATTGTCTTCTAAATAATAGAAATGGAAGGAGAGGGGAAGTGTTTGGGTTTTTTTAATAAATTGCTGCTTGATCTGAATCTGGTCTAGTGTACAATAGCACAGAAATAATTGTCTTCAGTCAGGGCTGATGGGGTCTTCAGGTCAGTTTGTGCCCTGAAGGGGTTTTGCAGTGAAATGGCCGATGGCACTAGAGTGGGAAGAGGCAGCACTAACACATGAACTGTTTAATTTGCTACAGGACCATACTGAGGTTGGGAGCTTTGTGGGATTAACACTTAAATGTGTAATCAAGCAAAGTGTTAAATGCATGAACAAGAGACAGAGTAAAAGGGCTTTTGCTGTAAAACCAACTTTCGCTGTGAGTTGGCAGGTACACTGAAGTTTGTCCATCCACAGATGGATTATCCTACAGTTGCTGCCTTGCTTTTTTGTTTTCCCCTTTCTTCAGGCCTGTGGAATAAAAAGGGGTAGTTTCTACCCAGTTTAGTCCATAATTGGCTCTATAAATTACTTTTTCAAATTTGATAAAGCAAAGGGAAAAATTAAACAGTGAAAATGGCATATCCTGCTTTTACAAAAAAGGAGAGGGTAAAGCCTGCTGGACTGGGATGGGGAAGAGGCACAAAGATCTGTTAGTCATGGAGGAAGGCGTGATTGGTAGCCACTGCAATCTGCTGCTGGGTTTCAGTTGCTATTTGTAAAGAATTCAGATTGTATGGAATTCAGGAATGCTAGTGTACTCTGTTGTTGCAGTCAAGGCCCTTTAGTATCTTTTCTGAAGTCCCCCAAAAGACAGTTCAGGAGCCCCTTTATTTTTCCCAGCTTGCAAAGGGGGAAAATCTTAAGATTTTCCTGTTACGGAATTTGAGAATTAAACCTAGCATAATGAGGTGAAATTGGTCTGGTGTGAATGGGATCTAATTAAAATCATTTGCTGTAAAAGCATTAGGTTAAACTTGTGTAATTCTTACACTCAGTCCTGTCCTGATGGCGGCAGACTGGGAAAGCCTTTAATTTGCAGTCTTGCTGAGGTGTGTGACTAGAATTAAGAATTTTTGAAGTTGGGTGGTAAATCCAACAAAAGAGGCAGTTCAAGCAAGATATGTACATTTTAAGAGGCTGAATGTATAACCTTGATTTTATGTAATGTCAACTATAAAAACAGTTGAACTTTGGAGACACTTTTAATGACCTAAAATATTTAGCACCATAAGGGAAATCTGGAAGAATCTGATTATATTAAAGGTTTAATGGAAGGTCTAAAGGATATTACAAAAACCTAGTATCAGGATTCTCAGGGCACTAGCAGGAAAGTAAGTGGCCACTTCTCACTTCTGCTTGTTTTCCTAGATAAGTTGTGTGTTCTGTCGGTCTGCTGGAGGTAACCAGAATAATTTTTGTTTTGTAAGAATGAGCAAGTTACTTGATGTCTTGCCGATGGGGAAACTGAAAAAGGAGAACGGGAAGTCTTATGTTTGTACAAGACCTCTACAGGTGTGTCATGCACTAGCATCTGTACCAGCATGAAATGCTGGGTGACTTCTGTGATGGAAGGAAACAGTGAGGCAACTCTGCTGAGGTGATCATGACAGCCTAAGAAAACACAGCCGTGGGTTCATTTGGTTTATTTCTTCACAGTCTTGTTTACATGGTAATTCCCTGCTTTATACCATAGATGCCTATTCAATAAATGTCCTCTATTTTATTTCTAAATCTAAAAGATAACAAACAAGGCATTTCTAAGTGCCTCTAGCAATGCATCTTTAGCATCAGTAAAACAATGCAGCATGCAGAAAAATCAATCTTTTCAATAGTAGAGAGCTGTTCCTTTGAGTTAATAGCTAGCCTGACTGGCAGGCATTTCCTGTTGCCACCCATTCCCTCTATATGTGTCAGAGGCTTACACTGATCCTCCACACTCTTCAGCCAGCCAGTGCTAAGCTGATTTTGCTGGATACTCTGGTATTTCATTCCTTCAGTCCTTCTGTGTCTTCCATCCTAACCACAGCAAACATTTCAGAGTTTAGCAGCAGCCAAAAGCCTGCTCATGAAATGGGTGGTGATTTGAATGAATGAATGAATGAGTGGTATTATATTTGCCATCTACTTTCCCAAACAGTACGTGGCTTTATGAGCAACTAAATGAAAGGTTTGGTGCAGAGGTAATCTGGATTATGCACATTCTCGTTGCTGCTCTGCTGAAATCTAGGGAATTCAGAGTTCACTGGGCCCAGAGGAGGAAGGGGCAACGTGGTGGAAATGATGTTCTAGAGTCTGGCAATGTCTTATTGCTAGTTTGTGCTAATTAGGTGTCTACCCTTGAATAAATTATGTCTTCTGTCCTTGCATCTTGAATGTCCTTCTTGGTAACATTTTTAATGAATGCGATGGGACAACTGGATGTTCAAAGGTAGCCACTACACATGTTGAGTTAGAAGTCTTGGAAAAAAGATTTCCTGAAATCTACATCTAGTAGACATATTTGTGCTTAGGATAACTGAAAAAAAAAAATCCAACAAAGATTTGGATTTATTTTCAATAGGTTTAGGAGTCGTGGTCCAAACTAATATGCTAGAGAGAGCTGCAGTCCTTGGGATCACAATTCTTCCTAGACTCATAGTTACATGTGAGTCCATGTGGTGTGACTGCCTCACTGAAAGAAAGTTTTTAGTCTCACTTTTCTTCTACAGGACACGGTCAATGAGAAAGAGTAGCTGTATGGAAATGAAAATGCAGCTGGCAGGGTTACAAATCCTTAGGATATTGCATTTGAAGTGAATACAAATTTAAAACAAATGTTTCCAGCTACGCTAAGAATGCAAGGTGTGCATGTAGTTACAACTTGGGCAACAAGAACAAAAAGAAGAATATTTCCCCCAAAATAATTTGAAATTTAGATTTCTCACTTGTATTGGGATTGAAAGTAATCATTAAGAAAAAAAAAATTTACAAGCTAGGCCAACATAATGGCCCTTTTTTACATTAAGTACTAAGAGTAGTACGTCTGCCAAATGGTTTCCTATTTCCCATGTCACCTGCTAAGGAAACATCCCTAATCCTGTCATGTTCCAAATGGCTATAGCTGGCCAGACATCTGTACTTTTTATAGCTCTGAGCATGTTTTAAAATATACCATGTGATGTCTGAGCATTCAAAAACCAAAAATGATGCCCTGGGCAGGCTGAATGGCTGTGTCATTCACAAGGCGCAGGGCGCGGCACAGCCATAGCTCTGAGCAGGTGAGGGTGCGCCTGGTGCCACCCCCAGCCCTGCCCTCCCACCTGGCCCTCACACCCACCTGGTTCTCCTGATGCTATCCTGTCGGAGGGGCAGAACGCTGCTTGTGGAGCGTTTGCAGGGTGAAATCCAAGAGCGACTGAGGCAAATAAGAAAAAAAAGCCAAGGCTTGTGGCAGAAGGGTATGGTAAGTCGGCTAAATGGGAAACATTGGCCAAGCAGCAGCAGCTGTTGGCTTCAAGTATCTCTTCCTTGGCCTCTGGGAGAGAGGTGCAGCTGCTCAATTTTGGTCATTAATCCCATGAACAACTCTAGAAAGTTTATGGAGGTCCGTCCAGGCAAATTGCAGAGTCAATTGCAAGATTTTTTTTTTTGACTTGCCGGGGGTTAACCAAGTGTTGGATCTTGAATTACCTGAGTCGAGAACTCAAGAGTGACCCTTTCCACACAGAGTTACAAAACAGCTGGAACACAGGTTTGAAGTATTCCAAGGAATAGTGAGCCTCAGAGAATAATGTATGGCCCCAGACAACAGACGTGAATTGTCTCAGGGTGGATCTGCCAGTTTATCTCTACTTTTGCTTTGTTCCTTGTTGAGTTGCCTCTGTCCTTTTGCCCTCTATCCTTCCTCTGGATTATCTTAGGAAAATGAAGGGGAGCATGTGATGCTGAGTTTTTCTGTGAAAGCAGTGTCTGTGAGCCTTCTCTTTTCTAGCCTTCTCTTTGCTCTCTGGCTGGCCTTTGCTGGTCCTTGGCTCCAAGCAAAATCTCTTCTGGCTTTTCTGTAAGTCTGGGTGCACACTGTTGTTATTTCTGAACGGCATAATTTTACCTCACCAGCCCTATTTTAGGGCCCTTTTTGGTGAACACTTATGCTGGTGTGTTGGGTCAGTGTTTCTCTTTGCAACTTCCTTGCTGTGCTCTCAGTTGCAGTGATAGGACCAGTCTGAAGCAGTTTTTAAGCCAGTAAACCTGGATCGGTATCAATCCATCTCTCCCAACTCTGTGGCTGCACAAACAGTTGGAGAAGTACAGCTAAAGGGTAGGTGAGTCACAGCAGGGCTGCCATGAGAAGCAATGTTTGCTGAGGTGTTGGAGTTGCAGCTTTGCAATTCTGTTCCCTGTGGGACCTCTCACAATAATATTTTGCTTTGGTTAATGGAGCATTTTGGGTAACCTATCTGAACTAATAAATCAGCTTATGCATTTGCTTCCATTTTTAAAAGGCCTACTGTGTCTTGCTCAACAGGTTTTAACATCATTAGTGCTCTCAGCAAAATTGTTCCCTTCTATGCGTCCCTGGTAACTGAGAGTTTGCCTCCTGCTGGTCTTTAGAACTTGTTACCTGACTTTTGTTTTCAATTCCTTCATTCCTGCTGTTGGTAGCTCCCACACTTGGTCTTGAAGTTTACAGCTACACTGCTGTCGCTTAATTGTCTTCCCTATTCTTCTGTGAGGTTGCTTGTCTATAATTATAACACCATGTTCTGCTTATTTTGCTTAAAATATTCTGTTAATGTAGAAAAATGCACAAGTATGAGAAGTCTTACTCCAGGATAAAGTAATTTTCACCACATGTGTCCAGATCACATATCATGACCACAGTGTCCCACAGATGCAACAATTCTGTGATGCAAAGAATGTAAATTAGAAATTAACTTTCCTCATGGACAGATTTCTGCATTGCTATACTTGAGGGTATTTCTTGAATATTACTCTGGAGGGTCTGTCTCTGGCATCTGTTGGATGAGCTGCTGAACTAATTGTGCCCCTTCCAGGGTAGCAATTTTCAAAGCTCTCCTATTCCACCTCTACAAGCTCCTCTCCTGACTTGTGATGCAGAGGGCACATAATCCTTGTTTGTGATGCTGTGCCTTTTCTGCCCCTTTCCTTTTGCTGTGCATTTTCCTTCTTCCCATCACTTTTTAGTCTGAGGGTGCTTCTGTTGTTTGATACTCCCAGACTCTACTTCCTTGCTGTGTCCCAGAGCAGTTGTTTTCTTAAAAAGGACAGTCTGAAGGGAGCAGCTGTTCAGAGGTACTATAGTGATGGAGCATACGAGGGCTTGGACACACTGTTGAATGGAGAGGTGCAGATACACTGACTTGTGAGCAACTTACCCCTTGGTGCTTCACTTCCTAAGGGATTTCTCAGCTTTGAGCTGAGGACACAAAAAAAAATCATATAGAGGGAAGTGTGATCAACCAATAATGATATGTTAAAAGAGATCTCACTAAAAGGGAGTTGCTTAGGTAGGGCTGGCAGAAATGTTGAGGAGAGTGGTGCAACTTCAGCCCTTCTCCTCTTGCACTTGGCTGTGGATTGACAGAAGGTGCCTGTCTTGGTATGAGGATTTACAGCCTTCACCTTCCTCTGGGGCCTTGTATGAACTCTAACAGAGTCCAGAGGTGGTTCTGTGTTTTCCCCTTTGCCTCTTCATTTAGGAGCTAGAGCATTCGATTGCCCTAGCAATACAGTTTTCTTTTCCTCTTCTGTGTTGGTATTTTGTTTAGTATCAGCAGTAGGAAGGAGAGCTGAAGGAGCAGTCTCCCTTTGCTTGGGATGAATACCACACGTTGGGCTGTTTGCACTTGCTGAACTGAGATTTCTGCAGCCATTCTCTGCAAATGACTGTGAACACCTTCAGCTGGAGAGTCGATGGCAGATGGGCATGCAATTGAAGGGTCTAAGCTTTGGCTTTAGATTTACCAAAGGACAGCCAGGCAGTGCCCTCTGCTGTAGTCATGCTCTTTCCTGACAGTTGTCTGAGGATTTCAGACTGACCAGAGCGCCCCTAACAGAGCTCTGGAGATTTATTCTGCTTATGGAGAGGTAAGGCTCTCTTGCAAGACTAAGTTACAGAAGCTTCTAGAGTGGAATCATCTGGACAATGGTTTGTGCTTTAAAAATGTCACTGGATTTCCTTGAAATCAAAGTTGCTGAAGATCCAGGCCCTTCCTTGTTTCTGCCTTTGTGATATTGTGATGCTTGCATTTGGCTTTTCAGTTTTGCAGCTGCTTAATAATTTAGCACTTTTGTTTCTGTTATTCTGTCTGACTTCAAGATCTCCAGCAGGGCCCTGGGTGAAACAGCTGGTCTAGACCGCATGGGCAGGAATAACACCAAAAGCAAATCTGTGAGACTAGACTAAGTAGGAGATAATTAATTTTGGTCAACTACACTTTGAAACTGTTGACATCTCCTGCTGAGGAGGAGAATGTTCAATGCAGAAAGGTGAAAAAGAAACAGCACCAACTATGGCCTGTGTCTTTATTCCTCTTTTTGAAGATAATAGCTCTTAGAGCTCAACACTGTCGTATTTAGGGAAGCTACTCTGTCTATTTTAGGTGGAAATCTTGGATGAAGACTAAGTACCTCTTCCACCAGGCTGGAACACCCTATCTGGGTTTTCAGCACCATACACAAATACACACTTAAAGCTGATGGGCATTTTCCTTTAATTCTTTGGGATATGAAAAAATGTAATTGGTTGCAAGAAGTTTCTCTTCCTTATAGCCCAGATCCTGAGGACACGAGATTGCGTCTCAAGAGACTTACCCAGCAGCTGGCACTGAGATTAATTAATTAATTTTTTTAAGTAGGCCAGAGCCTCAGTTTGTGTGAAGTAATGATAACAGAGGGCACCACTTTCTGTAGGTGAGGCATGGCTTGAACACAGAGGGAAGAGGGAGGACCACCAGGTTGTCAGACTCCTGGCAAATTTTCTTGCTCTATCTCCTCAGTTTGCCTGCCTGTAAAGCAGAGATAAGTTTTCCCTGGAGGAAAATCATGTATGTGAAGGGCTTTGAAGATTAAAAACCACTCTACACTCACTATTGCAGTTAGCTTTACATTAAACCAAAGCATGTTGTGTTATCTAACTCTTTTATGCTGTGTATCTCTCAGCAATTCACACATCATATCTAAAAATCAAGACCTTGGAGATGCTGGTCTGTTGCCAGCATAGGAAAGACGGAGTTGTGATTCTATGCTTCACTTCTGGTTTTAGCTAACAAAAAGGAAAGGTATTGCTAATTCTTGCAGTAATGAACTTTTTTCCTTCATACTTCAGTTGTTGGAGTCATGTGGAAGGCTTAGGCAGCAAGGGCCAGAGGGGAAAATGTCATCTTTCACATGATTTAATGACACTAATTGCTGACTTGAATATTGGTGCATAAATTTAATTAGTAGTAATGTCTCAGCATTCTGTAGGGAGTCTCATTTTACTGATCAGATGACACATTGTTTTGATTTAGGTTAAAAAATGTTTCCAGGCAAACTTGCTGTATTTTGCTATGTTTAGTAATGTGCATTTTGAGAAAGCAAACATAGCTTATCCTTCTCTTGAAGGATAAAACACTCCTGAGAGTGTTTGCCTATAGTAGAGGATTTTTATACTTTCAAGTGACCAAATACTGTCCAAACCTATTGGAGCCATCTTACGTCAATTGTAAAATCATCTAATTGTGGTTTTCTAGAACTTCCAGGTCTGTTTATAGATGACGTAGGGATTTGTCAGAATTTGTCGGAAATTTGTTGCAATTTGTTGGAAAACCCTTTTTTCTAACCCAGAGATGGGGCTCCTGAGAGGTGTTTTAAAGACTTTTATTCCATTTTCGGTCTCATGAGAAGGGTGAGATGGTACAGTCTCAATTTGCAATTATTGTAAATAATTCATGCCATTTACAATTCATGCCATCAAAACCAGAAGCCAAATTATTTTGTATATAATTACAATACATTATAAGTATTTTTTGGCCTATCAGCTTTTGCCACACAATGCTGCTAATCCTTCTAAACCAATCATCTATTAAAATACCCCGTATGGGTCTCGCTACAATACATCTTTCATTGTTCTATTTCTCCAAAATGTCTAGTCTATTTGCAAGGTCATCATTTGAAATTTGTTTCTAGTTCAATTTCTCTCTCTCAACAATGTCTGTCCTATTCCATGGTCTTTCTAAGTCAGCATGCTTATCTCAAGGTTCGCATACAAATGCACAAGACTATATAAGCCTTCTGTCAGGCTTTGAGGATTCTCTACAAAACCATTTCCCACATCTAGGCCCATATTAGCCAGCTATAATAGCTGGAGGAACAAACTTTCAGATAATTTGTGTTCATTAAAGATTTTTGGGGTGGGTTTTTTTGTTTCGCTTTGGTTTTGGTATTTTCTTGTTCAGTTGGTTTGGTTTGGTTGGGTTTTGTGTCTTTTTTTCCCTTTTCAGTATTAGATGATCCAATAACTTTTATCACCTCTCACAGAAAAAGAGTAAAAGCCTCTGAAGCAGCACAAGTCAAGGACAGAAGTTACCAGCTCATTAAAAAAATAGTTCTGGTGGTACAGGACACAGAAATCCTGTATGGACATACTGGAAAGAGAAGACATCTGTAATCAGAATTTGTTTGTGTATAAGACCTAGGTGATAAGGTTAATATAATATTAACTTTGTGGCTTGGAGCAGGAGCTCAGAAGTGGCAAGATTGTAAAAAATGAGGACCCCACATCAAAAGAGGCTGTTCACTTGGGCTGTCTTCTGGTGGCTGCCCTGAAAAAGGCTCTGCCCTTGCTATGGGCCCTGAGGTCCATCAAGGAGGTTCTGGTGGATGCCCTGTGCCTTTTGCAGGACATCATGTCTTGCGGTCAAAACAAGAGAGCACTGAAAGCTCCTTGGAAACTAAGAATACTTTCTCATTTTTTGCTTAGCTTCCTTTTGTCTGTTTTAGAGCCGAGAAGCATTTTGGAAGTGCTGTGCCTGCTTTTCATCCAAAGTTTTACCTGACAATGACCACACCGATGGCAGATGAGAGAGAGGCAGTTGCAGCTGGAGCAGTATCTTCAGAATGGTGAGCCTGGCTATAACAACCTGATCAACTTTCATATGTTGGGCTTAAACCTTCAAGGATATGTCTACAATTGTGACTTCAGGGTGCTCTGCCTTCCTTACTGAGATGTTTAGCCCCAGCATCTGAAATGCTGGGGCTAAACATGGCAGCCCTGTCCTGGCTATTGTTTCACAGGGTTTAGAACATCAGGGTATTGTATTTCTCTAATTTCTGAAGCAGCTGCCTTTCTACAGGTTTCCCACAATGTAAGAGTGCAGTTTCACACTGAACAGGCTGTAGTCTGTCCATTCTCTGTCCCTCTGGATCAGTGAGTGAAGCCACCCACCCCTGCTGTTCCCCAACTGCCAGAGCTGATGTGGGACCCAGTGGGTAGAAGACAGAGGTAAAAAAGACAGGCACTTGGGCAGATTGAAGCGTAACATGGACCTTGTCCCTTCAAAAGTTTCCAAGAAGACTTGTGAGAATCATAGGAAGAGTTTGTACAAAAATTAAATCCCAGTGCAGTGTGCTGTGTTGTAGGACAGGTCTGCAGGATCCTTGGAATGGGTCTTGTGAGGTTTATATAAGCCATAAAAAAGAAAAATCCATTTCAACTACCCAAAAGGACTGGTGTGCAGGGGGAAGAGCTTAAAGAGGTTTTGTAGCCTCTATCCTCAGATATTTTGTGCCAAGACTTACAAAACAGAAACTCAGGGTTAGTCCTTGAAGTTTTACTTTGTATTTATTCTATCTTTTTTCACTTGAGTATTCATTTCTTTTAAGGTTACCAGCCTTGAGTGACCATAGAGTTACACGGCCAAGAACCTTACTGGAGTCTTGCTTTGGAAGGAGAGCAGCATTCCAGGTATTTTGCCCTGCTCATAGCTTCAGTAATTCAACAGACTGATAAAGGCAGTTGGGCAGTTGGGATGAGTAAAGTAACACTGACTGTTTAGTCCACAGTCATGTTTTGAGACACTGGACATGTTTTTCATCTGTTGGCTACATTTGGTTTCCTCTCTCCCCATTTTTCACTTGTTTTTCAGCTACTTTGGACCCGAATATTACAATTAGTGATGTCTTCATAATTTTTTTGAAAGCTACAGCAGGTAAGTTTTGAATTTTTCAGCCAAATAGTTTGCTATATGAAAGAGTTGAAATATTATCCTACCTCCCAGGTTCAAGACTCCCTTTGCTATCTTCCTTTCCTTGTGTTCTTAGTGTATCAGTCTGCCTTGTAAAGCAGGGAGTTCCAATGACAGAGTGCTCTCTGTGAAGCCTGGATGGCAATAATAATAATATTGCTATTGTTTTTTTCTCCATGTACAAACTTGTTTCTCACATGGAAAGAACTGCATGCTTTGTTTTTATATTCTGTGGCATATCTGATGAATCTTTTGCCTCTAAACAGTTCACAGGAAAGTCTTTGTGAGCACTCAATAGAAGGATTACACACATTCTTGGATTTTGCAATTGTAAATGCTTTTTGATAGTGTCAGTGGTTTGCACTGATGAGTGTATTGATGGCTGCTGGGAAAATGTCGTGTTCTCTTATCTTGCAATTGTAGTGATGGGCAGAATCTGGCATATATTTGGGTTGTTGTAGCCTAGATGACTTTTCAAATCCATTTAAATGTGGTCCATGATGTGTGATCTTTCTTTGGCAGGCTTGGAACCTTGATAACTTGTGCTTGTGTCTGACTATTGCAAGTTGGTGTATTCCTTTTCCATCCCTCCTTTCATGTTGCTGTGGTTCTAATGACAATAGTGGTGTTTAGGTGGGTACAGTATAACTCAACAGCATTTTTAGGGAGGAAATGCTGTTTTGGTTTTCTGGGAAGTGCTTGGTGTACTGTGGTAACCTTCCTTGAAGTGAACTGTTCTGGGAAGTGGTCATGTTTTGGAGGACCAAATAAGAGGTTTGTGTCTCAAGAGCTCTTCACTTGCAATGTGTGACTAGGGTCTGTAAGGGGAGTTCAGGAGGGCTACAGAAAATGGTATTAATAGGTATTCCTAACAAATTCCAGTAAGGTTTTTCCTGCATACTTTGTAAATAAAAAGATACTGTTTACAGTCTCTTAAATTCAGGCCTCCTGGAGTGCTAAAGACAGTGAATGACTTCTGGTTTCTGTTGTGAGAAGCAGTCTCTTTAGTTTTGATCCAATGCCTGCTATAGCCCTACAGATGACTCCCAGTAATTACTGCTGAGTCTTAATTAGTCTTGATGAGACTGATAACAGGGCTGCTAAAGGAAGCTAAATCCATCAGGAATGCCTGCAATATGTTGTCAAACACAGCCAACTGACTTTTCTTCTGCTAAGCTCTGGCAGGAAATTATTCTTCAAAATATCAGTTTCCAGAGTTTAAACATTTCTTTTGACATGACAACATTGTGAATTTTTCTTAACACACCAGCAGAAATAATGTATATTAGGTTTTTTTCTCTACACCAAGCCCTTTTGGTGAGGAGCAGTGACTCGATAAGTACATGTGCAGTACTAATTTTACAGATTATGTACACTTGTGTATGCTTATAAAGGCATATGATGACTGTGCTACCAAAAGCAGTCAATTATTTTGTAGTGGTCAAAGTAGGCACAGAATTATTCCTTAATGTTGGTGAGTACGTTCTCAAGACATAAAAGGAATCCACATTTCTGTTCCACAATACAGTGGATTTTAATAAGCTATGTTTAGGCTTCCTGGTTGGCAAAGACTGTAGCTCTACAGCTTTATTTGCTTACAATTAAAACTTGAAATGGTTGTAATTACATAAATGCTGCTTCATAATACAAAGCAATACAGCTTTGTGTGTTCTTTCACTATGGTAAAGAACAATCTCCAAATAGAGATTAAATATCTCTGTGAAAGACAAGAGTGCATTAATTGTCACTACCTGTGCACAGTGCCTTTTATTGATGTGACTGATAGTTGAATAAATATTCATTTTGCCTATAAAAGAATCTCACCCAGCAAACTGGCCTTGTTGTATATGTTCCAGTATTTATTAGCATACTGTGACTTGAGAGGTGTTTTATGGCAGAGTAATTTCTTCAACAGCATTGAAAGACACTGAGTGAAGATCATTCTTAAAGCATCTCTGTGCTGCTCCTTTCTTCCCCAATGTTGAAGATGCGCAGGCAGCACTTAGTGTCCTATGTGTTTCTCAGGAGAGAAAACATAGTGAATGTTTCTGTGTTACTGATATTTAGTGTTAAAACCAAGCATTGCCCCAAACTTGCTCATCTCATATTGCAGGAGGGATGACTAATGAATAAAAAAATCATTAAAAATATGAAAAAGGATGTTCTTTTTCTGGCAATGGCATGGACTGGCCTTGAGTAGTTGGTCTTGTCAATGTGAAACAAGTTAGCACACACCTGTGGAAGCAACCTGGCAGCTGATGTGGGAGAAGAGGCAGAGGGACTGCACTGCAGGGGCTCACAAACGGGAAGCAGTCACTTTTCTGCCACCAGAACGATTTATTGAGTATAGATATGTCTGCAGGTCAAACCAGTGCCGCTTTTATAATAGAAACCTTCATTTTTAATAGAATGAAAAGATAGGAAACCAGAGGTGAATGAGCTTGCTAGGTTTGGGATGCCTTTTCCCTAAAAATACTATTGCTGACCTTTTTTTTCAGCTTCATGTCTATCTTTCATTATGAGAGAGAAGTTAACACTTACTTAGAGTAAGTTAGTACTCACTTAATTTTCTTGGTTTGCCTTAAACAACAGTATTTAAGTTTCTATGTGAAGGGATTTCTATGTGTCACTGACTAAAATACAATATGCAAAGGGAAAAATCAAACTCAATTTAAGACTTTTTTGGTCCTTGTCCTGTATTTCTTCTGAATGGGGTTGTGAAGCGTGTGCTGGGGTGGGAGTGCTGTGCAAGGACCATGACTTTACTGCAGCTGCTTGATGGTATTGAACGTGACTCGTGTGTGTCTGCACACAGCATCACACCAAACAGCTGCATCCCCCAACTCTATCTAATGGGGACAACTTTCCAAGTTTGGAACAAGCCCATGCAGGCTAACCTGGCTTTCCAAGCACCTGCTTTTGCCTGGCAGCACCTTTTCCTGCTGCAGAGGTTACAGCAGGCACACTCTGGTTGTTGCCCCAGTAACTTATCTCAAGGGAGGAGTTGTCAGGTGACAGCCAGACACCCAACACAATGGGAGACAGCTTGGCAGAATGGATGTTTTGCTCAAAACAAACATTGCTAAAGTATTTACCAACCCTGTCATGTAGTAGGGTTGAACACAGAGTTGAATGACCTAACACCCCTGCCCTTCCCCTCTTTCAGACTCTGCAAGCTTGAACAATGACCAAGCTGGAGAGACTGATACAGTATGTCTATTACTACCTCCAGCTCATAAAGACAAATGCTGTGGTTCTTGCAAGAAGCCACTAACAAGAGGAGACCTTGTGACTGTGTTGCGTCTTCTCCTTTTTTGTCAGGAGAAAGACTGTACGAGCAGGTGCATATATCCCTATCAGTCTCCTTTTCCGTGGAACTCATCAATGTAATGTAATCTGAGATTATGGTCTGCCTGCATGGGGCATCCATGCAATAATGTGGTGTATTCAGGATGCAGCTGTGAGGACAGCCAGTCATTATGCACTTATGAATAGAATTGAGACGTGTTTCGTTGAAGCAGCAGAGGTTTGGAGTTGGGAATCTAGGAGGCTGACCTTTTCCAGTCTGTATTGAACAGCAGCCTCTTGTATGAGGAGGATTCACATGTTGATAAAAGGACAGATGAAAAGTTTGAGTACTTGAGTAAATAGAACAGAGCAGAGCCTGACAACAGACAAAAAGTTGTATCCTTATGTGGTTCTTCACCAAAGGATGCTGATATAAGGTGGTTTTCTTTCTGAAAAGCAAGCATGAGGCTAAGGATAGAATACCATAAGAGAGTTGTGGTGTGTATGGTATTGCAAATGTAGGTAAAACGTGACCCAGAAATGTGCAGGTGTAACCAGAATCAAAGCTGGTCAGATCACAGGCTGCATTTTCTAGGCTAGAGCAGCCCTCATCTCTGACCATACGATCTCTGCTCCCCTGCCCTTGCAACACACCATTTGTGCAAGCAGTGGAGGAATGCACGTTTGGAACATTCCTGTCTTCTCACTCAGTAACTCACAAATGTGTTTGGATGTGTATGTACACAAACAGAAGACTAAGTATCTAAGATTTCAGGACTGCTCTAAAATGTTATTTGTTCGTATCAAACTAGGTTGTGTTTCTTATTTATTTAACTTTTGTTTCAAAAGTGCAGCTGGACACTGAACTGGATTTCATCTGAATTTCATATGGGAAGGTCCTATACTTTCAGACTTGCATTGTGTCCTGGCCAAGGGGGAAGGTTTCTGGCATAGAAAGCTCTGAAGAATTTTAATTCAAGGATGTCTGTTTTATTTTTGTTTCAATGTTAAGATACAGTTCAGTCTCCTGACCTGCTGTTCTTTTCAAACATGTTGTAATAAGGACCTCATTCTCATCCTTTCTCCTTTTATGGTCCATGCTTCTTAGCTGAGCAACAGATCCACTGAGAGCTCGCTGAGGATTCAGGTTGGTTGATTCCTGTTAAAACGAAATCACTTAACTTTAAGTTCTCTAAAGGAAAAATGGGGGGAATAAAAAGATTTCTAGGTATCTTTCTTGTTATATAACTTTTTTTCTACATCTTTCTGTTTGTTTCCATTTTTGTTGGTTTATTGGTTTCTGTTTTTCTTTCTTTATGAAAACTTTTCTTTCTTTCTTCAAAACCAAAACCCAAAGAAAATACCTTACGTGCTCTGTATTCCTATGTTAACATGTGCTTCATTCACAACATTGCTATGTTAGCTGTGCTTCCAGCTTCTGGGAAAGACTAGTGGGTAGTAGACAGCCGTTTCAGGTGTTTCAGATTTTACTACAGGTAATAGTAACACTGTTAAGGGGATATGCACACAATATTAAGGGATACAAGAAGGTGTCCAATTCAAATTACATGGTGTATTTCCTGAATTTCAGGAGGAAAAGTGTAAGAACATGAATAGTTCTACTGAACATCTACTGTTTCCAAAACACAAGATTTCTTTATGTTGGTGCCTGTTTCGAGTAGATAAGACTCTAGTAGCGCTCTTTCCAAAACTTAAATAGTTGCTTGGGACAAAATATGCAAATTTATTTTAAGAGATATTTCCATCCATTTTGAAGTGGTTAGGATTGCCATGTGCATCTAGTGAATGGATCACTGCTAACACTGGTAAATGTTTTTTCTATTGTATTTGTATTAAACTTATGCTGGTTTCTATTGTGTTATTTAAGGGACATGTCTGTATTTGTATTTCTTCACTTAACACTATCTTCTCCTGCCTTACAGACTGCACTGTTTCCTGCTTTTGTTTTATGCATGTAATTTTCTTTGGTCTCAACAATGCTTCACTGATAAAAGGCTAAACACAAATATTTGTAGCACTGAACAATGTGTGGAGTTTCTGGCATGGACAGTTCTGCCTTCTGGGTTAAAAGCAGGTGATAAAAGGAAGGGGGTGGGGAGGGGAATACCCAAACACAACAGTTTAAGATGATTCTTATTTTTAGTTTGCTGTGTCATAACCTTACTAAGGCAATCACAGAATTATAGGATGGGTTGGGTTGGAAGGGACCAATCCCCCTGCCATGGGTGGGGACACTTTCACTAGACCAGATTGCTGAGAGCTCTGCCCACGCTGTTCTTAAACCCTTTCAATGGGGCATACACAGCTTCTCTGGGCAACTTGTTCCAGTGTCTCAACACCCTCACACTAAAGATTTCTGGCCTAATATCTAATCTAAACCCACCCTCAGTTTAAAGCCATTCTCCCTTGTTCTACTACTACATGCCCTTTTAAAAATAACAGTAATAAAAAGTTGGAGGTAAGTAGTGAATTTGTCCCCAGTGCCATGATGTGGAGCTGTGCTTGTAGTTCAGTAGAATCAAATAAGATAAAATAACACCATTTAAAAAAGACAGCTACATTGGTTTAAGTATTAAACAGTCATGCTTAATGTGACTACTCTAGATGGAACTGAGATTTTATTTCCTCTAACATCCTTTCTTGAAGATCCTCAAATTAATCTGCTTACTAATATGTTTCAGAGTGTTCTTGGAGAACTCAAACTTGGAGTAGCTTGAAACCTTGAATCATGGTTTTCTTTGTGCCTTCATGATTGCTGAGTAGAGAGGTGGCAAGGAGGATAGTGTGCTGCCAGCTGGGACTCCCTTGGGGTGGCAGAAGGGTAGCATGACCTCTGTGTTCCCAGCCCTGGGCTGCCACAGTGGATGAGGTGCTCTGTATCCAGGTTGTAGAAGCTGCAGGGTGGCAGTGAGGATCTGGGAAAAGGAGATGCATAAGGTCCTCTGTGTATTTTCCCTGTAGAGATTTCATCATGAACAGCACACACCCAGAAGCATTTATGCTGGTACTTGAGCCTTTTTAACCCCCCAGCACTGCTGAGCCCCAGGGAGTAAACTAGCTCTGTAGTGACCTGCTTGCTCCTTATTGAGAGTCAGTAATGAGGGGTGGGTCTTTATCTCATTCTGATGTTTGCATCCCATGTTTGTTCCACACTTCACATACATTTTTATCACACATGAAATGTTTCATGCCAAAATATATGCACCAAAGGTATTTGTGAGGAAGCATCTGCTTCTTCCCATGTGGGGAAAACTGTAAAGTAGTCAAGAAAGCACAGCAGATGATCCTCTGTGTAAGAGACAGAGGGGCTTTTGTATCTTCACAGAAGCAAAGTAGTGCTTATTTTAATTAAAAGGAACAACTAGACCTGTCTCCTGAATAAGAAGTAAATAGATTTGGGAATAAGGATTAAATCCCTAGAAGAACTCAATACCTTGAGAAGGGGTTCTTTTATTCCTTAATACATGCAAACAGATGTGTGGGTGTGCAGATAGGTGGAATAGTGGCTGTCAGGAAAATCTGTGAGAAGTCTGTCTAAATAAGAAAAATTGTTTAAGTTCTGCTTTCCTCAACTTTTTCCCCACATATCATTCTACAAACTTTTAGAACAGGTTCTTAATTTTCAGTTCTTGTTGGGAAAAGCCCCCAAACTAACACTTGCTGTTTGTACTCGTATAGTCTTTCTGACTGAAAAAAATAAGTTACCAATTTGAAGGGAGTCAGTTAATTGGAGTCATGCATCCTAGGATGTTCTCCAAGGTACCCAAAGAGGGGTAATAGAGCACACAGTATAAATGTCAGCTCTGACACCCTGCTCTTGCTGACCTTGCAGGAGATGGGAGATGGTCCTATATGCAGACACCATGAAGACTCTGCAGAAAGATGCCAAGAGTACTTGAAACCTAAGGATTCCCAGGAATCCTCCCATATTTTCTGCCAGGCTAGCAAAGGTGGATACAAGAAACTAAAATTTAATGTTGCATGCAGTTATGTACATTTCCAGCATTTTCCTCTGTTGTGATTGTCAAGGGAAGTACCTCTTCTCGATTAACACCAATGCCAGAAGGATTACTGCTGTCTTCTGATACAGGGCAGTCAACAGGAGGAGGAGCTGCAGCGATGAGTTTCTGCTACCTGATCCAGATGGAATCCTGAAGGTGTTCTCAAACTAGTTGCTATCTTTCTGAAATGAGTAACTGACTTCTCATGCAGAGCAAGGCATGACACTTTCTAAATATGAGCTCAGGAAAGTCTTTTAGGGACATATAAAGTCTAAATATAAAACCAGTGAAGAATACCCCATTCCTGTGCACTACCTCACTGTTAGAAATGTGAACTTTCCCTCCAGTCTGACTCTATCTACCATCAGCTGACAGCCAATGGATCTGGCTTCTGTGCTTGAGTTTTCCAGATTGCAAATCACCCCTTTATTATGTCTATGCATAAGACAGTTCTCTGAGGTCACTTATTTGAGACCTATTTTCTCATGACCTAAATGCTTTCAGGTTTCTTTTTTACAGCCCCTCTCACTGTACAGTGTTTGGACCTTAGGGACTGGCACTGCACAGTATTCCTGTAGCAGTGTCTCTGGTCTACTCAGATACTGTAGCCTCATTATTCTCACTAGACATTTTCCCAGGTGTAGGTACAGGGATGCACTTTTTTCTTTTGGCAGGATTGTGGCTTTGCATATTCACCTGCAGTTGTGTATCCACCTCCTCTTTTTGGAGTCTCTAGTTCCTAGGAAGTGACTGCATCATGCCTACAAACACTGAGACACCGGATAGCCTGTGGCACTTAACACCAAAAAGGCTCTCCTGTTATTCTTCTTTATCTTCCCATTTGCTGTTCTGCTTTTTTTTTTGGTCATCTGCAATCTTTAATAGTAGTTTTTGTTGCTTTGGTAATCTCAATTGTTTATTTTGCCAGAATAAATAGGGAATAGAGCATCAGCATCTTCAGAAGGATTTAAGCAACATGGAAAGCAGTAAAACAGTGTTGCATTTCTACCTGACAGGCTAAGTTTAAGATCCAAACCTAGAGAGCCTTTTTGGATGTTTACCTTGCTGATGGCAGCAATATTAGACTTTATATTCAGACATCCGACACTGCAGAAAGAATATTACAGGTAATAGCTTTCTAGAATTGTGTTGAGAGTTTCCACTTGTGAGAAGTGGACAAAAATTAATACAATTTCAATTAGAAAAGGATAAACCACTCTATATGAAGACATACAAGAGTATTTTCTGTGAGCTTTTAGGAGTTTATTGTACCAGAGGGCTGGGGGGCATTGCTGGTTTTGCATATGAGATTTTGGGTCCTTAGAATTGTCCACAATTAACTTATTAATGTTACATGACTTTTACTGCTATGGCATTTATCTGTCAAGTTCAGGTTTCCTTCACATATGATAGAATCAGAAAACATGTAGAGACACATTCATAATTAAGCTGCCTTTGGTTTGGCATAGTGCGGGTGAAAGTTCCTGGACACTGAAGTCAGAAATTATCTAGTCTTATGTTTTGGCTGGCAGCTGCTGTTAAAACTGAGTGCATAACTGATGCATCTTTTTTGTCTGCATGTCTCTTTACTTGTTTTGTGTCCCTTGGTGCTTTCTGTGGAACTGTTTGCAGTGTTGGTACAGTTCTAGCACTGGCTCTGGGATGTCTGTAACAGCTGTTGCAACACACACAGTAAACAATTGCCAGTTACAATTTGAAACCAGTAGCAACTAAATATTATTTACACAAGTGCCTGGTTTGTATTTGAAACTTTCAGCTGGAGTTCCCTTCTTATGCCAGGAGAGGAGGAGCAGCAGCGGCTCTGCCTCTTTTGTGTATTTGCACATTTCCATGTACACAAGCAAGGCTTCTTTGGTTGCCCTCATTTCCTAATCCTAACAGCAATAACAAAGCATACATCTGTCCAATGGGTGCTGCTTTTTGTCATGGGATTCTGAAATTTCCTCTCACCATACAGAAAAGTGTTTCTGCTGTGCCTGTGCAATCTGAGTTTGTGAAGGTGGTTCTCAACTGGCCATAGGGAGCTGAACAGGTATTTGCTGTACTCTGTTGAGCTGATGTATGTTAGTCCAGCCTCAGAACTTACATTATGAGTGTATAGGAATCATAAACTGGATAACACAAGGTGGCCCTTTGCTGGCTTTGCTCTGCCCTGAGGTTTGCACCACATGAGGCAACGCTGGGACCGATTCTTCCAGGGGGACATAAGTGTCAGAGTTGGCCTTAGACTGTGCAACAGGAGATTTGGGAGGTGGGAGATGCCAAAGGCAAAAAGCCTTGGAGGTGGCAGGGAGACAGGAATTCTGATTTGGGGAGAGAGAAGTAGATGCTAATAGGGTGGAAGAAGTAAGGAGACATTTTTGGACAAGAAACTTGTATAGGGGCCTTGAGTAAGGAAAGGATTTTCTAATATACTTTAAATAACATTAATAATTGTGCTTGATAAACTTGTCAGTTTGCCGTGGATCAAAGTAATTTCCAAGCCAGACAGTGGTGTTGCATATTGCTTTGTATAATAGTTTTATATTTTTTTAATATTTATGTGACACTGTAAAGAAGTAAGGACACTTAAAATGCTGCAGACACCATCTCTTCTGGTCTTAAAGATGAAATAGGACTTTTGGGAATTATTTAGCTTTTGTCACTGTAAATTGCTACTACATTCACTGTTATTTTGTGATGGAGGTAGATTTTACAACCCTCACTCCCTAATAATCTGGTGCTCAGGCCACATATACCAGTTTGTGCTTTGATCCAAGAAATAAAACCAGTCAAAATCCTACTAAATCTGAGATGTGTGTTTGCCATTCCTTGGAAATGCCATCTGGTATGCTTAGTATTACACTACCAAGGGATAACACATTAATCTGTGGCTAGTTTCTTGAAGTAATTTGTGAGGACAGCACAGTGGCAGACAGAATAAAAGGTGATAGTCACTTTTTTGTCTTTTGTGTTTGGACTTATGAAATTTTCTTCCCATCATATCTGGTGTCTGAACAGACTGTGAGACAAGTGATTTTAATGGTCTGCTGCCCTCTCTGGTAACAGTCCTGATATTAACAGGGATAAGGAAAACCTTGCTAGTGTGTTTTTTAATTTTAACTGGAAACAATTCTTTCCAACCTATATTTAGCTTGATGTCTACTTTTTTCCATGCACAAAAACATGTCTGCTTTTTGAACCCACTGATACAGCTGGAGAAAACCCTTCTGAACTGCGAAGATGAAGTTACAATGTTGTCACTGTGACAGAGTTTGAAGTGTTTTGGGATTGGCACGCTTTGGAATAAGAGAAATCTGACACTTCCATCTTATGCTCAGGCAAGGAAAGTCCATCCTCTCTGACCAAAGCATGAGGTTGCACGATCTGCCACAGTAGCTGCAACAGTAGTATTCTCAGGACTGAAGAGATTTCTTATAATTGCCACACCACTTTCCTGAGCAAACTCAGGAGATTATGGTCACTGTGGAATTTAGGAATGTTTCAATGATACTGCATTCTTTTAGGTTATGGCTGTTTAAACTTAGGCTTTCATTCTTCAGAACCTAAAGCAGAATAAGACAACCATCACAATCATAGGTGGTTAGTGGGCTCCCCTCTGCCTGATTTTTCTGTCCCCACTATCCCATTGTGCAGCCGGTCCTGCAAATATTGTCTGCATTTTCTGTTGGTGCTACTTCTGCCCTCTTTCAGAAAAGATGTGGAGAGGCCACAGCAAACTAAAAGCAACCCAAATGTCAAGCCAGATGGAGTTTTTCCACCTTATGCACTATTGATAATGAAAGTTCAACAGAGCTCAAGACTGCTCTTGTCAGAAGTCTTCACAGAAAACCCTACAAGACTGGTGTTTTCACTGAAGGGGCAGGATGTGTGAATATTTCCTAGAAAAACAAGAGAACTCCATCAACCTGGAAAATACACAAATCCTGTAAAAATACGTATTTGTGATGCTGATGAGTAATGTTAACTCAGAGCACATGGTGCTCACTGTACAACAGGATTTGAGGATTTAGTAGTAAAGATCTGGAATAACAGGGCAGAGGCCTTGCATTAGAGAACAAATGCATGACAGTAGTAAGCATAGTCTATTTTATTACATTATTACATTGCTTTGAAACTTATGAAACTCATCACAAATTCACATGCTGGAATATGGGAGTGGTTATACTTACTTTTAAATGAGCAGTTAAAAGGGAAAATTTTAAAACAGTTAAGTTACATTAATAGGTATTGAATACTGCTTCCTTATTCATGCTAATGTACAGTGAAACTTCTGACCTTCTTTATTTTTGAAGGTTACATTGTGGGAGTTGGATCTGTTGAGAGAATTTGTAAAGTGTTTTAACCTATTTTTCTTTCAAGATTGTGATGATGAAGCTCTCTCTGGTATGTTCTACATGGTGCTTAACTTAGCCCTCCCTTGGATTTTTGTTGTTGTTGTTGTTGGCTGCAGTGGCTGAATCTGAAATCTGAACAAGGCTTGCATGATTCTGCTAAGATTAAAAGACCCATCTGGTCTGATAAATTCCCTCAAGCTCTCTCCCCCTACATCTTGGAAAGTCTGATAATAGGGAACAAAGTATGGCAAAAGACAGGGTGGTGTAAGACTTTCACATATGAATATCATCCCTTTGAGTTTACAAGTCACATAGCAACTTTCCCACATGGAAACTATTGGGTCTGTATTCTAGGTAGGCATTTAATTTGATGGCCATACCTACATGAAGCAGTTCTTAATTTACGGATCACATGCTGAGTTTGACAATAGGACAGGAAGCTCTCATTATATTTATAAACAATGTCTCTACTTACTTGCCTTTATATCATTACATGTTTTTTTTCTTAACTGCCAGTAACTGAAGTTTGACCACAGCGTTATTAAGCAAGTTGTAAATCAGGGTTGTGAGTGCCATTACGATCATAAAATGTAAAGAGGCTTTTGCATCCTCATTGGTCTGCCAATGTCCTATTTCCCATGTGGGTGGGTACATGGATGAGGCAGGATCCAGGCCTGTGATTGGGATAGGCTCAGGCCACATCAGGACAGTGAACTGTCTTTGCTGTTGACTGGAGTTAAGTTAGGCATTGCAATTATTTAGCTTTTTTCAGTCTTTTCATTGGCATAGAGATGTTAGGTGCTTTTCTTCAGAAGGTCCAGTTACTACTGGACTTACTAAGGAACTCAGGCTTACTTAGTGAGGTAAGAACTTTACAGTCTGTGTCTATTTTATTTATTATTCCCTTCCCTCCTCATTCTACTGTGAAAGATATCTCTGAGTGTGCAGTTGGCAGTTACTACATCTCAAATGTATCTTCCAGAGCAGTTCCAGATGGAATTATTTTTGCCTTGTGTTGTGATATCAGATACACAGGAGAAAAGTTTTTCAGTTGATTACATTTCTATCTATCTTTGATAATCTTCACAAATACATCAAGTCCAAATATAACCCACATTCTACTGCCAAAAAAATGTTTAGATACTTACAGGTTATAAAAGGTATGTTTAAGTGTTCTGCTGAATCATGCTATTGGCTTAGAATTAAATGTTTATAGATTTGGGCCTTTAGACTTTTTTTTTTTAAAGTAAGCAGGAAACTAGTGATCTCTGAAGAGTGACATGCTTTTCTTGCTGTACATTGGCATTTTTTATACCTTGTCTGGTGATCTTTTCCAGAAAAGCACCAGTGCTGGAAGTTTCCATCCATGTGTCATGTAACATCTATGATGCTTAGCTGTGTTTTGAGTGAAGGTTATGCTATAAGCCTATAGTCTCAGGGAGTAGAGATGTTCTGTAAGTAGTAGAGCTTAGACTGTTCTATAAGCTTAGACTCAGAGAAGTGAGGAAAATAACTAGCTTGCCACCTTACTTTACCCCAGAATCTGTACTGGTTTTCTTCTCTAAAAGCAGATTGCTAGCCAACAATAACTGATACATGAAAGTAGTTGAGCTATTTCACTAGATTTCACCAAATGTCTCTGTCATTTTTTTCTTTTCTCAGTGGTGAAAAAAGTGGCAGAACTTGAACTTCCTTATGTGAGACTTCAGAGCATGAAGGAGTTGCACTATAAACTTGGGATCAGAAAGTGGTGAGCAAGAAGCTTAAGTGAAACTACTAAAATGCATGATAACTACTAAAAGCAGCAAAACAAATCCCTTGAATAACTTTGTTATGAAGCCTTCAAGCTTCAGCAGCTTGACTGTTTGGTTTTTTTCTGCAGCCAGTTTTTAATTGTAATTGACCAGTTTCTGTGGTGTTGCAGTTTTAAATTTTAGCACTGTAGTATCCCTGAAGGGTCCTTTATTGTAGCTAACTATTTATTCCCTTTCTCTTTCAGAATCTATAGAGAGGTGTTTTGTGGCTCCTTGCCTCCTAATATTTATGCTTGCACTATGCAGTGACCACAAATAAAAACATATCTATTAAGAATATAGAAGAGAACTTTGAGTTCTCAGTTGCAAGCTGCCCCTCTGGGCAGAAGTGGATTACTTTTTATCTGAAGTGCTCATTTCTATACACTAACATACACAGTACCTGAGGCCATAGATTGAGCATTTCTTTTAGGAAGTGGCCTGTCTTAAACAGCAGAGCACTCCTCCTCTTTCATTTGCTTGTTTCTTGGGCTACTCCATTATACTGGTGAGATTGTGTGGGCAAACAATGGTGAACTGGACTGGCAAGCTAACCTGGTCCAAAAATACTGGCTCTTTATTTTGATTTGGTTTTGATGGCCTGTTTTTGGCCTGAGTCAGTCCCCTGGTTCTGTTTGCTGTGCAGCAAATGGTAATGCTGACTTGTGGGTGAGGATAAACGCTGGGGATGGGGAGTCTGATGCCAAGGTCCCACTTGGCAGAGTGTCCCGAGAGGGCAGCTAGGCTGTAGAGCAGGGCCAGTCTAACGGCTCCCTGCTGCAGTTGTGCACAGGTCTTCTTCTCCCTACAGTGAAAAAGAAAAAAAATGAAATCTATTTCTGCTTGCTTAGTGAGTTGTATTCATTGCAGCAGATGAATGAACGGAGTGGAAGAGGAAGAACAGACCGTGTCTTTTGGTGGCAGCAAGGAAAGGTACACAGAAACCTGTTGTTTGATGCTGGTAACTTGTCTGGTTTAAATCTACTGCATTAAAGCTCAGCCTCTACAAATCTTTCTCTGTTTCCCTATGTGTGCCTTTATTAACTGCAGAACTAGCAGTCCAGTGAAAGAACTGCATGGTTCTCAGCTATGGCAAATTGTCTGTCTGAGTAGATACTTCTCTATCCAGCACTGCTCCAAGCCCAGGATAGTAAATGGTGCTGTCTGGGCTGCAAGACCCAGCAGAGGGCGAGTGATATGGAGCCTGGGCTGCTCCAGGTGTGTGGTTGTGGAGATTTACCCGGGTTGTTTTAAATCAAAGGGCTCAGGCCAGCTGTGCCCCCAGCACGTGGATCACAGTGTTCCATTTGCTTTGCTGCTGCACTGAGCTCAGCCTGCCACAGCTCCACAGCAGTTGGTGCTGCAGCTCGCTGGCTCCAGGCGAGGTCTTGTATGCCAGCACTGCAGCATGGCAGTGGATGCATTTGAAGCCTTACCAACTACTGTGGAGAGCTGTTGGAGAAAAGGAGCAAAAAGTTCTATATTGTAACTTACATGTTTGGTACCACCAAAATCAGTGGAGAGATTGGATAACCTGACCCTAGTTTATTTCCATTCTGCTACAACATACAAAGAATGAGTACAAGACACACTTCAAAATCGCATCTTGAAGTTGTTTGGTTTGGTATTTTTTCATCTGGTAAGTAATGAAATCTTTCTGGATTGTGCTTCTATTTTATTTAGCTGAAAAATTCAAACAACCATTCGACAGAAGAATTTCTTCATGTTTTATTACTTTTTTCCCCTTGGCTTGGGAAAGTATGGATCCTTCTCTCAATACACTGCTGATGGAATGAGGAATTTCATTGAATTTGCTACATGGGCAGATAAAACTGAAAGAACTTTGTAATTTTAAAGATTACTTTTCCCACATTAATTTAATCTTTTGTACAAATTCTTGACATATCTATAAACGGTTCTTGTTGGCTGTTATAAATGCATATTATAAAGTTGGCTTTTCACAAATATTAAAATGAATGCTATATGTATAATGTGGGAAAGTTTTTCTGGTTTCTTTTATTATTAACAGGGTTTAGAAATGGTGATGTGATAAATGTGTATATTTTTGGGGGTTGTAGCATAGTGTTAAAAGTCAAGACTGTTTCTGTAACATCTAAACAGGCTAATCCAGACAATAGAGGGAATCCTCTTGCATTCCTGAATTATCCAGATAAAGATAACGATGAACCAAAGTTCCAAGAAGGAATTCATTGAGCCTGTTATCAGAAAATGGGACACCAGACGACCAAGAGGTGCCACTAAGAAATTTACAAGGAGTAATAAAATGCTAAATTAGTGAAATAGGGTTGGGAGAGTTAAAACTGGGAAAGAATTTCTAAACCCAAAGGAAGGGTTGAATAATGCATTAGGTTCTTTTGAATATGTAACAAACTGGTAGATTTAAAGGAGTATTTTTCTGAGTCAAGGTGTGCTTTCTGGCTGCATGCCAGGGCACCCCGGCTGAGATCCTTTGCTTTATTTTTGTTTCCTAATTGTCTTATTTTTTATTAAAACTTCTTTTAATTAAAATTACCAAGAAAGTGAACCTCGTTTTTCACATTGGCACTGATTTGTTCCACTTTTCTAAGTGCTGGATGTAGCTGTTGATAGAGGGCATGGTGTTTTGGGGTTTTTTTTCCTTCAAACCCTTGTATTACAGATTCTAATTCACCTGTGGCTTATGCATGGGAAAAATATTACACAAAAAGGACCCATTTAGGTATCTATCTACTGTATTTTCAAGGTGATATATGTATCCTAATGTTCCTAATATGTAGGCACTCTGCCATCATATGACAGCATGTAGGTGAACTGTAGGTTTGTTGAGTTGTACACCCACACACAGCTTTTCATTCATGAGGAAAGAATTGTGTAGAGTGAACTTGTCCTAAAATCAAAGGCTTTGTTTAAAAACCGAAACAAACTGCAAGGTTTCTATTTCTATGTGCTTCTGAATGTTTATGTGAAAGGAAATACATTTTTGCTGACTTTTTCTGCTATTTTTAAAAATTCTTTTAAGACAGTCCAGGAAGTTGAGGAATTGGGTTAAACCAACAGACGAGCAGATGCAGGAACTTAAATATCTACAAAAAATGTAAACAAAGCAAAGGTAAAACAGTATTTAAAAAAACCAATCAAAACAGATCAAAGAAGTGAGTTTTCTAAAGAAGTGACACTAGGGCCTGTAATTTCAAGAACAGAATGGTTTTGTGCAGTCATTTGAAGTAGAGACCCAGGTCTCCCATCTCCTGGTCAGATACTGAACCACCAAATACAAAAGGAGATTCATATGTCAGTTAATATTTTTTTAAAATTCCAACAGAATGAGCTGGATCTCAAGGCCTAGCAAGAAGTATTGATTGAATGCTATTCTCCTCTGCAAAACTCAGGTACAAAAGTTTGTCATTCAATTTAGGCAACCAGATGAAAAATCAGACTGCTGGGTCTGTTTACGTTTTTTTTTTACTTGTTAGTATTATTTCTTACTATAATCATATCTGATAAACATCCAAAAGACCCATCTCACCATATCCTGTTAAAAAAAGAAAACTAAAAATCAAGTTTCTTACTCTGGATTATGAGCACTATTCTCTGAATCAAGCACAGACCTATTGTGTCAATCTGTATCCTTCTGGAAGAAAGAGTATTAGAAAGTTTAAACATTTGTCTTATAGCCCTTTTTCCTTTTTTTTTCTTTTTTTTTTTTT
>VZDJ01000346.1:9170916-9453045 GCA_008694505.1 Cyanoderma ruficeps | reverse complement strand
TTCCCTCCAAACCACTAGACCCACTTGCCTTTACAGCAAATTGCATTAGTTCTGTCATTTTGGTGCAGTTCTACAGTACATACAGCTTGATGTTTGACCCTTTTATTTGTGACTATCCAGAAGAAAGCTGCTCAGCTGACATCTGTGTTGGCAATGATGAGATTGGCTAATGCACGACACTGCCTACTAACCAAAGTAGAGGTCAGCTTTAAAATCAACAGGTTAAGAATTTGGCAGGTTTTCTTGTAAGTACTTCACTGACTCTGTATCTACATTCACCTTCTCTTCATGAAAAATAAGGTTGGAAGGTCTAGGGAGAAGGGAGTGATGTGTTTTAAATCTCTTCCCCTTGCCCATATTCCCCTCCAAATGCATTCTGAAACATATTCCCTTGGCAGCCTTTACAGCAGTGAAACATCTCCCTTTACTCTGCTGTTTCCTTCCTTTCCTAGCATTCCACGTCATGCTTTACCTGCCCCTTTCCTTTCCTTTTGGAGGTAGAGTTGTCAGAGTTTTGTGTGGGAACAAAATAACTGCTTTAGCCAGCTTCATGCTTGCAAAGACTCCCCCTTCCTACCTCCCACTTGCTCCCTCCCACTGGGAAAGTGTTCTGGTAGAGATTTCAGCTGTTTTATTTGTATACTGTATAAAATGAACCTTATTGACTGATTCTGATTTAAGGCTGAACACATTAATGCTGTTTTTAGCTGCTCCCTCTGTTCATTGGCTGGAGGGGTTTTGTTTGTTTTTTCTGTTTGTTTGTTTTTCCAGGGTATACACAGGATGCCAAAGAAGACACACTGGAGCTCCGATTTGAGTACAATGACTCAGGCACATCAAGCTGACTAATTTTGTACACAGAACAGGTTATTTCTCAATCCTTTTAGGAAAGGATCAGAATAAAATGTAATCTTACAGGGTTAGTCATGCTGAGGCTAGGCCATAAGGAACTGCAGTTCATTTGTTGCAATATAAGGATGTTAAGAACAGGGTAAAATTAACTGAGTCAGGAAAATGATAGTTCAATAGTTAGGGACTGTAATTTTCTCCTGGAGAAGGAATGGAGGAGTCAAGTACGTCATTTTGAAAAAATCAGAAAGTTCTCTGGTTTATCCTCTTTAGACCTTTGTGTTCAGTAGCTGCTTGAAGAAAATGGTATCAGAACAGATGATAAAGGCAGCCAAAGGACAAGAAATGGTGAGCATGTGTGTTGTATAGGAATTTGCATTAAATTGAGATAAGGCTGCTACTTTATCACTCTTACAACTGTGCTGAGAGAAGTTTCACTGAGGAAAAGTATCTTGCACATCCCAAAATTTCAGTCCAGAATTAACTGACTAAAAAGCACATGTCTGCTCAATTTTACTAAATAACTTCCTGAATGCTAGAAGGTTTATCATCACAGCTTTAATAATATGTTTTATATTCTCTTTCCTTGACTTTGACTTTTTCTGAGTATGATAAAGGATATAGACGGTATCATTTTTTTTAATGTTCTGCACAACCCTGTTCTATCCATCTCTGGCTTTAAATTTTTCCCCACTTCACTTGCTTGCCACATCTGCTGCAATGTTAGACCAAACTGAGATCTGTGACATTCACACGGAGAAAATTTTTCATTTTAAATAGAAGTGTTAATAAACTAAAAACTTTCTATCTTTGTAAAATATTTGTATCTAAAACTTCTGTCTTTTGTGTGGGCCCTTCGGGATGGAAGGATGTTTAGATATTTGATATTTGTAAAAATAATTTCCAGCATTAGTAACGTCTTTATTTAACCTTGTGATATCTGAAGAATTTGTCTGCGAACTGAAAATGTCTGAAAAGGAAAAAAGAAAGGACCATGTGTAATCTTCTAGGCCCATGCTGATTAGAGCAAGCAGTGAGGCAATGAACAGCATGTTATTTCACAGCTTTAAACTGTAACTGATTCAGAAGAAAAGACCAATTTTAATCTTGGGAAAGATTGGATCTCTTTATTTCTAAATTTATTTGTAACGGAAGTCAACTTTTAATTATGAAGATTAGAACTCACTACGTCACTAATCAGCAGTGGATAGCAGCTTCTACTAAAACAGAGTTATGAGGAAAGGGCCACTATGCCAGCTCATTCCTTACACTGCTGCTGCTGGGTGTAACAATGCTGATTTGCTCAGCATATTTTGTTACAGCGCTTAGAAGAGCATTTCAGCTTATTCTCAATTTACATTTGTCAATCTGTTCTGGAGATCAAGATGCCTGAATAGATGAAAAATAGTAAGAAATCCAGCATCCAACAAAAACAGGTTAGTGAGTTAGAAATTGTGTCCAAAATGTAAATACAGTGTGTTCTTGCTTGTATTGTTTAGCTCAACCTCTGTTTGTCTGGTTAGATAAACTTCTAAAAAAATTAGGAAGAACATCTTTGGGTACCAAAAGGAGGAAAACTTGAATAAAACTTGAATTTTTGGCAGGATGAAGAGGGCAAAAAACATGTCCGAATAAAAAAATTTATTTTAGCTTGAGGGTTCGACAACTTGCTTTATTTTATCTGCTTATTGCAGTATTTCTGAATGATACATTTGCAATTTACAGAAAGACAGAATGTATATGGAGATAAGGTATGTATAGCTGTATGTACCTGCTGATATGTTTTACAGACTTGTACTTAGATTCCACACTAGGACTGTCTGTGCATTTGTTTTTCCCTCTAGTTGGGAATCATACCCATTTGGAAAATCTGACATGCTACATATCCATACACAGACATTCCCATCACATAACAGATGCAATTCTAAGTTCATTTTCAGGAATCGGGATCCAATGCAGTGAGTTCCTGAACAGCTAAATGACTAAAAGATGTTGCTCTTTCAAGTCATTTGTTGAGTGAAAGGGAATAAAATAAAGTGAATTAAAATAAATACCTCTATTACAGAGTGTGATTGGCTGAAGAAAAATATTTCTAAAAGAAAAATATTTCTAAAAACTCAGTCTGAATTCTTAAAAAAGAGATGTCGCTGTACCTTCGGAAACCATAAAACCAATCACTAACTGCTGTTCAATAAGCAAATCAATTTTTTTGGGTTTTCTTGCCCCTTTCTTTGAAGTGCTCTATACTTGTTACTGCTGGAGATGAGATTCTAGATTAGGTGTGGCCTTCAGCATTCACAAATAACTTGAAAATGATATAAGAGAGACAACATTTTCTTTCTAGAATTGCACCTATGCTGGAGGATGTGGTTTAGTGGCTTTGCTGTGGTGAAGCTTTACCAAGGACTAAGTTCCATGGCACTCTGGGCTTGAGGCCATTGCTATGACCTGAACATATTAATTTTTTTTTTTTTTTTGTGAGAAGAACAGCCTTGGACAGGGCAACAGAAAATCACTGAACTTATCAGCTGTGTCTGGCTGCTGATACAAAACTCAGTGAGCTAAAAAAATTAAAGCTGATGATCAGAATAGAGCCGTTCAAGCAAGCCACGGTATGCTCTTGCATTAAACAGTGATAGTACGGAATGGTATATGTATTATACAGCAAATTCTAAATGATTTATGTTTTCACCCACCAAGCTGTGTTTTTAGAGAATATCAAATCTTAAACCATGCTTAGCTAGCTTCTAAATGCTGTGATTACAATGTTCTTAAGGATTTCCTATGCTATTTCTCTAAATTTTTTTTGCAAAATGCTTGAAAAATGTAGTAAAAGTTTATTTTTTGTATGTTCTCATTTGAAAAAAGCATTGATTGAGTTGGATCTTTATAATTTTGGCATTAGCATCCCCACAAGTCTTTTAAATCTTTGCTCTGAGTTGGAGAGTTTAACTGATGGTGTCAAAAGACTCTGAAAACTTACTGCTGACTCATGAGAAGAAAAACATAACTTTTGTTTCTGATCCTGTAGGAGTACATACTACTAGCTTAGCATTACAGCCTGAAAATTGTTGTCTGAATACACAGTCTAGTGCAGCAGTAAAACTTAGTAGGAAAATGAAGAAGTATAGGTAGACTTTGCAGACAGTGAGGCTGTGATGTAGAAGTGTCTGCACCTAGGCAATTCTGCTGTTATGTGTTTTAGAAATCTTGAAACAGGCATGAAATAACTTCTACAGAGATAATGTAGGCAAAACCTGGTTCCAGCTTCCTAATGCCTTGATGTTAGTTATTGCAGCATGGTTACCATAGCTTCATGGTAGACACTTTTATTACATTTTCAGGACATTTACTTTACAAATAATACATCAAGAAGAAAAATCAGTGCCATAAGTTTTCCTAATACAACAGAAAATTGCAGATAGAGGCAGCAGAATAGTACAATTCACCTGCTTATACCTGCCAGATGATACAGTATTCAGAAACTCCAGACAGTACTTGGTACCCTTTAGGAAAAGCAGAGTTGAAAGGTAGCATTTATGCAGTTATGGTTAAAGAATGTGTGATTAACAGAAGTCAATCTAATTCAGAAGGCCTATTAGGCAGTTAAAGTACCTGCATATATGTCCTTGTGGTCACTATAATGCCAAATAACACCGATGTTGGCACATTTGGAACTGCTGTTCAATGCACACATATAGCACATGGTAATAAATAGAGCAGAAACAACTGTTCTTGTGTTTTATTCCAGCAAGAAAAAAAAAATCTGTTCTCTCTGAAATATCCCAAAGAGATCAGCCTGAACTGTATTATGTGAGATTTTCTAGCTTGTTTGTATCTACCTATAATTATTAACCTGCATATGCCCTTCTAATGGTTTATTTGTTCCACTGTGTGTAGTTCATTTGGGTTGTATCTCAAGGAAAAGATATTTTGTTAGGCCAAATGAAGATGACTCTGTATTTGAGAAAATCAGAGAAGAGGACCGTAATAATTTATTTTAGATACTGTCTTTCAAAATTAATTGCCTGAAAATAACCCATTGTTGAAGTCTTGAATTATAAAGAAAAAAAAACCAAAACAAAACCAAAACAAATACAAAAACAAGCAAACAAAACCCCACCAAAAACCTTCACTGTACTTCCATGCCTGTGCACTGCTCTTTAGAGTTTTTACAACTGTATAGTAAAAATGGGTACTGAGACTCTGTTTGTTTTGTTTTCCCTTTCCTCAGACATTGTTCGAGCAGAAAGGGGAGGGTTGACGGGAAAAGGTGCTACTCTATTAGCAAGGGAAAAGTATTTACACATCGGTTTATAATAAAGTTTCTGTGAGCAGCTGTAAGCTGAGATCGAGTCCAACCTCTACTAGAACACCACCCCATCAACCACACCATGGTCCAGTCTTAAGTCTTTAAACACCCCCAGGGCTGCAGACTTTCCCACCTCCCTGGGCAGTGTCTAATCGCCCTTTCTGGGAAGAAATTCCTCCTAATGTCCAGCCGCAACTATCGCTGGCACAGCTTGAGGCGACATCTTCTTGTCCTGTCACTTGTTACCTGGGAGAAGAGCCCGGCCCCCACCTGGCTACAGCATCCTGTCAGGGATTTGTAGGGAGAGGGAAGGTCACACCCGAGCCTCCTTCGCTCCAGGCTAAACAAGCCCAGCTCCGCGCCGCACTTGTGCTCCGGACCCTTCACCAGCTCCAGCGCCCTTCTCTGGACCCTTCACCAGCTCCTGAACGTCCTTCTGAATTGAGGGGCCCACAACCGAGCCCAGTACTCGAGGGGTGGCGTCACTGGAGCCGAGTACGGGGGACAATCTCTGCGCTGGTCCTGCCGGCCCCGGTATTTCCGATTTCCTGCCTCTCGGCGGGCCGGCCCCGCCACGCGGCTCAGCCGCGTCCCTGTGCCCGGGCCAAGGGCGCCGTGAGGGGCGGATGGTCACGGAGCGCCCGGCGGCCTCCGCCCAGCAGGGGGCGCGCGCGCCCGCCCCGCCGCTCGGCCGCTCGCTCCGCCCGGCCCCGCGCGCCCCGCCACAGCCCCGGGCAGGTACGGCGGGAGCGGGGCCGGGAGCCCGCGGGGCCGGGGCGGCAGCGGGAGGCCTGGGAGGGCACGGCAGGGCAGGGCCGGGCGCTGTCACCCCCGACAGGCCTGTGCCAGGCCCGGGGAGGGACCGGGGGACGGGCCCCGGGCAGAGCCTGGCCCGGGAGCCGGAGAGGTGGAGCGCGGTGATGCCGTTTGGTGGGAGAAGAGCGGGAGCAGTGCCAGCCTTCGCGGGAGGGGAGGGAAACGGGGACGGGGACGCGGCCGCCGTGCTGGCAGGGCGTTGGTAAGTGTGCGGCTCTGAACGTGCTTTCTAGGAGAAAACAAGATAAGTGAAACTGAAATACGTATTTTAACCTGCTATCATAACTGTCTTGGATGAAGCAATTATTGTTTTTGAGGGAAATAGAGTAGTTCCCTTTTTTATTTTCTAGACCACACCAAAGCTGGTGCATGTTGTTATTGTGGTGAAAAGGAGGGATAACTCTTGAATTGTAGACAGGATATGGAAGCAACTAGAGACAAACTATGGTGACTAATGAATCGCAAATCCATAAAATCTGAGTATCAGAGGGTATAAAATTAGTGCTTTGAAGATCAGTCTTGAGGCCAATCTTATTAAATATTTAATAAAGGTCTTGATGTAGCAATTAAAACTTTACTGTGTTAATTTGGTAGTGATGAATAGTTGGGAGGCACTGACAGTATTTAAGAGGGTTATAGTACTACATAGAAAGAATTGGGTGATCCTGAGAACTTGGGTATGAAATAAGTTCAATAACAAAGAATGAAGGTTTAGAGTTGTAACCGTGCAAGCAAAAATTAGTAGAAAAAATTCTTACCAGTTGAAAGCAATACAAAACCAAAGAATGTTAGGTAGTTACAAGATATTGAATTGCTGAAAATGTAGATGCTGACTACAAGTGATCCAGTTAAAGGAGTTACTATTATCCATGAACAGAACTGTTGAATTCTTTGTATAATGTTAATCATTCTCAGCAAAAAAACTGGAATAGAAACAGGAAGGTATGCAGAGGTCAAGTAGGGAAATTAAGAGTCTGTTGGAAGAGATGTTTGGCTTTTTTAATTTTGCAGAATAGTTGTAATTTTGCTTTCTGTTTAACTGTCAAGGTAAACACTGTGAGAGCAGTAAATTGAGCTAAAGGATAATGTTAATAGCTGAATAATTTAACATAGATTTTAAGATTAATAATACATGAAAATTTCTAACCATCAGAGAGTACTGATATTCAGGACCAGCCTTCCAAAAGGTCAAGGAAGAGCAAAAACTGAACACTTACTAGATGGAATGTGACTGGTTTGTAAAAATATTATTTTTGTTTGCTGCAGCAGAGGCCTAAGCTTAGTGTTACCTATAGACTATAGAACAGTTTTTCTTTTTTGTTTGTGAAATAAGTTATTAGCAAGAACTTGCTAAACTGCTTTTTAGAAGAAAAATATTTATAGTAATGTTTGCAGTCTGAATAGTAGATTTGATGACAATCAGGAAATGACAATGGCTAATTGCTGTCTTTTTTATGTTGAAGAAAAAGTGTGGTGAGTGAGAGAAATGAGTTGAAGGTTGAAGTATAGTATGTTCATCTGCTGTCTTCTTACCTGTGCAGTGTGAGTTTGCCTCTGCAAGTGGGAACTCTAAAATTCAGTTCTAATCTGTCATCAGTGAGATGTTTCTTCTCTGAATGTTTTGGTGTCCTTTAGTTAAAGTTGTCTTATCAGCAAGAGCAAGGGATTTGAAGCAGTGCTTTAAGTGGTGTTATCTCACCAAACATTCTTTTGAACTTGTTTGAGCACATGTGGCCTTGAAGCGCTCATCTGCAGCTCAGGGTCTGAGATACTTGGCTGTCCAAGGAGTGAACAGCTACTAGAGGCTCTTCTAGGGATTTGAGTATGCTGGAATTTTGAGGGCTGCCACTCTTTGCCTTTGGTCAGTCTGTCAGTTAATATCTCCCTACATGATCTCAAGTTATGAATGTTCCACTTCCAGATAGATCAGTTAATGAGCACGTAAGATATTTTAGAAGGCATTGGTTTACACATGTTATGTGAAATACACCATCCCTGAAGCATTGAGCTTTAAGCCAACAAGTTTCTGACATCCAAGTAATGCAGCTACATCAGCTGAATTTTATAATATAAACTCAAACACATAAATCCTGTAATGCTCATTGATGATATTCTTCAGCATGCTGAAGACCTCTTAGAGTGCCTGACTAGTAGTAGTGGATGGTGACAGAAAAAGGGCAGCAGCTCATTTCAGGAAAGGTTTGGGGTGTCTGGGCTTCCCATGGATGGTGTAAAATGCTTGTCTGTCTTCTTCACCTCAGAGTTTTTTATCCACAGAATATGTCTGTCCATGTTACGTGTTAGTACCTTAGGGGCTGGTTCTCTCTGAGATTTAGTGCATCTTCACAGTTTTGCTACATCCAAGGCTCATCAGCTTTTACTCAGGGTTACTGAGTAGGGTTGCAGATACAGGTGATATGCATCTTCAGGAAGCATTAAGACAAAATATCATACTAGAGGCTTTTGAGGAGAACGGATGCTTGTAGCATCAAAGACATCTCTTACATGTAGAAGTGGTTGGGTTGAAAAATTATAAAGAAGGCAAAAAGAAATTGCCAAAAAAAGGAAGGAGACAGAAAGGTGGCACATGAGCTTCAGTGTACACAAAGTAAGATGATATCTTGGATAGAATAATCTAAACCATGCTCACATGGTGGTGAACTCACAACTGGCAGCCACCAATCAAGTGCTTGGAGTTACCATTGAATATTCCCTGGAAACCTGATCTCAGTGTGCTGTGGCAAGCCAGAGAGCCATGAAAATGGTGAGTTCTCAGAGAGGTGGTGAGAAGAAAACAGAGGGCACCATTTTGCTGCTGCAGCTGGTGCAGCCTCATCTGGGGTAGTTTGTGTGGTTCCAGTCTCTGCACTGGGAGAAGGATACAGTGGGATAGGGAAGGGCAACCAAAAGGGACAAGGGGATCAGCTTCTTTGAGAGGAAAGACTGAAAAGTCAGGATTGTTCACAGAGGATATTGCTGGGGCATGACCAAGAGTTATGCAATGTGAATAAAGTGGGAGTAACTCATCCAGTGTTGAGGCACTGAAATGGGAGTTGCATGCTGGGGCTGTTGGGAGGTGGTTTCAGATGGATATAGGGAAGGATGACGGGGCACTGTGGTGGCAGTGTGAGCAGGTTCAGGAAGAGATTAGAAAGTGGACAGAAAGTCTGTTGATGGGCTGCTAAAAGAGCCGCTCAGGGTGGTCCAAAATACACTGTAATGGCTGCTGGGTGTGTGTGGAGAGCAGACTGCAGGAAGCAGCCTGGCTCATGTGCTCTCCCAAAGGAAGGTCTCTGATGGCCACTGCGAAAGCAGAGCGCTGGGTGAGCCAGATCAGTCTGATCCAGGACACCAGTTTTAGTCAACTTATGATCAGTAAGACTGGAATAATTTTAGTTCTGCGTGGTTCAGTTCTGGCTTCTGAACTATTAGAGCTTGCATTTACAGCCTAGAAAAAGCAGTGAGCAACAAGGTGATGGTGTTTGCCAGGACATGAGTTGTAAAGATAGGGTCAGCTCTGAAAAGCCGCAGAAGAACCCTGTAAAATTGAGTAACTGGATAATGCAACCTACTGGCTCAGGAATTCAGTGTAAGTAGAGGGATTCATATAGCATAAAGAGAATCTTAACTTCCCATATGAAATACTGGGTTCTCAGTAATGAGCAGGATCTTGTAGTTTTGATGAATGGTTCCATGAAAATTTAACAACAGTGTTAAGCGGCAGTGAAAAAGGTAAAACAAACAGTGAATATTACTGAGAAACAAGTAAAGAACAAAGCAAAGAATTTTGTTATGATATTTGTTAATCCATGGTTCACCCTGAACATCCTGATTGAGTCACCCCTGCTGTCTCCCAGCTCACAAAACAGAGTAAAAATGAGTGAGATTCAGAGAAACAAAATAAGAATGGTCATAGACACAGACCCCCTTCCAAATGAGGAACGATCAAGAAAGCTGGACTTCAAAATTCATCCTGGAAAGGGATGTCTGAGGAGGCTGTGATGAAGGCCTGTAGAATCAGGAGTGGCAGGAAAAGAACGGGCAGAATTTCACAGTCTCTTCTTCCAACAGGAGAGCTGGGGGTCCACAAGGGAAGCTACCAAGCCCCTGATTCAGCAAGATCAAAAGATGTTCTTCATAGGTGAACTGAGCTGGAGAAATTACCAGAGTGTGTTGTGGGTATTAGAAGTATTTGTGTTGAAGAGGAGAAAGCATATTCAGAGCCAAATGCATAAAAACCCCATCCATTTTTAATAGAAAAAGCAATATTATATATGCTTGCCCTATTCTATGTTCTTTCTGACCTTTGCTTTTTGCCACCATTTTAAAAATTATACTAGGCCCAAATGGACCTTTGTTGTGATCTACTGTGGCTGCTTTTATGTTGGCTCTTTATTCACAAAAGTAGTAATTGATGCGGACTCTTTTTCTCTTCATCCTTCCTCAAATAGAACTCGTCAAACCTTTTTAAAGAAAAAGGGGTATTGCTGTGCATTGACTAGACTCTGGGTTTCATGCTGAATATTGAGTATTTTACAGATGAGTTACTGGTATTTACTAAGTTATCTAAAGGTAGAAGTTTCCCCTCTATATGTGATGTTTTTTGTTTTGCAATTGGTAAACATCAATTGAGCTACTTCACTCTCAGGTTCTTTTCAATCATCTTTCGTGTCATTTTTGGTCAACTCCACCCTCTGTGCAGATCAGGAGCTTGGCTTGAGACTGGCCTCCCTGATTCTCCTCAGACTTGCCGGTTCTCCTGGGAATGGTTAGGCTGCTGGTTTACTCCCTTCAGTCCCTTAAGACACTAATAGTACATGTTTGCCAGTGTGGGGAAATTTTTTGATCATAAGCATGGTGAAGCAACTATTTATGCAAAAGTATTATCATTATGTATATACTAGTTAGACTTGCTACCTAACAGCGTTACCATTTCATCTTACTATGCCACATAACATGTTCCACTGTGATACAGTTAAGTTTTTAAAGTCATGCTGTGTTGATAGATATTTGAAAGTGTAAATATATCAATTTGCTATTTGTCTCTGATAAACTGGTTTAGCGATTTACTGTGTGGACATGAAAATTCTGAGCAGGAATGTGTGTATCCAGCAATTGTAGTAAGAGTTGCGTGTTTGACAGTGTTGGTTGTCTTATCATCAGTACATTGATATAAATACATTTTTGGTATAAAATAATGAACTTCAATGAACAAGCAGAGCAAGATATTTTTTAAAGGTAAAGTCAAGCATGCAGTTATATATAAATGACTTACAAATTTAGGAAACATCTGCTTTTAAAAGTGACTTGCTTCTGTCCACTAGCCACTAAACCAGATTTGATGTTGCACACTAAGGCCCTGTCATCAAGGTTATGTATGACTTAAAGACATATATGCTATTATACATATTAGAAGGAAAAAAGTAAGAAAATATGAACTCTATAGCAAGTCATTTGCTGACATGTTCTTAGTTTGCTTTATTGCTTTTATTAAGTTTTGATTTCTGATGATTCCTGCTGGACACAGAAAGTTTTTCCCCATTTTAGTAAATGTGTTATCTTGGACTTGCCCTTTGTCTAGGTAGGGACTGGGTTTTTTGTGTGGGGGATGTTTTGGATTTAGTTTTGGGTGTTTTTTAAGAAACAGGCATAGATACATACTTTTTAAAATTAAATACCTTTGGCTTCAGAACTCAAGCAACATACCTAAGCCCTCGTTTCACTAATAGAGGATCAAAGCTTAAATGCTGTTCATACTGCAAAGAAGTAGCAGTTTGGATTTCAGAATCCTTTTGATAAAGTTTTATAAAATCTTATTTTTAGTCCTTTCATAATTTTCTTCCCAGGAAAATAGAAAACACCACAAATGTAGAAAAAGTGGTCTGTGTGAGTCCAGGCTTACGCACCACGCCAGTACCTAAAGGGAACCTACAAGAAAGCTGGAGAGGGGCTTTTTACAAGGATATGAAAGGATAGGACAGGCGGGAACGGCTTTAAACTGACAGAGGGAAGGTTTAGGTTGGATATAAGGATGAAATTCTTTCCTGTGAGGGTGAAGAGAAACTGGAACAAGTTGCCCAGAGAAGCCATGGATGCCCCATCCCGGGAAGTGTTCAAGGCCAAGCTGGATGGGGCTTTGAGCAGCCTGGTCTAGTGGTGTCTGAGGTGTCCCTGTCCGTGGCAAGAGGGCTGGACCAGATGACTTTTAAGGTCTCTTCCCACCTCAAACCTTTCTGTGATTGTGTGCGTCCCTCCAGTGGGACGGGAATTCATCAGTCCACGTGGTGGCAGTGTCCATCCAGACTCCAGTGCTGTTCCTGCCTCGGCAGCCTGCGGCCGGCGGGCGGTAGCCCTCGATCCTCTGTCTGTGTCTTTTCCAGAAGACTGCTCCGAGTCTGCAGCAAATTCAGACACAAACACCAAGAGTAGAACAAATTCTCTCTACTCTCTTACACACCAGACAATTAAACCAACAACGAAACAATATCTGGTAACTTTTAATATTTTCTTGACCAGCACACACCTACATGTTACCAGCAGAAACAAAAACGGAATTCAGGTAAAGCTTTGTGAAGAGGGTGATAATTATTACCGTTATGATTCAATAACTTTATATAAAAACAGATGTAGTGAAACTGGCCACAATGATCAGAGAAATGCTGCAGCTGTATACTGGTTTAATTGAGCCAATTGTGAGGAATTAAAGTTGCAGATTATTTGAAGAAATCTGTAAATTCCCTTTTTTCCTAAATAGTTCTTGCGCAGAAGATGAAAGATGAGCAATGTTCAAAAATGCTTATCTGTATATTTGATAAGTTAAATGTGCTCAAACATACAATGCAACTGAATTACCAGTTAAGTTTAGCAAGGGTAAAATGTTTGTGAATCTGCTTGTTGATAAAGGCATTTTAAAAGAATGACCTCTTTCTTATTTTTTCCTTTGTTTTGTGTACCTGAGTACACAAAGCTTGTACTGTTTTGTCTGGGAAAGCATTCTGCAAGCCTGGATTGGCATTTGAGGTCTTGCATTTTTTTATCTTGTAATGTTGACATAGTGGGCAATAATGAGCAAAGCTCCCTGTTTCCCAATGCCATCCTCTGCTGATCCATAAGAGCAGCAATAGTTGTGAAAACTTTTCCATAAAGCACTTTGTATATGCAGTGCACCAGAGTTTCTGCTTACAGGATGGTCCTGACATCAAGAGATCATTACCTGCGTGTCTCATGTCTGCATAAGGGAATGGGAATGGTTGGAAACAAATGGCATGAATAGTGTTACTCTGTTAGAACCTACCCATGTGGCTGGCTAGGGACAGGAGAGGGGGTGTAGGTGTTATGAACCTGCTGTGATACCTCAAATCCAGGAACTGTTGAAAAAAATAGCTGAAGTTAGAAAAGGAAAATCTGCAAAATATAGTGGTGGATAAAATAGGCATTGTGCTGTACTTAATCTGAGGTGCTGTTTTTAGCAGCAGTTCCATATTAGTGGAGCCATAAAACTGTTCTAGTTGTACTGAAAAAGCGAAGGTTTCTAATAGAAAATACTGAACCTAAGAGGATTTTGATGCACATACTGGGGTTCTTTCCTAAATGGAAATAAGTTGATAACATCATTTTTTACTAAATATAGTCTTTATTCAATTAAATGACTTCTCAGTAACTTACACATAAATTCATGTGTGCATGAAAACGTAGCAAGGAATTTCTCTCTCAGCATTTTAAGCGAAGTACTGGAATGTTTTTCATTCACTTAAATAATGAAGAGAAAGAGCTCTGCAAGCCACTGCCACTGAAGTGCTCTCAAAGTGCATCACAGAAAGAGGATGCTGTTTATCACAAGGGAGTTGACAAATGCAATTTTTGCAAGTAACGTGTATCATGTGTTTGCTGGCATGGGAGGTTACTATTTCCTGGATATGTTTCAGTTTCCTTTTCTTGGTGGTGACAATTTCCTTAGTGATAATCTTACTTATACCTAGGTTCTAGATGTCAGAGTGTATATTAATATTGGGAAGTCTCAAGGATGGAGCAATCTGATATTGTTCTGTGGTACTGATGTGTTGTTTTGAAATAGGGGCAATTAGTTCAGTTTTCCTGGATGTACTGGGAAATACTGTGGTTTTGCAGAACTGGTATGTCCTATGGAGCAGTGACTGAGTGATTAATCCCAATTTGGCAGGTTTATTAATACTTTTGTAGTGGAGGGATTGAGGATGAGTGATTCTGTGTTTTGTGGAGCTGTTCTCTCCTGTTCCTGGGGCTGTTTGGTAGCTGTTGAACTTAATGGGGAGCAGAGACAACAGCACATATTTACTCTAAAATAAAACTGTGCACACAAATTTTAGGACTAATTTAAGAAGTGACAGAACTTGCATTTAGCTCTGTGGTTTGGATTTTTCAAGATCACTCCTGGCTTCTGCAGGTGAGAACGTTTCCTGCAGATCAGTGTGTGACAATGAGTTACCATTGTACACAGTATAGTGACAGACAACTGATTCCTATTAAATAAATTACTTTTATAGAATCACTTAATATAAGCATTCCTTTTCACAACAAAACAGCTTGATTAAATTTTCTTATCCTGTACTAGCCCACATGTATCACTGAAGAGGCTTACAGCATTATTTCTGAAGTTATTAATTGAGACATACACTGTGTTGAGGCTAAATAAATGTATAAATCTAGGGAAAATGTATTCTTATATAATGCCTTTCTAATGGGAATCCTTCTAGCTTGGGAGGATGTCTTTGAGTTTACTTTTCTTCACAAAAATGATTTTCTGTCAAAGTACCAAGTTATTAAAAGCTAACCTTTTTATTTTAACAAAAATATTTAACAGATACATTTTCACTAGGTAGTGATACATTTTTATAAGCAGTCATTTGCTTCTGTCTTTAAAAAGTGAGATTTATTTAACTACTAGTAGTAATTTTTTGGGATGTTCAGGGTGGTAATTTTGTAATATTTTGTGTCTTGTTACTAATGCAAGTCCATTTGTCCTAATTGATGCCTATGAAATCAGTCCTTACTGGTAGTATATCAGTTTATGGTCAGGTTAAGAGTCATTACCTGATTCACCTTTCAGAAGCGATTTAAATTGAGTGGCTAATGCTGTTTTGTTTCTAAATTTTGCTCCTGAATCTGTTGTATTAGATAGCCATTGCAATGATAAGCTTTTCGATACTGTGGGCAGAAATGTAACCACCATTTGTTTAATCAAAAATACCTAATTAAGTTGACGTGTGATTTTTTAATGAGTTTTCTTACACAGGAAATTTTGCTAAGTTGGATTAATTTTGAGGCAAGAACGTGTTGTTTGGGGACTGACATTTTAAAGATGGTGCATAGTTCAGCTTTGTATGCAGCTTGTATTTGGCATAGGTTAGCTAGCCATATGTGAAATAGAATTGTGTTGGTAGAAAAAAATCTTTTTAATCAGAAAGATAAATCAAACCAGATGGTCCAGATTTTTTTTTCTTTGTGAATGCATTTGCTTAGTCCACAATCTTCAAATATTAGGAAGAAGGATTTGCTTCATCTTTGTCTTTCTTATTGTGAAATACTAAGGTTTTACTTTAGTTTTCTACACATCAGTGATCAGTTCTGGAAGATTCTAGTGATAATAAATTCCGAATCAGAGTGACTTCCAGTTACAGTTTCTGTTAATTGCTAGTCTTTGTGCTTCCTTTTTTGAGAAGATAAGGAGGTGACTTTTTTTCCTTGGTATTATTAGCTAATGTTTCATCACAGTTGGGGAATTCTGTAATGCTTTACCAGACATACACATCTGGTATGAAAATACAAACATTAGCTTACGTTTAACAGAGCATGCCATGCTGTTTCTCAAATAGCTTAAGTTTCTTCCAGTATAATATTCTCATGTTGATTTATGTTAGGCCTGGTTTTATTAAGCAGGTTCAAACACTGAAGAATTATTTTGCAAGCAAACCACAATCTTTTTGTCAAGTGCATGTAGGGGTTTGTGGTATTGATATGCTGCTACTATGGCTGATAATTGGAGGTTTTAAAATGATTTATGATCTCGCTTTAGGGAAGATTTAGTGCAGAACATAAAGGTCAGAATCACATTGCAGGGAAACTGGGCCCATTATTTTTCTCGGTGAAGACTGGACAAGCAGAGTGGAAGAAGAATTCTCACATCTTTCATTATTTGGCTGGAAAATGGGCAAGAAAATTGAAATTACTGTCAGCTGGGAATCATAGCTTTGTAGCATCCAGGCGGTTGTAATATATTCATTGAAAATTCGAGTAATTACATTTTCCTTTCTTTTTGTATAGGGTTATAAGGAAGCTGTCAGTGCCCTACAGGACACCAGTCTCGCACTAAGTTTACGGTGTATGAGTGAACTGGCCACTTGCTATTGGAGATGGTTGTGGAAAAGTGTTCTTGAGCCAGTAATGTACTGTCACGTGCTTAAAAACATACTTGCAGCCTAGAGGAATGTACTCTGCTTAAAATCATTCCTTATACAGATAGAAAGACACAGAATTTATTTCCATCTCTTTCTCTTCAGCATTCAATAAGAAAAAAACGTCATGCATTCCTGCACTGGAAAACTAGACAGTGTTGATATATGTAGCAGAATTTGTTCAGATAGGAAACACAGCCTAGTGAAGTTTAAATATGATTTATTAATCTCAACAGCCCCCAGTGCTAGAGCTGTTACTCAGACCAGTGTGTAAACATTTTGAAATTACTTCTGTAGGTACTTTGATCTTGAATTTGATCTAAAACATGGGGGAAGAGCTATAAAATATAGACATTATGAACTCTCAAAAAAGGAAAGGTTTTAAATTGAATTCTTTGGCTACTGGCCATGTTTCCATTCTCCTGGCTGAAAAAGTGCACTGGTGTGGAAGGATACCTTATATAGATGAGAAAATTTAAATCTGTGTATAGAAGTTTTAATAAGAGGTTCAGATAGTTAATCAGAACACTGCTACACCGTGAGCCCAGAACAGAAACCCTGGGCAAGTGAAAAATACTGTTTCAAGTGACGCTTCAGTTCACTTTCTATTCAAAGCTTATCTAGTAAAATCACTTTTACCTCTTGTCACTTGAACTTTGTCATGTCTCTATTGAGATTTCTTCCAGGGGAATTTTACTTGTTTATATGACTCTTTTTCTTTTTTACCTCCTCTCTGAGGCAATACAAAAAGAGGACTGTTGTCCAGTCTTCTAGATTTTTCCTTGCTTCCTAAAATTGCCTCATTAACATTCTACCATTCTCTTGCTAAATCATTCCCTTTTTCCTTATTGTTTTCAAGTAATCTTTTCTGTGTCCCATAAGCACAGTGTCATCACACCCTCATGATTTGACTGACCCCTAAAATGTTCTTCTGCAAAACTGAAATCATAGTTTGTCAAATATTCCATACCAACTAATCCATGGTGAAACATTTGTCTTCCCCTTTTATGTCCTGATACAGAAATGGACTTAATCCTTTATTTAATATTAAGCCAGAGAAACTACATTTGTGTTTCTCCATGTTGAGGTTCTAGTCAAACCCACAGTAGCTCTGTGCTTGATTTTACCATTGTCTTCCTTGCACCCACTTCCAGTTTTCAGTGGGTAACTTCACCTAATATATTCAGTTTTCTGTGTTCTGCGTTGCTGTTCTTGTTTGTTCAGTAGTTTCTGTATCTCTGGCACTGTAAAAATAACATCCTGCAAAGACTATTGAAAAATACATTTCTTGCAAAATGAAGAAATCACTATTTTTATTAATCATGCATTTTTAGCTGTACTGTAGTTTGTGCATTGAAGTTCAAATTCAGAGGGTGGAAATCCATTGGAGCAGCTTTACTTATAGCTAGTAAAAATTGCAGTTAGTGTGACTGTACCAGTGAACTGAATTGTTTAGAGTTTCCCCATTTATGAAAGGTTCTTCCTTTCTGTCCCAGTCTGTGGTGTTTTGCACTTCAATATCAATACTGCTGCATGTGATTCCTTACTAGGTTGAAAACTAATCATCTGTCTGGCATCTGTGGCAAGATGTTACCAGTTTTTTCTCATAATAAAGCTTTGCTGCTCTTTCCAGAGGTGTGAGCCCTTTCCTTTTTTCCAGAAGGGAATGCAACACACGAAGTTAATGTGTATGACAGGAAGATTTCAGAGTTGACCTATAAGCTAGTTTGCATTCTTGTTTGGGAACCTTGGCAGTCTAGTGAATATTAGCATTGTGCTTATTTGCCTGGTTTCACCATCATTTCTTCCCTCTTTTACTTGCAGGTTGGTCAGCTTCTCCTGAGAGAATCAGAGCAATGTCCTACGTTTTTGTGAACGACTCTTCCCAGACAAATGTGCCGCTGCTGCAGGCTTGTATTGATGGAGATTTTAACTATTCCAAACGACTCTTAGAGAGTGGTTTTGACCCAAATATTCGTGACAGCCGAGGCCGAACTGGCCTTCACCTGGCTGCAGCCAGAGGAAATGTAGACATCTGTCAGCTCCTGCATAAATTTGGTGCTGACCTACTAGCCACTGATTACCAGGGTAACACAGCCCTTCACCTGTGTGGGCATGTCGATACCATCCAGTTCCTAGTTTCTAATGGACTTAAAATTGATATATGGTACGTCACTTTTTACAGGACATATTTTATAATACATTAATCTTCTGTCACCAGAGCCTTGCATATAAATCTGCTGTCGCTGAAATGCTGTATTGAGTGCAATTCTACTTTACAAAGATGCCACTTAATTTAAAAAGCAGAATAAAAAGGCAGGAAAACAGTAAGAAGCCACTTCTGCTAGTCTGTGCAACAAGCAAAGCAAATGAAAATAGTTGCTACTAGTGTGAGCTGCTGTATCTAATTCTGCCTCATTGATGACATTGCTGCCCTGATTTGGCCAGACAACCAGGTGTGGGTGGTTGGCACCAAAGAAAAAATCACATTGACTGCTTTAAAAGAATGTCTCCGTCCCATTTTCTATTGTTGTACTATATAAGACAAAGAAAATACAGTATATGTGTGTGTCAGTTCATTCCCGTACTCCTCTGGTAACAATGCTTCCTTTCAGTGTTTTTGCCCTCCCTCAAAGTCTGTGAGTCAGAATATTGTATATTCTTTCCTTCTGGCTTCCAGCAGCTGTCAGATGCCAGTGCTCAGATGGAACCTCTCAAGCTGCAAAATAACTAGCTGTTTCATTCCTGTGCTGAATTACTTTGTTTGTGGAACTTTCTGCATATTCACAACGTGTGCAAAAACCAGGAGTAACGTCAGAACTTTGGAGTTTTTAAATCTGTCCCCTTTTCACCTGTCCCTCATTAATGTTTTCAACTCAGCTAAACTAGTTATTGGTCGACCAGATTATTTATGGGTTGTGGGTTGAGATTTTTTCCCCTCATTTCAAACAGCTCTGGTGGAAATTCCTGGTCTAAAGGCAGCTCTGGACCTATTAAGTATTATTTTAATAGCAGCAGAGGGACCATCTGTATTTTATTTCATTTCTGCCTCATGGCCTAATACCCTCATGGAAAAGGAACTATTAGGAGCCAGATTGCACAATTTTTTCTTGAAATTAAGCTTAAACTCGAACATTGTCATAAATCTACTGTTGTCTTGGGGTTTTTTTGCTGTAACACCCAGAGATTCCAATTAGATTACAGTCTTAGGAATTTTGATTTTATTAGGGGGGAAGAGAGTTGTGCAATTTCAAACCTAAATGTACTGATTTTCTCCTATAGCAAATTGTATTGTAACTTGGATAGATTGGGATTTATTACTGTCTGATGAAACAGAAAATAGTTCTGAGGACTTACTAAATTGTAATTTGTTATGCTGAGTTGACTTGTTACAAAACTTCTATGTTAAAATTTTCTTATGTCTTTTTATGGGCTTTTTTAGCAACCACCAAGGTGCAACACCACTTGTTCTTGCCAAACGAAGGGGTGTGAATAAAGATGTGATTAGACTGCTGGAATCTTTAGAGGAGCAAGAGGTGAAAGGATTTAACAGAGGAGCTCACTCAAAGCTGGAGACAATGCAAACAGCAGAAAGCGAAAGGTATTTACCAAACAAAAATGATTACCAGGAGCAATAATGTTCATGGCTTTCAGATTTTTGGGATTGACTTGGTTGTTTATTCCTCAAAACAGATAATATCAAATTTGGCCTGACATTATCAGACAAAATCAAAATTGAGTGTTAAATTTTAGAAAAATCTCTTTAAACAGATCCAATGTAAGAAAAAAAAAAAAGAACTTTTACTGAGATTTTAATTTTATGATAGAAATTTAAAAAAATAATTACTAATTTTTCATTGCAAAGTCGCAAACATAAATATTTTACCACCTACCAAAAAGCCAAGCAGGAAATAGTGTAAAATGCAAAATCCCAGTATCGCAGGCTAACCTGACATCCTTTTGATGATTTTCTGTGCAAGAAAGGGGTACCAGACTTTTCATCCATTGAACTTGAATAGAGGATTTTATATGGTTTCATATCTAAAATTTCTATTGTTAGTAGTTCTGGAAAAGGTGGAGTATTAGAATTTTATGGTGGATAAAGAGATAGTTAATGCAGAACTGAAGATTTCGAAAAAATTGCATTTCAGGGAAAGTATTGGGTTAGAGGGAAGTTACTAATGAATTCCTGAAAGTCTGGTTCTGGGACTGTGCTTACTTACAATTTTCTTAAATAAAAAAGTAAAAGCATGAGAAGTAGAAGTATGTTAGTGATACCAAGAAGTGAGATGCAGGCAACCTTGAGGAAAATTGCATTGGCATAGACAAAATCCTACACAAGGGATTACGAGGGAGAGGAAATCATTAGTAATAAATTGTGATTCTGTAGCACAAAATGCAGCTGTAATTACTGAAAGCTGTATGCCATAAAATAGAAGTTTCTCAGTGGAAAACAAATATATAAGGAGAACAGGCTTGGTGCATTAGTTCCTGGAGTTAATGCTATCCTGAAAAATGCAGTGAAGTCCTACAAAGCACAAAACAAGATATTTTCACTACATAAAGAAAACTGTCAGTCCTGTTGTATAAAGCAATAGTGACTTCTGCTCTCTTATTGTGCTGTTTACCCTCATTCAAAAAAAAAGTGGCTTTTTTTATACGGTGTAATGATGACCATGAACTATGACTACTGGAACATTACATCACAGAAGACAGGGAGTTTTGTCATATAACTGTTGCTTGGTTTATGTGAAAATGTAAATAGGCTGTGCTGTAAACAGCAAAGAAGCTGTATAGATGGAGTTAGATCTAAGCTGAGTGAACAGAAAAGGTGAAACCAGCAAAACTGCAGAAATAATACCCAATACTCCCAGTGAGGAGACCTGGAGTTCTTTCTTATACATCCGGTGACTTCACCTGTCAGAAAGACTGTTTTAAGCCCTGAAACAGAAAATTAATTTTATTTTCAAAATTGCATGGTTATGCATTGTAAGAATTAGTGCATATTACCTTTCTGACTCCACTAACTTTTACTGAAAGTTTCTTGACACACAGAAATGCACTTAGGCTGATTTTGTTTAAACATCTGGATGAACAGCTCAGCCCCATTTAAATTTTGATTTTTGATGTGATGATGTCCCTTTAACAAACAGCTTCCTTTCTGTTATTTGACCTTCATAAATGTTATATTGTTTGCTTTGGCCAGGAAGTCAGCAACTCTCCTTGGGGACAGGCACAGAGACATAAACAGTGAACTACCCAGCTTGTTTGGGAACGTGTTTAAAATGTCTGAAATACATTTTTTTTAAAGTAACAAATAGCAGATGCCTACAAGAGCCAAAGCAAATGAGCTTGTGTGCTTGTTTGCTTTGTAAATAAATAGTATCTTTTTACCAGTTGGCTTTTCAGACCTCCACAGTTTCACTTCTCCTTCTTTGTATTATTTTCACATTTTAGAGATACTTAGATTAATGTCTTCTGTCCTCTCACCTCTGAACTCTTACAATACGTATGAACCTATGGAGAAATAACACTTTCTAAAAACAGTCTCTGACTTCAGTTTTCTGCTCTTTGTTACACACAATTGCTGCTGCTCGGGAAGCAGAGACCAGAGCTCTGTTCCCAAGTCAAATTTGGGTTTGGGTGCTTTGTCCTGCTGCCAGGAGGCAGAGCTCCCTCTGTCCCTCTCTCACACAGACATCTGTCCTGTGGCTGTGCCACAAGTGTGTCCAAATGTGAACTCCCACCTGCTGTTGGACACAGAACATCTGTCTGGGCTGTGTGGCACAAACTCTTTGGAGGACATGTTGCTGCATTACCAGTTTTTATGCAGCTGTAATTCACTGTAATAAGAAAAAAATACCTTGAATAACATGGATTTTAATTGGGTCATAATATAAAGTAGTAAAAATATTTTCTATCTACCCTTTTTAATGAGCAATCATGTGACCTTTCCACTTAAATTGCATTGCACCTTTATTTAACCTCTCTGTGGTTATGCATTAACTAGTTAGTACTTACAGAGTAAGAAGTTCTGTTCTGCACAAAGGGCTGTCTTTTACTAAAACCTTTGTTTTGCTTGGGAAATCATAATAAGCAAGGAAGGTGACAAAATCCTGCAGCTATGGGTAAGCTAAAATAGTTTTACAGCGTGGTAAAAGTTAAAAAACAAAAATACAGGCTGTTTAATAGCAATTCTTGAAATCTTGTGCACATGATGCTGCAATACTTGAGCAAGCTGTGGGAGATTAGACTAATTGTTCTTCAGTGGTTGTACTTCCTGAGAAAAAATACCATATGAATAGTGTGAAGTTTTCCCATGGTGTAATCTTAGAAGAGAGCTTAGTGAATGAGACTTTTTTCTGATAACCATCATTTTTCAATCTATTTCTGTCATGAAGAACAGCAGCATTTCTACAATTAGTTTTGACTGAGAAAATACTTTTCCTTGATTTTTTAAATTTTTGTTATTAGTCCTGTAAGAAATATCTAGGAATATGGTAATGGAAAGTAGTTAAAAGGGAGGAAAAAAAATTTTTTTTTTTGCTTACGTTCTACTATTGACATCATTGAGTATGTAGTTGATTCCACCATTTCCTTTCTGTGGTTGTCAGGGCCTGATCCTGTAAACACCCATGTATGTAATTTCACTCAAGTGAGAAGTAGTAAGACTTTGCAAATGGCCAAAATTTTAAGTGAAGTCAAATTATGCAAAATATTTCTGATTCCTCATGAGGTTTTTCATAAGCAACAGATAATTTCCTGTAACAATTGTGAAACCAGCAAAATTGGGAGAATTACACAAGAAGCCGTGCAGCATTTTGAGACAACTTACATCTTTTCTAAAGGTGATCAATTGTCAAGACTGCCTCCCTCAGATTTTATATTCGTTTTTCATTAAAAGTGAGAATTCTGGTCCATGGAATTTATAGTCTGAGAATTTAAGGGGGCCTGATGGATTGGTAGTGGAATGCTAAAACATCAGAGCAGTTACTGAACACCATATGGCAGAAAACACAGCAATGTCAACCTGTTCAGAAACTTTCTGAACTTCTTGTTATCCAAAGTTACTGTTTTCTGTGATATTTTTTTTTATGCTGGAGAAGAGGCATGTAGAGGACATATCCAGGAGAGTAGTAAAGGTCACTACAGAATTCAGCATCTCAATTAGTACTGGTTGAAGTTTCCATTTTATTAATCAGAGTTTGGTTTTAGTCATGATTTGTTTTATTAACAAATAATGTGTGCCCCTTGAGGTCTTAACTTACATTTCATTATATTTTACTAAGCCATATTTAGTAGGAATTATGAGGACTGACCTTTGAAGGCTTCTGGGTAGCAGTCCTGAAAATTCAGTGCTGTTATACATACACAAATAACATTCTCTTTGCACAGGTTAATAACATGTCCTTTCAACTAAAATAAGTTTAGAATTAGGAGTGTTTTCCTGATCTGATTTGTCTTGATTTGGCAGAAGCAATGCTATAAATCAGTAATGGGGTTTAATTTTTAATCTAGAATGTTTCAGATGCCCTTAGTAGGATTACTGTCATATTACAGGTACATTCTTTTGCTCTGATGTATTTTTAACTTTAATCCTTTGTAGTGCAATGGAAAGCCATTCCCTTCTTAATCCAAACCTACAGCAAGGTGAAGGAGTTCTTTCCAGTTTCCGCACAACATGGCAGGAGTTTGTGGAAGACCTGGGCTTCTGGAGGGTGCTGCTCCTCATCATTGTCATCGCTCTTCTGTCCCTTGGAATAGCGTATTATGTTAGTGGGGTGCTTCCTTTTGTAGAAAACCAGCCTGAACTGGTGCACTGAAGCAAATGCAAAGAAGTACAGTGTCCTTTTTCCTGTACTAATCTAATCTTATTTTGAGCTTGGAATTATTCTCTTGGTGCAGACAGTGGCAGCTGTATATACTGTTTGCCTTTCGTACTTACTATTAACCCCTTTGAAAGAGGGATTAATTAATTTCAAGTAAAACACTAAATTCTAAAGCATTCCTAAGCTACCTCTGACTTACCTTGACTTGCAAGCAAGATGTGACTATAGTCCTCTCTGATAAAATATTGTGATTAGAAAAGGCCTTTCGTTATGAATATTAAATTCCTGCATATGAAAAATATATCCTAGTACAGAACCAAATTTGGTTTATTTTTCCTATGAAGAGAGGTAAATCTGTTGTTAGTTTTTTTTGTAAGTGCTTCAGTTGAAAGAAAAATACTCTTAAAAGTCCTCCTCAAGAAATCTCAGTAATGTAATAACACATTCTAATATATAGATAGTGATAAGCTGCAACTCCATAGTTATTTTCATGCCTCTCCATAGTTTCCTGTCTGCTAGTTTATAAAAAGGATGAGAAATAGTTCAAGTTTTACTATGTCTCTGATGTATAGATCACTCCTTTATTTATTAGGTTAATGTAGTGTGTCTTCCCCATATTAATTTAATGTTGTTAATACCTGCCTGAAGTGACTTTTGTAGAATAAAATTGTTTGTTGTGCTTTGGAAGAAGCCTTGGGCTGAAAATCTTGCATTTTTGTTGAAATGTTGCTAGGCAAACGTTTCTTTGTAAGGGTAATTAAAAAGTGATTTAGATATTCTGCCATGTATATAATAATTCTGTAAGGTCATTGTGAAATATATCATGAAGGATAATTTTTTTCTTCCTCCCATAAGGATCAGACTGAACCATGTAATTGTGTTTTCATGTTTGTGGAAAGAACTTGATTGAATAGAATTCCTTTCTAGAATTGTTTTCCATTTCACTTGCTTTCAGACAGAACCTACAGGCTTATGAATTATTTTCTGAGTATGCAGAATAAAGATACTTAAAATACTAATATTTAGGAACATTGTATGAAATTAAATCTTGATCCGTTCTGTACTTTGCTGTGAAACCCTTTGTTGTAAATAACCTAAGGATGCAAATCATTAGATATTCCTTTATGAAGAGTAGAAAGGTATTGCATAGTAGGTTGGAGGTTTTTAAAGAAAGTGGATTTGCTCTCCCCATGCTGATTAGACATCTAATTCTCTTTTGCCATTGCTTTGAAAATCCCAAGCAAAATGAACTCTGTGAGCCTAAGGAATCAATTTTTATTGTTTTAATTAGCCACTCTTCAGTTGTTGCTAAATGACATAAAACATTTATTGTTCATTTAAATGTAATCTACATGATTCTGTTCTGGTACCATGTATATTTTTCTTTCTTGTTTATTGGTTTGAATGAAGGGGGTTGTTGTCTTTGTTTTGATGTGTGACATGGGTTTTGCTGGAGCTGGGCCCCATTCTAAATTGCATCTGAGTAAATCTTAATCTCAATTCTGAAGTCAGACTTCAATGACACAATACTTCTTTAACAGTACAATGGTGCAGAAAAAAAGATTCTTAACCAAAAAATGAGAACGTATTCCTCTTCTGAGTATTTCACTTGTGGTACCATTGTCACGAACAGATAAATATAAACTCATCATATACCTGAATTACATTTACTTGTCTAAATAAGTACATCTCTGTTAATAATACCATGCATCTTGGTTAATGACCATTGTCTTTCAGTATGTATTATCTGTATAATTTGTAATTGTATTCTCAGTATGGGTAAATGCCACAAATAAATACATGTAGTAAATATGTTTTGGTTTATTATTACATTAGTCCAGCAGTAACAATGCTACCCCATTTTAGTAAGTTTGTTGTGCATTGATAATGAGTATTTCAGAAGTGAGGAATTTCCCTACAGAAGAAATGGCAACCATACAGCTGCTGTAAATGAGATTTTAGAGCACAGGTTCTTTAGATTTGCCTATTTGGTTTGCAGTATTGTTGCTGAATTGAAATTGCTATCTGGCTGTCTCTCTTCTCTGAGACTTCAGGTATTCACCTTGTGGTCTAGAGGCCTCTCAAAATTTAGAGATTACCTAGGAGGGGGAACAAAACATAACCAAGAAAACAAAGCTTGACCCTTAGTAGCCTTAAGTAGCCTTTCCTATTTTGCTGCATGTGTAGGCAGACATGCAGGAACTACACATTGAAAAGGTTTGAAAATTTGTATTTGAAATTAAGATATGTTTTAAACCAGAAAGAAATCCAGGGCACTGTTTGAAATTCACTGTGTAATGAGTGCTGCTCCTTGAAATAAGGACATGATAAATGTTTGATAAAAGTGGAGTTACTGAACAAAGGTCTGCTGTGCCTTTCAATATCTCTGCAAACCCTAATGTCTTCCTTTTCAACGGCTGCTTCTAAAGAACAAATTCACCTCTGTAACTTTAGCTTACTTTGTCATAGGGGGTTTTACTATTTCAGTATAAATACTTTTATAGATCTTGGATTACCTGTAGGTAAATAAGATTTCTTTTCCTTATTATTGCAGTGGTGTCTCAGTACCTTGATCCAGGTACTCACTTTTGTGCCAGGCAACACAAAATTCACCTGGAGTGCTTAAATATAATTAAGATAACAGGTGCATCATACTGTCCTGCAAGTGCAGGTACAGAATTATCCCTTGCTGTCACCAGAAATTAATTTCATAATGTTAATACAGATTCAAGATTAGTCACTCTTCAAATCCAAAACAGATTGTTGTCTCAAGCTGTTCTTAGACTAATGAGCTCAAATGGAATAAGGAATTGAGAGGGAAAACAAACAGCTATGGGGAGATTGCTTTTTCCAGTGACATGAAATGACTTGGTGGACAAGACAGTGAAGGTAAACTGGAGTGTAAAAAGGATAGACACAGGCTCCTCTGCAGTGGGCTGTCCTGGTGCTCACATTTATCCCATGGCAAGATCACACCTATCATACCTCACAGTAACTTGTTCACATACTGTATCTTTTTATCTTCAAGGGCTCTGTTTTCACTCATATTGGTAATTTGCTTTGTAGAAGGGGATGTTCTGCTGGGTGACTGTCATGAGTAGATATTGTTTCTGGCTGCCACAGTACAACAGGTAGTTAATTACTGGATGTGGTCTGGCACTGTGAGACTTCATCGTGAAAAGCTCCTGTGAGAGAAAGAACATGGTTTTACCATGAAATATTGAAACACAAGATCTCAATAGTTTCTGGGTCTGCAGCTGATTGGGAGTTTGATTTTACCATGAGTCAATGAATATCTAAGGCTGTTTTTAATAAGTTAAATAAGTAAAAACCATCAGCTCTGGCTAGTTAGATAGGTAATTCTTTTTCTAGTCAAAATATATTTGGTCATAATTAGAGGAATGCAAATGAAGTAATTTACTCAGAAGTACAAATTGCAAGTGATTGCTTCCCTGAAAACTCAAAAAAAAGGGTAATATTGACTGATATCATATTGACTGATATCACATTGAGGATTTCCAAAAGTCTAGCCTGTATTTAAATGTTACCCCAAGCTGATGTTTCACAGAAGTGATAGCTTCCTCAGCTGACACACAAATTAACTGGTTTCTGAAGTTGTTCCTGTTTCTGAAGTAAGTCAGCTCTTTATTAAATTCATATTGGAATTGGTGGTTAAAATAAGTCTTCAGTGATGTGAGAATTAGGTCACAATGCTTTTCCTTCATTCATTGTTCTTTTTTTACGTTTCAGTATTAATCACTGTAGATTGGTTACTTGTGATACACTTTGTAAAATTCCCTCAGTGACCCAAAGTGTTACAAAAAACGTTGCCAGTTGTCCCGCACTTTTCAGCTGTGGTGTTGCAGCTTTCTAGAAGCATTCAAATGTCACTGCACAGTTTCATAACCTGCAGTTCTCTCTGCACTCTTAAGTGGTGAAATACTGTTGAATCATGAATCCTGAATCTGTATTAATACTATTAAACTCATTTCTGGTAACAACAGAGATAATTCTGGACATGCACTCGCAGAGTATTATGATGTGCCCGTTACCTTAATCATATTTAAGTACTTCAGCTGAATTTTGTGTTGCCTGGCATTTCTGTACTGCTTTTAACAAATGCTTCAAGGAGAGAATGCTTTTAAAACATACAGTGTTGGAAAACAAATGCATCTAATTGGTAGTTCTTTGCTATTTATTGCTGGGAAGTGAAGTGTTCCCAGGGCCATGCTGCCAGAGAAATCTGAGATGAACACTAGAAGTCCCCCACTGACAGTGATCTGGTGTGTCTGTGCTCTTACGCAAAGCAGGATGAGTGCCCTGGTGTTGCAGCTGAGCAGTCTGCTTGTGCAGAACCTTGAAAAATGTGTCTCTGCTGTAGGCATTTATAGTTTGTAATTCACTCTTGTAACTAAGCATTGAGCAAATAGTATTTCCTAATGTCTGGGAGACAAAACTGTTGTTCTTCATTAATGCCAAGGGAACAAGGAATCTACTGGAAATTCCCATAACTAAAAAGCAACAAATTAGAATATCTTATGATGTCAAAGTGTGAACAAGTTGTACCCGTGGCTTCAAGTGATACGTTCTTTCCATTTGTGATTTTAAACTACTTTGTGGATAAGAAAAAAAATGTGGAGAGAGACATTTGGAACAGAATTTGTTGTGTGCTATGTATGGCTTGCAGAAACTAGGAGGGAAGTGACTTCAGTGAGCCAAGACAGCAGCACGGCAGGCAGAGCAGTGTGATACCTTCATGAATCACTGCTTAAAGGCCAATCCCAACACTTGTAAGCAGTGCCAGGAGTGACCAGTAATAGCTTCCTAGCAGGGGAAGGATTTCACTGGCTTGTGATTACACCATCCCACAGGGGTGGCCATGCAGCCCTGCAACCTGAGCTGGCCCTTCTTGACTTTCAACGTCTACAGCGCTGCTATTTCAGACAACTGTGTGTTTGAATGTGTGCCTACATTAACAGCTGCTCATGTGGAAGCTGAACTGGTTCCTCTTATACAAGAATCCCTCTGCACATAGGTTAGCAAAAGAAGTTTTACCAAATGTGAACAGAAGCTCTTTGTAAAACATTAAATATTTCTGGTCTATTAAGTTACGTTTATCTAAATATCAGAAGGCAGGAATCCAGATGAAGGATCAAGTATATGCAATAATATCTCATTTTCCTTTGCCAAAAAAAGAAAGAACAGATAACATTCTCCTAATGCAAAGCAAGAAGATGATCACAGTAAATTTGTTTTGATCTGTAGAATATGAATTCCTTAATGAGCCAAATTCCTTAGTATGAGGGGTTTTTCAAAGAAATACTCTGGCAGGTAAGTTTTCTAAAAGAGAAGCTGACATAGCCTTGCAGGGGTGTGAAGGTAGTGATGTTTAAAGGCTGTCTGCCTTAATGAAGTGTACATACTGCAGACTACGTAATAGAGTGGATTTTTGCTGGGATGCAAGATTGAAATGCCATATGTTCATACTCATATTGTTGTCTCATTGCAAGCTGAACATCTGGCTTGGTTTGTTTGGCTACAGATATTTTCAGACAAAAATGAATGTGTAGATATCAATAGGTTTCAGCTGGCAAGACCACTTTCTGTAGACAACATGAAGAATAATGAAGTATTCTACTGAAAGTCATGACAGCTTGTATGTGGACTGCACAATCCTGCCAGATATGTTTCTTACAGAACTGGTGGTTTTCCCATTTATGGTACTGGTTTGAACCCTTGTGTCAGCCAGTGAACACCAGTGGTGAACACAGGACTTGAACGGAAGGCCATTCTCAAAGTTTTTAATTATAATAGAAGTCAAAGCTTTATTCTTTATTTCAAAGTTCAAGGAACTTTTATTTTTTTAGTCTAATGTTTACTAGAACTACAGCCTGCAAATGTGCACAGATAATGAGCATGTGGGTGTCCTTACTCTGTGCACTCCTATGCCAAAAGGATGTTTAGGAATAGCAAACAAGGCCTCCAGTGAGATCAGTTTGGAATAAGTCTGATTTAAGGAATTCTGGTGTTTGTCATTTGTCATCAGATTGGTATTTAATATACTACCAGTTCTGTTTTTATTTGTTGCACTGACTTAGTGACATCTTTCCTTGGTCCTGGTGGTAGAAGAAGGGTAGATCACATTACCTACCTCTCAGAGGTGTGCTTCCCCCACTGAGCACCAATATTTTGATACTAAGGGAATTTATCAGTTTAAAAATGTCAAATTTTTTTGGTTTTTAGAGTTATGCTCTCTGTTTTGCAAAGTGAGAAACTAATTTTCTAGTGTAGTACAGTTTGTTTAGTTAAAAACTTGGTCGTTTTGTCTGATTTTTCATGTGAAATTTAACATTAATTAGTGGAACTATTGGCCTTGGCTTAACTTGGTCCTCCAGAAAACTTGTGGAAATGGAACAAAAGCTTGGGAGAATTAAAAGATGGTCTGGCAATAAAGCTGGAAAGGTGTCTATTCATGGCATTTTCAGCTCTCCGGGACCCTGGGGATTTCGTATTGGCCATTCTGAGTCATTCTACCCAAAGGAGAATAGGTTTGCAGAAACTTTAGTCCATTATATATGTTCTGAAGTTCAAAGGTGTATTTTGAAAACTTGTGTCTTCCTCCAAGAAACAAGCTATGCTCCAGAAGAGCAATTAGAAATACTTTATATGTATTTTTAAGCCAAGAAAGTAATCTTAACTGCAAGTCAGTTTTTGAATCTTAACTAACATAAGGATACGAGGCCACAGACTTCACCTCCTGCTGGCAGCCAGGCACTTGTTGCTTTATTCCCAGTGTGCTTCCTTGCCCCTGCCCTGGCACCAGTGCTTGCATCTGACCCCAAGGGCCTGAACTGGGAAGCTGTGTCAGGTAGCCCTAACAGAAGTTTACTCTCACTCCCACTGCATTCTTCCTAACTCTGCCCCTCCTTGTCATTTCATTTTCTCCCCTCCACTCTACGCCTCTGTTTGCGCTTCACCTAGGCTTGAGATTTACCCCATTTCATGTGCACTGAGGATTCTGTTCCTAAAACACGCTTCTGCCCTGGAACTTCTCTCCATTTTTTCATATTTACTCCTTACAGCACACTATCCCCTATCCTACTTGAGCCATTGTCATTTCCAAGGTATCTTTATTTGCCTAGCTTTGTCTAGAGTGAAAGCCCTTTATGGAATGGAAGAGACTATATTTGAAGAGAGGGTTATCAGTAGGCTCCAGTTCACTAGTTCACTGCTGTCAGTCATAATCATCTTTTAATTTAGACTTTCCTGTAATAAAGATACAAGAAGCTAACCTTGTTGTGTGAGCCTTGTTTTCAGTTTTACTTCCCTTCTTCAATGCTGTAAATGCCATCATTACTTTTATTAAATCAGACTGTGTGCATTACTTCAACAGAAAGTTGACTGCTGTCAACAGAAAATGTCCAAAATATGACCTGTGAACAAGCTGAACTTGTTTTAGGTCAGAGTGGATGTAAGGAGTCCTTGAACTACTCATGAGATGGAATAGTGGGACTGGATGGAGACCACTTTGTCTCCATTGTAGGCTCTGGACATTTGCAGGGTGCAGCAGCAGTACAGAGAAGCATACAGGGGTGGACCAGGTTTACTACCAATCTTTTGGCTATGGCTTCATAATAGACAAATGGAGGATGAAATAGCCTCTGGAGTGGACACACAGCACTGCAGACACTCCCCTTCTGCTTCAAGTGGTCTAGGACACAGCCTGTTGAGGCCAAACCAAAAGAATTAGATGTTAAGACCACTGTGGTTCCCAGTCACCACCCAGAGTCTGTGAGCTGGCAGAACCAGCTGCACATCTGCCCTGCTTTGTGAACACACCATGGCATTTTTGGCTGTGCCTGTCACTTCACAGATAAGACAAGGATGTGCACCCAGTGCCAGGGTGGGGAGGAGAGGAAGTGGAGTCAGTGCTTTGTAGTCTGCTCTCTGCATGGCCAGCTTGGAAGCCACAAACCATGTGTGAGAGCCACTGGTGCACAGCACAGATCACATTTTCTTCATAAAAATATTTCAGTTCTCCTGGTTTAGGTAGGTAAGTATTAGGATCTGAGTTTCAGGGTGACTTTTTGGTGCATGAGGGAAAAATGCTGAAAGTAATGGATCAAAAAGAGTAGGGAGTAAGATTCAGAGAGAGATTCGTAACTTCCTCAGAAACTGCAGATGTTTCTGAGGAAAACTGGGCAGACAAAGACATGCTCCCATGCTCCTGGCAAAAAGAAGAGTTTAGGGGAAATCTTTTCATTCTGGTAACAGATACCTAACTATAATTTTACCAGAGCTCTCGAAGTGAGAAAATTATTCCTGGTTTTGTGAGAAGAAATATTAGCAGAATTAGGGGTTTTCCTCTTAACTAAAATTAATAAGATTCTTAATGTGAATTTTATTTGTAATATTATTTAAGATGTTTCTGTATACGAGGTCTCAGAGGTCTGTTTCTGAAATGGTAATGCATAGTAGGAGTAGTGTCTGGTTCTGACTTAACTACCCACAGAGTAAGTTTAGAATGTCAGGTTCTAAATTAAGTATCAGAATATGTGATTTCTCCATCTATTTTTTACATGTGAGTATGGGATCAGGAGCTTTTCCAGCTGCTTGACTTTAACCAAAGCCGAGTTCAAACAGGGCCATTCTGTTCTTTAATCTCTGGGGGGTTTTTTTGTTGATACTTTGTCATTTGACTCTCAGTACCTACCTCTCTTTCAGTACATGAGAAAGATTGTTGCAGGTACTTAATTTTAATCTGCCAGCAACAGGTCGGGATTTGTCCCTTGTCACAAGGTGTGTAAGCATAAATGAGGTGCAGTCAGAACAGGGAGAAGTCAGTTTGCATCTTTAACCGCTGTGAGCATTAAGGCCTCTGTAAGTCCTGTCTGATTATTCAGGGAGCTGCGTCAGGTTGAGCAACTCCCTTTCGTTTACGAATAAAGGGAAATTAACTTTTTATGGATGGAGGCTCTTGATGGAATGGAAATGAATTCTTAATTCCTGCTCCAGAGTCGGATTCCAGATGGTCTGGTTATAGTATTGTCACATAATCAACACTTCCTTTCACACTTGTCTTGGTTAATGTCTGACAAAAGGTCTTTGAAATTGCAGGGTCAATACCATTTAATCTTCTTAGTTTTCTGAAAATGTTTCATCTTTAAGATGAGTAAATTAGTATTTAAATTCTTAATTTGCTTAAAACAGGTTTTGTTTTTATAAGTATTCCAGTACATATGGATTGGTCCAATTCTGAGGAGCAGAGTTATATAATATAGAGCAGTAGCATAGAAATAGTGTTCAAGAAGCTACAGTAACAGTATCACTGCTTGTTTCCTACAGTCTCCTGGCTGCCGAGACCTGAGTGGAAGGGAACAGTTCTGGCTTCTCTGAACTTTTCAGCTGCATTGGGATAAACCTCCATAAATTTCATTTGAAATCTTAGACACATATTAGATTTCATTTGCATTGGAAATCTCATGACATAAAGCTGTTGTGTTTATTTCAGTTTTGTTAAAAACGCTGTCAGGACAGTTTCCCCTCATGTTCTTGTAGTGCTCCTGTTCCTGGCTAATGCACTGGTGAGGTATGACAACTTAAACAGAAGTTGACTTGTGTTTTTTGAATGGTGGAAAACTTTTTTTTTAAGAACTAATGCTTACTTTATCTGTACCTTTTGTTCCTTCTGATTCCTCTTGTCCCTTAAGAGTTCTTTGGAAATATGCATTCCACAGTTAGTCAGCATGACCTGCTGGACTGAGCAGAAGGCAGATTTGGGAGTTATAAATCCAGAGACTTGCTGTGTGGCCTTAAGAAACTTACTTAACCTCTGCTTCCCTGCCAGTAAAACCAGAATACCTTAATCTTACAGCAATGTTGTCATTAACATGCATAAAAAGTCTTTAAAATTAACTGCTGGTACTGATAGCCTGTAGGATTTTTTTACTCAACATATATATATTCACTTTACCCAATATATTTATGACAAAGAAACTTCTTGATATGTCAATTGATAATCTCATTGACTATGATTTCTTCAGCACTCTTAGGCATGCATGAATTGCAGACAAAAGCTCTGATCTGACATCAGTACTCTCCACCTGAGATTTCTGCACCAGTATGTGAAGTCCCATTAATTTCAGTGGCTGTGGGCAAAAGTAATTGGTGTCCAGAGAAGATTTAGATCCAGATTCATGGCCAAGGATGGAAGACCTGCCTGTTTTCAGCTAGACATAATGGAAATGAAAGAAGATTAAAACAGGGAAGCTGAGCCAGGTGTTTGCCATTTCCTAGAGTTTCTAAGAAATTCATTCCCTGTGTCACTGCCTCTGGCTGAGGTTCAGTGTAAGCAGAGAAGGAAGGATTGTGAACAAGACATTTCCCTTTCTTCTTTCTGGTGGATATAGGGGGTCTCACATTTCCCTGTTGAGCAGAGGATCAATTTTCATTCTGGAAACAAGTTTGGCAGCAAGAGGATGTATGAGCTATGGAATCAGAGCTTTGGAAGATCTTCAGTGACATTTCTCCATTCTTAGCACATCACTTAATGACAGCATTTGATGGCCAGGTCCTAAGTCCAGCATCCAGGCTCAGAAGTCAGGCCAGACATTGCATGCTTGAATGCAAGAAGCTGAGGAGTGCTCTCCAGCTGTGTCTTGGATTAGCTGTGGAGCTACTTTGCTCAGACTGCTGCAGTCCCACAGGGTGAAGATGAGTTTGTATAAAGGAGCTGCTTTATTTCCTGTACCATTTCCAAGTCTCCTCCATCCTGCTCACTGGGTTTCCAGTCCAGGCAGTCACACAGGATCATATCTTAAAGGTCTTACTCAGTTCTTGTACAGCCCTTGGCAGCACCTGGTTTGTGCAATAGAGGTCAGGGCCAAAACTCCTCACAGCATTAGAGGAAAGAAGCAGTCTGTTCTCAGAGCTGGAGCCCACCTTGCCTTCTGGTATCCAGAAGGAAGAAGTTTGGGAAATTTCAAGGGAAAAATAAAAAAGTAAATGCAGTCAAAAATCCACTGAGAGACAGGAGGGAGGAAGAGTAAAGGGAACTCAAGGTACTGATAGCAGGCTTGTGAGGCTTTATTTTGCCTGTGAAACTCCTTGCTTTCACCATCCCTGTGCACAGGGTAGGACTGTGGGAACAAAACACCAGTGTTCAGGGTGCTGCATTGTGAAAAGCTGCCTCGAAGTGTCACCCTGATTTTGGTGAGGCTCTTGGTGCAACATAGCTAACATCAGAGACACTTGTGGGATATGAAAACAGCCAGACTAAAAAATATTCTTAGTGCTGCAAGACATATGAGTTAAGCAGTCTTAGACCTCCTGTGTAAGCTGTGTTGTTTTTATTTTCTGTTGTGTTGTACTTGAGAAAATGTCCTTTACCACATATTTTATTGCACTAGGCTGAGGCAAGATCAAGTGTGAACGTCTCTCATTAGAGGTTGATGTTGACGCCTGTGTTGACCTCATTGACCACTAGGAGATCTGTTGCTTACAGTGATTGTTAAATTTAAAAATAATAGCAATTCTGATTCTCCCTCTGCAATCTAATGCCAGTCTTTCTTTGGAGAAGCTGAATCTTTTGCATTCTCTTACTTGGCTGCTTGCTCATCTCCCATGAGGATAAACACAGAGTTTAAGGGAATTTCCCATGTAGAAACTCCCTGTTCTTCATGAGAACACTGGGTGCAACATTAACAGTGTGCAACAGTCACTTCACTTTATTTTTGGTCCAGTTTCATTTTTATTAGCTTCATTGTCTTTCTTGGGGAGGGGAAAAAAGGTGAGAAAAGGATTTACTAAGCCATTATTAGTTGTCCATATTCCAGTCTGACTTTCCATGCTGTAAATCCAGAGGAATTCCACTGGAGCAATGGAATTGCTCCAGCTTGCCACTGTGGAATTGCCTGTCTTATTGTCTTGAAGCTCGCTGTACATAGAGATATCCACTAGAGACTGAAAAAGATGTCTAAAAAACAATAATGTCTCTTTCCAGCTGTGTGAATTGCAGGCAGATTTCCAACCATTCAATGCCCAGAAAAATTTTTTTGGACATAGGCAGCTCATCCATTCACTAGACACACTGGTATGCCTCAGCAGGGCAGCTAACTTAGAACCTGAGTAGCTATGCAGTTGACTTTGTCTTAGCAGTTCAGTGGTATGTAAATATCTGATAATAGTTTATGATAGAAACACAAAAGGCTGGGAATATTGATTGACAGTTACTCTGGGAATGAGGGAAGAGATGGGTAAGCCGAGTGACATTGCTTGAATGCTGCAACTGGCACTCTAAGCATCATTAAAACCCTGTGCAAAGTGTGGATGCCTCTTCTAACGACAAGATTAACTTCTAAAGACAAGATAAACTGTTTTATATTGCCAAATACTCTTCAAGGAGTTGTTACAATTTGTCAACAAATATCTTAGCTATTACAAATCACCAGGCTGGGCAGATTTTAGTCTCTGTGTCCCCATGTCACACTGCTGTACTCTCCAGGTGAAGGCATCCTCCTTTTACTCTGCCATGGCTGGGTTGTTGTTTTGTTGGGTTTTTTAAAGAACCAGCTCTAAGACGAGATGCTTGCCTGCTTTTGTGAGTGTAGATGACAGAGTCAGTCCTTTGGTTGCACTGTGCAGATATCTGAGGCTTTCTGAAAGCTCTTTCAGTTTAGGTTCATCCAGCTTTCTGTGACACCAAAATAATCTTAAGACTTGGACAAGGTAGTTTTACAGCCAAGTGATCTCATTCATTTCCTAAGGAATATTAAGATAAATAGCTATAATAAGTGCAAAGTGTAATCCTCTAGCTTGTTCTCTCAGTCCTTGCAGATGCAGCAATGCTTGTATTGGTAAAGACTGCTTGTAAAACCAAAAGGTGCAATTATTAATGCATGGAACTTGGCTACTCAGTATTAAGTAGCAAATCTAGCTAAATTAAATATTGATTAAGATGCTTAGGCTCTGCTTGCACCATTTAGCTTTAAACTCTGAAGGTGTTTTCTTTGTATTACGAAAAAAAAATAATAAAAATAGATAATTTGGAGTTTTAATAATGAGGTGCTTTGAAGACCAAGTCATGAAAGCAGGAAAATTACTCTGAATAGCATATTGGAAAGCAAATGAAGATAAAGCCACTTCTCCATAGGGAAGGGAGAGTTGGTTAGACATCTCAGCCACGTAGAAAACAGAAAGACTAAATGAATGAGACTAGAATTGTCTTTCTATGTAGAGAGTGACACCAAATAAAAGGCTATGTGTTCAGGCAATGAAAACAATCCTCTCACTGGAAATAATGAGGTATAATTATTTTTAAAATAAAATTAGGGTTCAGTTCTGTAGTTCACTCACTGTTGAAATGGCACCCTGCCTCATGAGTTTTCAGTGGCTTTGTCTTTATTTTCCATGTTTATTCATCATTTATATTACACTGAAGGCCTTTTTGTGAGAAAGCAATATTATCTTGCCATGTTTGTTTCATGGGTATTAAAAATGGAAATAATAAATTCTATTTTTTTTTTTTTAATTTATGTACCTGGTATCTTTTCTCCCTGTGCTAACAATGAAGGATGGGGTCCAGCACAGCCTTTGTAAGTCATAGGCAGTGTAGTTCTAAAAAGACTGATGTGTATAAGATTACCATTGTGAAAGATTTCTGGAGTCCTTGCAAGTACTGGATCCTGGAGAGAAACTGGGATTTATCAGAAAGACTATTGGAGACTTGAAGGGCAATAGATGATTCAGCCCACTGGCTATGAGTGGTGTCACAAACCACACTAAGGCACCCCAGTTCTTGGTGCCATTTGTTTGAAATGGCATGCCTCCTTTTTCTCTTTTTTTTTTTTTNTTTTTTTTTTTTTTTTGGGCTATCATAGTGACTTTGGGAACAAAGATGTTGCAGGTGGACATGAGGCTTTATAATGTTCATAATAATGTTATATTCTAGTAAAACAGGGCAAGTAGAGAAAGAGTGTAAACATTGGTGTGAAAGGAATGGACTAAACCAGTGGGAGCCTGATAGTTGGTTCTGCTGAGAAAGGATGCAAAAAAGAAAGCAGGGGAAAAAAAGACAAAAGAAAGTACAGCATGGAAAATGAGGGACCAATTCTACCAAACTAATTAGTCAAATATGGACTAAGTAGATTCTGTCTTGATGATGTTACTCAGGTAAATACCTGTTTACCTGAAAGCTGTATCTGGCCTCAAGCACTGACGTTGTGCTTCTCCACAGTCTTCTAGTTCTTGCCCTGAAATAACCTCTTTCTGTCAGTATAACATGATTCACCATTTTGCCAAGAGTACCCATGTTCTTTATCATGTCTAACCTTGTGTTCTGCAACTCGGAGCCAGAGCAGTTTGTGTTAGGCATGGCACAAGCATCCTGTTCCTCCACAGCATTCAAACCCTGTTCAGACATTCCCAAAGTATTCCCTTAAGCTGAGGCTGCTGATGGCAAAGCTTGGTGGTGGTAACAATAACAATAACAATAACAATAACAATAACAATAACAATAACAANTTATTATTATTATAGTGGAGTTTTTATATCTTCAAGGCTACTGCAAGAAATAAATTTCTGGGGACATACCAGCTGACATTACAAGAGTTTGAGCCATAGTCTGCAGAAGCAGTGTTCCTGAGCAGAGTTGTCCCTTTTCATGCTAAACAGAATGAAAACCATAGACCATTAGGGCTGACCTTAGTATTCCTCATTCTCTGACAAGCTTGAGTGTACATCATCATGCCATATGGAGGAAAATTGTCATTCCCCCCCCAAAAGTTACTTCATTCCATTTTGTGTCTATGGCATTAATTTGCAATCAGCTTTGGGATTTCTTCTAAAGCATACCATTAATTTTTAATTTATATTTTTAAAATATCACCAAAATATTTGCATTAGCATTAAATAGTACCTATCACTCATACTGTCCAGTCATCAGGTACATGGATTGCTGTGTGTCCTCACAAGTAAGAACATAGTAAGCCATTGCTCTCCTGGGTCTCTGTGTCCCAATGTATACTGAAAACTCATTGACAAAAGCAAGAAACAATTTTCCACCCTGACATACAACCATTTGAACTTACAGCAATACCAAATTTTACGAAGCTTTCATTCTACATCAGCTCCTATGACTAGCCATATCCCCATCATCGCTGAGTGCATTCCAGTACTGCCTTAAGCTCTGTGCCCAATATGTGTCCAGCGGGGTTTGTTCTCTCACTGTTGCCTTGTGTTTGTGCTTTCCAATTGAACTTTTCAACAAGAAAACATCAGTCTCTCTAGGCTTTGCTTCCTGCTATTTTTGGTCAAGCTTCCCTTCCTCCAATAACACCCATCTTCATCCAGATATCCACAGCAACTTAGCAGGCTAATGAGTAGCTTCAGCAGTTGCTGTGGGAAGACAGAGACTTATTTTCTCAAAATAGCTTTTTTATGAACTTGTGTATTATTTCCTTTTCCCTCTTTCTAAAACCTTGAACACTTCCTTAATTTTGGTTGTTAGAAAGTTGTCAATAAGCTCTTCTCATTGTCTAAGCAGAAGCAGACCAGAAATTTCAGTATGCATGGCCATCTCCCAGCCAGTGCCTGCCATAGGCACACGACCCTGGGAATGCTCCTCTGACAGTGAGACTCAGTTCTGGCAGGCAGGGACAGTGCTCAGCTGCACCCACCCCACTGTGTGACCCATTCAGCAAGTGAACTTTTTTACCTGTGTCTGTTGTGGCATGCAGAGCTTTCCACCATCCAAAGTGCCTGCAGCTAGTCTACTAGCACAAAAACCTCTTCTTCAGAAGTGGATATTTTATCTGTGCAAGACACCTAACATTGTCACCAAAAGCCCTGTCTGCTTTTTGGTACAGCATCGACTCCTGAGGTTTCTCAATAAGTTTTCTTCAGTTTCTTTGCCAAAAAACCTTCCCTTCTCAAATGCAATTGTTCCATTCCCGCCCCTGCTATCCCATTCAGTATTGGTGGTGAGTAAATTCGGCATCTGTTCAAATGGAGTTCAAAGTTTCTCGGCACTATAAGTGAAACTGATTTTTTTGCTGTTGCAAGGATGGCCTGGTCTAATGTGAGAAGGGAAGGGACAGAGGGAAAGACTGGAGTGGTCCTGAAGTCGATGTACTTCTGCCATTGACAGTGCCATGAGAAAGTAGTGACTGCTGCAGCTGGGAGGGCTGTCTTCATGAATCACAGGTAGTACAGCACATGGAGAGAAACCTGAATAATCACATAATCCATTGCTGTAGGCAGAAGATTTGTGGAAAAGTAGAACTTTAATAGTATTGGTCACCATAGTTGCAATGAGTGAGATTTTTCAGGAAAAATCACTCTGTTGTTCCTACTGCATCTTTCACCCACAGGATTTCAAAGCATCTACCAAAAAAAACCCAAACCAAACCAAAAAGCAACACACCAGCATATCCATATGCACATCCCCCAATATTTAAAAGGGTTTGAGCCCGATATTAACACTTCCCACTTGGTATAAGTAAAATTGTATAAAAAAAAACCTCAGTAAATTTGCAAAGTCAAGCACTCAGACCAAATTTATTGTGGTTTTCTTTACACACAGAGGCTGCGACTCTCAAAACATCTCACAGATGCTCAAAAATCTTCACTATATCTCTGTAAAGTTAGATATGGAGTATATAAGTGACAATTAGGTGCATAAAAAATTGACTGGACTGCCTAACTGAAAAGGTTGAGATCAGCAGTACAAAATCTGTCTGGTGGCAGGTTACAACTGGTGGTGTTCCCCTGGGACTGGTACTGGGGCCAACACTTTTTAATGTGTGTATTAACAGCTGGAACCTCTGGGTAATACCAAATTGCAGGAATGTGGTTAACATTCTGGAGGGCAAGGCTGCTCTTTACCCTTACAGTGGGAGAAAGGGACTGACAGGACCCTCATGACAATCAGCAAAGGCAAATGCGAAGTCCTGTTTATGGGATGGAGTAAGTTTGTATAACCTCCCAGTCTGGCCAACTGTCTAGGAAGCAGCTTTATAGAAAGGGTTCTGGGTGTCCCTGTGTGCCTCAAGCAGGGTGTGAGATTTGCTCAGTTGGTCAGAGCATGGTGCTAATAACACCAAGGTTGTGGGTGCAATCCCTGTATGGGCCATTCATTAAAGAGCTCGACTTGATGATCCTGCTGGGTCCCTTCCAACTTAGAATATTCTGTGATCTGTAGTATGCTGGCAAAGACCAACCATATGTTGGGCAGTTGGAGGAATATAGCCAGGTCAAGGGTGGTTGTTCCTCTCTGGTGTTCCATACTTGTGAATTCCACAGCTGGGGTACTGTGTCTGCTCTGGAGTTCCCCAGTTCAACAAGTTCATTCACAAATTGGAGCAAGACCAGCAGAGAGTCACCAGGACAGTGAGGGGGCAGGAGCATATGGTGTTTGAAGAGAAGCAGTCAGACCTGGTTTTGTCAAGTCCCATGAAGGGAAGGCCAAGGGAGATGGTTTTGCTCTCCCCAGCTCAGTAACATGAGTCAGACTTTTCTGTATGGTGCACACTGATAGGGTAAAAGGCAATGGGCACCAGCTGCAGCACAGGAAATTCATTCAGATGTTAGGAAGATCATTTTCACCATGAAGGGATCTCCTTCCAGAACAGGCTGCCCAGAGAATCTGTGTCATTTCCAGACCTTCAAAACTTGACTCACACGGTATTGGGCCATCTGATCTTGCTGAACTACTGTTTAACGGGAGGAAGGACAAGATGACTTCTAAGGTCTCTTCCAATCTACCTGACCCTAATTCTAAAGGGAAGAACTGCTGAGGGGAAGTCCAGTCCCACTAAAATCTGTTGCTTACATTATGAAACTTACTGGTTGAAGGGGATGTGAAATGAAAAGCTCATGCCATCCCACAAGAAGAATTTAGATTTTAGAATTTTCAAATTATTTTAGTAGGACATCACCAAGGTATTTTTAAAGTTTTGTTTTGGTTTTTGTTCCTCTAGGACATGAGAAAAGATCAGATGCTTGCCTGGTAATCAAATAGTAACGAAGCCTCGAGTTCTTCCATCAAGAAAAGGTGCCCTGGCCTTCAGGACAGAAAGTGTTAGCCTCCCTCCTCTTTCCCTGGCACAGCATGTACTCTGTCTGGAAAAGTACTCTGCCTACTAAGTGAGGCATTTTTACAGGGAAAATAATTCAGTTAGAAATTTTTGAGCAGGTCTACGTGGTCCCCACAGTGCAGGATCATTCCGCAACTTAAAAACAAAACGTAAACAAATAGCCTCCTCACACTGCAACCACTGTAATTTTTGAAATAGAAGGGCATTGTGAAGACAAAGAAGTTGGCCAGTATTTTGAGATTAACACCTCTGAAATGCAAAGGATGTCCCAAAATATATTATAATCATAAATTATAGAGCTCTGCTTTTGTGTCTCCCACAGTAATGATGCATTTGATCTAAACAGGAACTTCCCACAGAAAAAACAAGCAAGAATGAGGCTTCAGACTTGGAGCTCATGTGGTTGTTAGTGTCTTGTGACTGTGATGCTTTTGTGTATGGCAAGAGGGGTGGTGGTAACCAGTTGTGGAACAGACTTCATGATAACTACAAGATTAAAATGCTTTCAGTGATAGTGGCCTTTATGTTCCTTGCATCAGACATACAAAGAGATGTAAATCTGTCCTAAGTATCACATAAAATCTTTGTTGCCTGCTTCTTCAACACCTCTTTTGCCAGAGATGGTTAATTATAGATGGAAAATGCTCTCATCTGCCTGACAGTGTCACAGACATCATCCTGTCAGCCAAGTCTGAAGAGGTGAGTTTAGGGAAATACTGTCCCTGCCCATTCTCCTTCAGTTGAATCCAGACTTCATTCAGACAACATTTGATATTTCCTCTTTCCATTTGCATCTTCTACTGCAGTCTTGGGTTCTTCCAAGCAGGCATTGCCTCTGCCTGGGAACCAGTGGCTACCACAGCAAGCTCCTGGTCCCTGCTCACTACTGCAATAGAGTAATGCTTATCCCCAGCCAGATGTGGGCACGCTCATACTGTGATAATGGTGATAGCAGAATGAGAAGCAAGAGGAATTTGGTTTTATGCTGTTGATAGCTACAGGGCATTTGGGGAGAGCTTGTGGAGCAGCAAAAGCCATGCTGCCGTCTGTGTGTTAGCTATCAGTGTCAAACTACATCGTCTTGAATGTTACAAAGACTCTTTATCTCATTTCCAAATTGATTGGTGAATACAGGGAAGATTATGCTTGATGGATTTGATGGTCAAAAATTGTCCATCCTGACTTGTAACTGGCTTGTACTTGGGTGAAGCCCGAGGATGCTTAAAGCTGCCTTTGGACACCACAGGAATGTTTGGGAGTTCCCAAGGAACCTAAGAGAACTTGGCTTCCCACAGGCACTCTGGGAATCCCAGGGAGTATTTTGTTGCAACATATTGCTGGCTTGATTCTGGTTCTGCTCAAATATTGATCCTGGATCCTGGCTTTGATCCCTGTATCCCACTCCCCTTTCGGTTCTTCATTTCTTGCCCCAGCCATTTACACTGGCCCAGTGCCACCCACACTCCCCTTTTTGGGGCTGTGGAAGGGGAGGATGTCCCCACTAGACTGCTAAAAAAGTTTTTCTCAAAAAATGTTTTACCACGTCTCAGCTAGGATGTATCTCCAGAGAAAAATGTCACTTCCTTCAATGGAGCCACTGTGTTCAAGTCAGGCAAGAAAAGTTTTTAAATAGCTTTAGTAGAGTCTGTCTACCAAGCCTGTCAACTCTCAGGCCATGAGAGGAAGCTTTTAAAATGCTCTTCATGTACAGGAAAGCCTTTTGTATTCAAGAGTTCAACACTGGGCCCTGCCCCAGCTGCACAGTCCTGCTTCCCAGTGGGCTCCCATCCTTTACCCCTCTGCTCTGCACTGCCTGCTGGAAGTGAAAGATGCTGCAGCAGGCGGTGCTGAGGCCCTCCAGGTCCGGAGAGGTTCTTACCTTGTTTATTCTCTCAGAGTACAGTTCATGGTCACTAAAGAAGCCTGCCCAGGTCTGCCTGCTATGGCTGGCAACAGAAAATGCACTGCCTGACACGTTCAGAGGGGTGACTGAGTCAAAGGGGTTTCAGTTTTTTTCCACCACTCTGATATTTTCACTTCTTATGTTAATCAATCTGCAGGTTTAGAAAGACATTGTGTGAGAGGTTATGCACAATTTGGCAGGGGGCTCTTAGCTGTTAGACTATTAGCCTTAATAAATAGTTTTATGTCATGGTAATAAGACCAGTATTTCTGATAGCTTGTGACAACAGACCTAAGAAGTCTGATCCCCAGAATTAGGTAAAGGAATTTTTTACAGGAATTTTTTTTTTTAGACAAGGGAAAGAGTCAGGCACCCAGCTGCCATGGCATCTTACATTTCCACAGTCAGCTCTGCCACTGTGGTAATTGTCATCGGGAGCTAATGTCCCACACAGTTATCCCCCATGGCCTCTTTTCACATCTCTGTTACCCTGGGGACTTCATGGGAGGAAAAAAAAATCATTGTGGTACAGTGAGGAGTAAGACACAGTTCAAGATAATTGTATTTTTAGATTATTCAGTCTTCAGCATTGGAGAAGATCCTTACTGTGCAAGTCTTCCTAGAAGAGATTTAATCTTTTCAAGAGGAACTCTTGGGCTCATATCTGCCACAGGCCCTGCATCCTCTCTTTAACAGCAGGTTGGAGCATTTATGAACAAAGTTATCAAAGCTCAGATATTTGATCAGTTCCAATATAGATAGTCTGTGCTCAGGGACTCCAGCATCCAGCCAGTGCAACTTGCTTCTCCTTCCTCTGGATCAATAGGGATGAAAGTAACACATCAAACTCCTTCAGTGTTACTGTTGATGCTTTCTGACAAGCCATTGATTGAAAGGAGGGACCCCACTGGCACTTTCTGTTAAGAAGAAAAAGATGACAGTAAACATTTCTTCAATGCGATCCCTTTCATTTACAAAACATGTGCAGAAGTTTCTTTTAGAGAAGAAGAAATCAAATAGGAGTGACAGCATCTTGGAGCTGGGAACAAAGGCATTATCTTTCAAAAGTCTTTAGAAGGGTGGGGGATTTTTCCAGCTATGAAGACTTCTATGTTTGTCTGCATATAGTTGCTAATGTTTCTTTTCTCTGCTGAGTCTGCATGTGTTTAACATTCACAAAAACCATCAGAGATAGGAAAAGAGCCACTCTGCCTTCGTTGTGAGTCAAAATCTTTGTTGTTTGACTGATTTGGTTCCAGAAGGGAGCCTAAGCCTTCCTGTAGTAATGGGAAGTGTCTGTGTCCAGCCCCTGACATTACATATCATCATAATAGCTCTGAAGGTCCAGGGACACAAACGAAGACGGGACTGTAGGTGAACTATACATGAGACCAACCTGTTATAAATATGGTGAGCCGAATCAGAATTTAAAAAAGGCAAATTTTATTTTCTAGTTACTGCAAACTGAAATACAGAAAAGAAACAAAAACACAACAAACAAACAGCTAAATTGCAATGAAACAGCCAAAAATCCAAGCCACAACAAAGAATAAATTCGATCGAATTTTTGGGTAGTGAACGCTAGACCGGCCCGCGCCGTGTCTCTCTGCCATTCGCTCTAATGTTCTGCTTTTAGGGTCTAGTTTTAATACTTCTTATTTCCCTCCAGGCAGGGTTTTCCTTTGTTTGGGGCAGGATTATAGGATTCATAGTTCTTTTTCGGACTCAAACTTCTTCCTGAGTGGAATCAGAATGGTGTCTGAGGATTAACTGGAAATTTTATTGATATTGAGAGTGAAGTCTCTTCTCCAGACGGGTATGGTTATTGGAAGCCGGGGGATGGGTATTGGAAGCTGAAGCTGTCTCAGAGCTGATGCTGGGTGATTGGGTCGGGGAAGCACAGCTGAAATCCCCTCTTCAAATGCAGATTGAGGCAACATTCCTCAGTCCATTGAGTCTTCGTGTGTCTTTGGCTTATTCCTGTAACCTGCAATTCTTTAATTTCTCAAGCCCAGAACAATATACAGGGTCTATTTACAACAAACCTGTCTATGGACCCAAAAACTATACATAAATCTTTGGGAATCTGGGCTTGTATTGTAGGTCTGAGACAAGCTGCAATTTTCATGGTACTGCTTAGGAACAATTGCTTTGAAATCAGTTTATTTTTCATGCAGTAATTTTAATATCCTACAGTAAGACATCCAGAGGGTCTGGTAGGGGAGAGGTGGTATCCAACAAGATAGGAATACTGAGACTGTAAGGGATTAGCAGGTGAAGGATGTGTGAAACATTGCAGGATGACATGAAGCAAACATCTCTGCTGATCTGCTGACTTTTAGTAGCTAGTAGAGGCGAATACTATTCCCTAGGCTTATTTTTAGTAGGTCCTTCTTGAAAACTGCTGAGTGGAGAATGGGTTAGTTGTTTTATGAAAAATGCTCTCTCATGGGTAGCTGGTTTAAAGGTTGTCTGGGCACTTAACGTGGGCTTGCCTGCTTAGAGACCACTGCTAGAGTCTTCCCCCCCCAGGTTCTGCACTGGGCAAAGTAGTAATAGGAACTCCAAAATAGAGTCATGTGAATTTTCTTATGATTTAATATTTTTTCTCGTTGTCTTGTCTGATAAACTTGTCCAGCCATCTCCAAGTAATTTTGATTATCTGTTTGGACGCAGGAAAAAACAGGCAACCAATTCCTTTCAGATTAGTTCAGCTACGAGGGGGGTGAGCGTGGTTGTGGAGGGTGTGGTGCACGCTCATTGAAATGCGATTACTCCGGGAAACTAATTACAACTTTTAACTGTTGTTGCAACCTCTTCTGTGAAAGAGAAGCTTTCACATGAATATTCCTTGCATTGGAGGTGAAATCAGATCCTCATCCCGCACTTGCTGTGTTTGGAGAGCTGCCAAAAAGCTCTTCTAAAAAAGGCATTCCTACCGGAATATGTCATGGACTATTCTCTGCTCCCAGCTCAGATGGGGAACTGGAATGCAGACCTCCCAGTCACACACTAGTGGTGGCATTCGGGAGGCTCACGTTGCAATCTAGAGAAAATAAGCATCAAGGCAGAGGCAATACCACATGAAAACGACAGGGAGAAACAAGCAAAAGACGTGCTCTCTGTAGGGAGCTCAGCAAATCCACAGCCCTCCAAACCTGCCTTTAACGCTGGCTGGAGCTTAAGTCAGTGTAACAACTAGCTGGGATTTACACACATGTACTTCTACTAAAAAGTTATTTTATTGCTTTCAAAGACAGTATCTCCACAAGGGAATGAGCTTACTAAAGAGTAGAGTAAAAAGCAAGAGGAGAAGGAAGCATCTGAGCTGAAAAAGGTGAGAGTCAGACCATGGAAAACTCAACTAAATGCAGGCTCCTCCTCATTAATCTTGTGGTTGGCCCATCTCCTCTAGAAGGGACTTCCCTTCTGTGAGAAGAAGTGTAAATATATTTAGTCTGAGCTAGAAATAATTTCATTTTAGATTCTCTGTTTCCCAGATTTATTTTAAACAAGCAGACANCCCCCCCAGTAAATATTTCCTACTTTCTTTGGTGTCATGACAGATTAAAACTGGAATATCTTTCAGAGATCATGTGAAAATGGTTCTATTTTTGCTGGGTAAGTGCCATGAATATCAATATACTAAATAGAACAGACTATGACAATAAAAATGTTGAGCTCCGTGGCTGCTGAAAGAGTGACATTAAGTGACTCTCACTGATATTTAATTTGCAAGTTGAATTGCACTTATTGAGGGAGGGGAAAAGCAGCAATACTTGTGTTGATGAGAAATTCTGCATTTGAAAACTCTTCTTATTAATGATTCAAAACATACAGTTCCTAGGAGCTGTAAACAAGTCCAGTATTCTGCACACTAATCCATAACCATTATCATATGTAGAGAACAAGAAGTTACTCATAAACAGATGTTCCCTTTGCCAAACCCATTCATTTAATGCACATTTTACTTCCCTAGTCCTAGTTAGCAACTTTCTGTGGTGGGTGGATTACATGAAAGAAAGGAAAAGCAGCGATAAATGTGCCTGCAAAGAGGCAATGTTTTCGTGACTGTTCCGAGTCTTTTCCATCCTGCCTTGTAGTGGAAGAGTTATTCATCTTGGACTTGCTCTCGCTGCCCTGGAGGGCACTCAGCTATATGCTTCCAGGCACTGTGAGGCAGTGGGAGATGCCAAACATGTTCTGTTACCAGAGAGCTGTGTCATTAAGCGTGCTCTCTGCTCTGACTGGGAATGTAGCCTGGCATTCATAAGTGCTTATGCCCAGAGAAGGCAATTATCTTGCCATAAGTTATAGGTGAGCTTTAAGGAAAAGGTATGCCAAAAGCATGGGTGGAGGAAGAAGAATTACTGCTCAAAGCAGAACTAGTTTCTGAGTTGCTTCATGTTTCTCAGGGCGTAGCTCAGCCCAGGTGTTGAGTGTCTCTAAAGTATGGAGATCCCACCACCTTTCTGAGCCACCTGTTCCCCTGGTTAAGTACTCCCATGAATTTTTTTTCCATATGTCCAGCTGTAATTTCTCTCCTTTTGCAATGCACATCCAATAAGCATGTAACTCAGTCTTTCCTGTAACTCCCCATGAGGAAGATGTATGCACTGTAAAGACCGTCCCTCAACCTTTTCTTCTTCAGGTTAAATAAATCCAGTTTTCTCAGTCCCTGCTCCCACACTGAGTGCTGCATCACCATCACCATCTTGGTGACCCTCTACTGGACCCTCTCCAGTTTGTCAATGTTCTCCTTGGAGCCCCAAACTGGACACAACAGTCCAAATGCAATCTCACAAGTACTAAACAGCAGGGGTCCTAACAAAGAAAATTACTGTCATGAACTAAAAACCTGGCCAAGCTGTGCTGACATCTCTCAGAACTCTGTCACTGCAATTACTTAAATGGGGTTTCTCAAAGATATTTAAAGAAAGAATAAGAGACAGTGGGCAAAAACTGATATACAGGAAATTCCATTTAAATGTAAGAAAAAAAAATCTCTCACTGTGAATGTGGTCTAACACTAAAGCAGTTTGCTAGGGAGGTTGTTAAGCTTCCATCCTTGGAGACAGCCAAAACACAACTGAACACAGCCCTGAGCAACCTGTTGTGCCTGCTCTTCCTTTGAGCAGGGGTGGGTTGATGAGGTACCTTCCATCCTCAACTATTCTCTGATTCTGTGAACTGTTGAGATTAAAGCTACATGTTTAAGGCAGGTTCTAGGGTGATCCACATTTGAATCTTTACCAACATGAAATGCAGAGACACAAATAAAAGATTGCTTAAAAAAGAAAACAAGCCAAACCTAGCCATAGAACCCACAAGAAGATGTTATTCTGGAGCTGGTGTTGGGTGGCACACAGAACCTGCTTCAGATGTTACTGGGAGAGGATTCTGTGTCAGTAATCACAGTATAGTTAGGGCAGTGTTGCAGGAGAGAACAACCCAAGCAGATTCGGCATATGGATGTTCATTTTTAAGAGAGGTTTATCAAAAGGAGATTAAAAAAAAAAAAAAAAGAAAGAAAGGAAGCAAGTCTTAAGTAGAGCAGTCCAAAAGCCAGAAAGGAACAGGCAGCTTGGGTGCTGTTAAAAAAATACTATAATAAAATCTCAGGTAAAAATTTTGACATATTTTGAAAAGAAAACAATGTGAACCAAAAAGGCCATATCACAGCTCAATAGGTACATTAAGGATGCTATCACAAGCAATATGTTAATGTTTAAAAAATGGGAAGCTTACCCAAATTAGGAGAACAGGAAAGCCCAAAAAATAAAACAAGTCAACCATATACGAGAAATTAAAAGGGCTAAAAATTAATGTGAGTTGAGCCTTGCAGAAACTGATAGTAAAAAGTTCTTTATATAGCCAGGGCAGGAAGCCAACTAGTTTGAGGACAAATATGTAAAAGGGCACTTGGGAAGACAAGAAAACAGCAGAAATGCTCACTGGGTTTAATGTTCCAGTCTTTCGTGCTGAAGACATGAGAGAGAGCCCCAAACCCAGCATATTCTTGATACAGTTCTTCAGAGGAGTTAGTGCAACCTGAATTGAAGTCACAGGAAATAATAGACCAAACAGATAAGCTGGAGGTCAGTAAACCAGTAGGACCAGGCACCATTTACAGAATATTTCCCATGTGAAGCTGCAGAACTGGTGGCCCAAGATATGTAAACTGCCATTACAAGTGGCCTGCATGCCAGAGAAGAAGGAGGGCAGAATTGCCACCCCCCAGCTAGAGAGGTCTTGGGAAACAACAGGCCAGAGAGTTTGACTTCCATACCTCCTACAACAGCAGAGCCTAAAAAACATGTACACACAGGGAAGTGTGATGGCAAGGGAAGCAGTCAACATGATTTCTGTAAGGGACAGCCTTGCAATCAGTCTGCTGGAAGTCCATAGAGGCGATAACAAGAATGTAGAGATACTGGACATATTGTTTCTATATTTTCAAGTAGTTTTTGACAATTTTTCAGCAGAGGCTATGAAGATACTAAGTCATCGTGGACTGAATGAAAAGTCTTTTTGTGATTTGAAAATGGAAAGGAAAGTTAACGGCTCAACTGTGACTTTTTTTAGGGTGGAAAAACAGCAGCAACAGAACCTCTAGAAGTCACTCTGATATTACTTAACACCCTCACCACCAGCCTGGAGTAATGGTGTGTGTCTGGCATACCCAGGTTTGCAGTCAATGGCAAGCTCATTTGTCTGGTGAAGTGCAAAGAAGAGCTGTAGGTGAAGAACTCCAGAAGTACTTAACAAAGCCAAGGGAGGGGGCAGAAAGGTGACACATGAGCTTCAGTGTTCACCAAGGTGATGCCTTGGGTAGAATAATCTGTAGAATAATCTGAATCATGTTTACATGGTTCTGAACTCACAACTGGCAGCCACTACTCAAGAAAATGCTGTTTGGATCACCATGGACTACTCTCTTAAAACCTCAGCTCAGTGTGCCATGGCAGCTAGAAAGCCAGGAAAATGGAGAGCATCCTCAGGGAGGCTCTTCTGGCTTGGTCCACCCACATTTGGGGTAGAGTGTGTGGTTCTGGATTCTGCATGGCTAGAATAGAGCAGGTTAGAGAAAGGCAACCAGAAAGGAGAACGGGATCAACTTCCTCAAGAGGAAAACCTGGAAAGCCAGGATGGCTCACATTAGAGAGGAGATGGGTGTGGCATGATCATGACTTTTTAATGAACTTATCTTTCAAAGAACAGAGGTGGGTGTGAAATCTGGTCACCTGGAAGCAAGGGAGTAACTTGCTTAAAAGAAAAGCATTTGTTTCCAGAAAACCAAAAGCCTTGTTGAAGATGTTGGTAGTACCCCAAGGCAACCAGGATTGTTCTTCTGATCTCCTCCTCCCTGTGCCCAGGAGGCTCTGCAGATGGCTAGAAAATGTCCTGTGTTCTGCAAGTCAAATATTTGCTCTGTCACTCATGAGCCGGTGGCTAATCCAATCCATGGGTGTGCAGTACTGCTGGAGCTTTTACTTGAGAAGAAGCAGAGGTCCTGAGATCAGCAACAGGGTTGAGGTATTTCCACATGAGCCACACATTTGCTCCATTCTTCTGGCCAATATGTTTGAGTGTCTTTTTCCATTATGTGGTTTGCCGTTGCATCCCAAAGGAAAAGAAATTATATGTGTGTCCTTTATGCTCTTTATAGTATCTTAAAAAAAGTTGGGGGGGGGGAACTCTTTGTTTTGAGTTTCCTTCCAAACAGGATTTTTTGGTTGTCTTAGGATTTTTTTTTGCCTTAATTTGTTTCAATGGGTAATGTCATCATTCATCTTTCCTGTTTTTGCTGTAGAACTTCTTAGATGGTTCACAGATGTGCACTGGAAATTAAAAGGTAGCATGCTGAATCCTGAACACAAATAATCTTAACTTGTAACTTGAGCTGTTATTGCTCACAAAAGAAGACAGAAAAGAGATTCCACTTGATCTGGCTGCTTTGGTTTCTCTTTTCCCTGGAATTTAAAAAAACTCCCAAGACTTGCGCAAGAACCAAAATAGTTTTTTTTACAATAACATCACAGCTCAGTTGGCAGTCTTACCCAAAACAAGTCTTTCCTCATCCCATAGTTCCTTCAGGCCTTTACTAAATGTAATGGAACTTTCTAATCAACAAGGCTGTGGGTTTTTTTCCTTCATCTCTTCCCGTTTAAAGCAGCTTGTTGTCCTGTTCAAGTATCTATTTCTATTATTTACTGCAAAAATCCAGGCTGATCTGTGGACACATTTCTCTGGTTCTCCCTATCATCTGTTTATTTCAAGATCCCCTTTATATCTATTCTCCTACTCAAACATGTACTTGAACTCATAGATGTGACCCCCTCTCAACCTTCCAGGTCTAAACAGAGAAGTTTCCGACTCATCTGCTCCATATGCTGAACATCTTGGGAGATGGACCCTTCCTAATTTTGCATCTTTCCATTTCAGACAGGACATCCTCTTCTTAAAGGAAAAACATGACTCTTGAGGCCCACAGTGACAGTCCTATACCATCTGGTCCTGTAAAATATTGTTCCCAGCTATTTCTAGTGTGTGTAACATCATATTTTCTTCATAACATGTGATAAAAAATACTTGATTGGAATGTGAACTATTCAATGGAGATGGTAGCAAACATCCCCATGCCTGCTCCCCCAGTGAGCATTCAAGTTGATTGTGTTCCTGCAGGAAAGCTGTGTGACAATTCAGCAGAGAAAGGTGGCTGAGCATCAAGCATATCAGGCATCTCTGGAAACTGTATCATATTGTTTTCATTAGTTTCCGATCTTGGTAAACTGGGATTGACTAAATGCTCTGAGGGAGTTCAAACTGAGAACAGCTGAATCACAGCAGAATCACTGGAGTGAGGGAAGGCAACAGCAAGCAGAAATCTGCATGAGTCATCCTAAAGAAGAGGCCAGAGAAAAGGGTGGGTGTGCTTTGTACTAAAGTACACGGCTCTTGCGGGAACATGAACTTCTCAGGAGCTTCTGCTTTTCTGTTCTGGTGTAAATCCAAAGGGAATCTACTATTTTCTATGAATTGGTCTAGATAAGGATGGGTTCTGCTGGAAACAAGAGGTACAGCCCAAGCTCTTACACCCATTCTGTCCTTCAATTCAGCTGGTTTTTGCCTGCTGCAGATCTATGTAAGAGAGAAGGCATGACTCCAGAACAAAGGCCCAGGGCTGAGCAGGGACAAAAATGTACCCAGAGACATTACAGGACCATTGCCTCAGCTTCTTCCACTGTGATATTCCAAATGTGTAAAGAAAAGGGTCTACTCATTTTGGGCGGAGGCCGGGAGCACAGTGCCTCCCACAGCAGGGCTGTCCCTTGCCCTCATACTGCCACCATGCCCAGCCCTCCTTCCACACCCTGTCTGACCAGTTGTGGCATTCACCCTACTACACCTCCCACAGTTGCCAGTGCTGGCAGGAAAAGGGACTAGCAAGAGCTGGACGACTTGATAGGTGGATACATGGATTTTTTCTACTTTTCCTTTGTGTGGATTGGGGGATTGGCAATGCCACAAAGGAAGTTGGTCTGAATCCCACAGAGCAGCGCCTCAGCACCTTCACATTTCGGCAGTAGCCCCACAGCCTTTGTAAAACTGTGTTGTCTACTTCACAATAAATATCTGCTTGCTAAATACAGCCACCACCAAGCCTTTGCTTGAAATCCTGGAAGGAAATTAGTTGTCCTGTCCTCTGCATATCCCTTGGTTGTTTCTAGAAAGGTGTGTGTGGTACCCTGCATATATTCCTATATTCTCAAACCAAATAATGGCTCCTGCTGCTCATCTCTGGTGGAGACAGCATGCTGGTGACACTGCTCCCAAATGTCCTGTTGGAATCAGCTGGGTGAAATTACTCACTTTAAATAATCCATCATCATGATAACTTGGGTCCTTTTAACCCCAGAAGATTTGGGACTGCCCAAATGAATGCCTGCCCTGGCAGTCTGCCAGCACACAGGGGCTGGGCTCACTCCCTGGGGAGTGCTCACTCCCACACTCCCTCCTACTGCTGAGCACCTGGCAGCATGTTTGAGGGACTCCTTCAGTGACTCCAAAGATTTCCTCTGACCAGGCTCCTGATGAATTTTCCACTCAGGGTACTGTTATCTACAAGATCTCATGCTTCCACAGCATGGTCCAAGAAGGGATCTCAAAGCTCTGTATAGATGGAAATTAGCACCATCTCAACAGCGACCTTCCAATCCCCAGCCTGTAAGCCACAGTAGCCCCAGCTGCTCTCATAGCTCACCTCCCCTCTGCCTTGCTTCATCTTCCTATGTTTATTCCTGTTGGAGTTCTGTGCATCAGAGGAAGAGTGCCAGCATGACCATAAACTCTGCTCCCCGTGGCCAGGCACCTCCACGTTCAAAGGAACTAAGCTGTGCTAATGTTTACAAGAAATATTCTAATTCCAGTGTGTGAAACCACCCTCTTGACAACATCTTTCTGTGGCTAAGCATTAAAATGTTTATTCAGACTGGACCAAGATCTATGTCAGGTCAAAACCCCATGGTGAGACATTCCTGCATTCTACAACAGCATTCCCTCAAGCTGACTGTGACAGGGCAAAGGTGGCTGTTGCTCTCTGGGGGACAGAAAGATTCTTTCCTGCTCTTGCTTTGTACCCTTGTTTCTGAAAAGTGCTGCACAGTCACAGTAAGTGAAGGCTCACTAAATAAGAAACTGCTCTGCATGTGAATGAGTGCCCAGCACTTTCAGGAAACTGTGAGATGGGCAGTTCCCCTTTTTAATCTTCCTTGATGTCCAATAAAAATATATATGTCAAAATAAGTGCACCAACTGCCTTCAGCTAAGCATTGGACTTACCTGCATATTCCCACCAATCCTCAATTGCAGAAAATTATCTCATGCAAGTTTACTTCATTTCTAGTTTTGCTGGTTCATAGTGTGAAAAATCTAGTGTCTAATAACATAAGAGCTGGTTTTTTTCAGTTTTGGTTTATTGTGGCTTTATTGTTTGTTTTTTTTTAACCACATTGTTAGATTTCTCCCAGAAAGTTTCTCCTTGTGGTCTTATGGTATGGATAATCTTCAGGGTATTATGGCATGTATTTTCCTAGATGAGTCTAGGAAATGTAATTACATGAACAAACACAAGTATAATTACCTATTCCTGCACCTTCTATATATGTAAGCATTTGATATGTGTATAAAAATACAAGGCTTGCATTGATAAATGTGATTCTCTGCAGAGAGACACTGTGGCAACAAATATGTGTATGTCTACGTGTGTTTATCATGCCTTCCTTTTCCTGAATGTGGTGTTACTAACTTGGAAAACTGAAAAATAAGAAGAAATGATCACACTTCCTTAAAAATGATGAGATTTTTTAAAACATCAATATACAGTGAATTCTGCCTTTCAGTCTTCAGGTTCTACTCTAGCAGATACTTTCAAGCTTAAAAGAAAACCATTGTTGAGATTCCATTCCTATATTACCAAATCAGGGCTTGAAAATACACCATTTGTCATGAGCCACACACTGAATCTGTGAGAGCTGGCAGCAATGGCAGTATTACAATTAGGAATAACATTTTTTCCAGATAGGATAAACACCATTTGTCACTTCATAAGCCTTTGGATGTGAAAATGGAACAATGACTATTTCCTTTTCTCATCCAGATGTAGATGATGCTTCATTTTCTGACAATGTATTAGTAGACATCACTAAATGAAATTTAAAGCCTCTCTTTCAGCTCCCCTCCTTATTCCCCAATTTTGACACTGTTTTCTTGATTACTGATACAGGAGCCATCCAAATGCTTTATTACTGATTGGCTGTATCACTTCATAGTCAAAATGTGCTATACCAGAAAGGAAGATCCAAAAAGGATGACAAAGAAATGTGTGGCAATATGTGAAGTTGTTAATATCCATACTGGAAAAACCTGGTATTAATTATGGCAGAACATTTCAGAATTGCAGGTCTAGGGTCAATATGAAAGAGGTAAATTTATACATAAATTGAATGCCTGGGTATCTTTTTGTTATGACAGTTGCACTCTGTACAGAAATGTCAATAAAGCTGTTAGCTATCCATTCCATATGTCAGCAAACAGGAGAGGGATGTGTGTGACCACATCCAGAGGTGCAGCTGGGAATGTTTACTGCAGCACCACAGAGAAGAGGAAACTAGAAAGGATTCTGGCCAGGATTTCCAGGTATTCCCAACGTAATATTCTGCTGCACATCATCCAGGAAATCTGTGTGAGTGCTGGGTGTGCAACAATTTTGAACACCTCTGAAAATCCTTCAGCCAAAAGAAGCATGCCAGTAAGTGGAGGACAACTGCAGGGTGCTGGATGGACCATTGGTGCTGGATGGACCATTCTTTTTCTCAACAAACTTGAAAAGGAATTTTTAATGGCCACAGATAAATAGCATCCAGGTAGTGCCTCTTGCTGCTGAGATGCCATAACATAGTGTCTCCTAAGGGACACAGAGGAAAATCAGACAAAAAAATGGCCAGCATCACATCTTGTAGTTCGTATGTATTTCTTTCCGAAATCTCTCTTGCTCTCGTATGGGATTTGCCTCCGTGAGTGACTATCAGAGTTCTGCTTGCTGGTGTGCTCTGCCTCTGCCTGGGCTTTGGACACTGACAAGTCATAATCTTTCCAGCTGCTTTTCTTTTATTGGTCTGGATTTAGATTTTTTTTCCTCAGACAGTGCCCTCCAAAGTGTTGAGAGGCAGCCTGGATGCAGACGTTCAGGCCAGAAGCCTCTTCCCATTGCAAAGCCAAAGGAAATGTAGATTCCTTTGGAGACTCATTACAGGAGACACACAGCTCCCCTCTGCACACCCCTGTTGTAAATAAGACCCTGTATATTGATCCGGGCTTAAGAAATTAAAAAATTGCAGGTTACAGGAATAAGCCAAAGACACACGAAGACTCAATGGACTGAGGAATGTTGCCTCAATCTGCATTTGAAGAGGGGATTTCAGCTGTGCTTCCCCGACCCAATCACCCAGCATCAGCTCTGAGACAGCTTCAGCTTCCAATACCCATCCCCCGGCTTCCAATAACCATACCCGTCTGGAGAAGAGACTTCACTCTCAATATCAATAAAATTTCCAGTTAATCCTCAGACACCATTCTGATTCCACTCAGGAAGAAGTTTGAGTCCAAAAAAGAACTATGAATCCTATAATCCTGCCCCAAACAAAGGAAAACCCTGCCTGGAGGGAAATAAGAAGTATTAAAACTAGACCCTAAAAGCAGAACATTAGAGCGAATGGCAGAGAGACACGGCGCGGGCCGGTCTAGCGTTCACTACCCAAAAATTCGATCGAATTTATTCTTTGTTGTGGCTTGGATTTTTGGCTGTTTCATTGCAATTTAGCTGTTTGTTTGTTGTGCTTTTGTTTCTTTTCTGTATTTCAATTTGCAGTAGCTAGAAAATAAAATTTGCCTTTTTTAAATTCTAATTCGGCTCACCATATTTATAACACCCCTGTCCTCACCTTGGCAAGCAGTGGTGCCCATGTTTGGAGAGGGAAGCATGGCTGGGCTGTTCCCTCTACCTCCCATGGAGGAGACTGTCCTTCCTGCGCCCTGAGTTGATGTCTGTGCTCGATACTCCAGTGGAGAGCAGCACAACAATGAACTCAAACGATTCACCTCTTCACCAAAAACAAGTTAACAAAAAGGAATGTTAACTTAAACCCTTTACAGCTCTTGAGAGACAACACCCTACAGCTACCACTAGGAACAAAGTAGTGACCTAGTGAGGGATAAAATTTCCACATATAAGATGGGATGGAGCTTGTTAGAAACTGCAAAGTGGCATAACCTAAAAAATTAAAGTAAGTGCTGAACAGTCTCAGCTTAATTCTGTGTACTGCAATAGTCTTTCCCCACATCACTGCACATGATGGCTTCACCAAGGCTGTGATGGGCCATGAAAGACACAGGTGCTGTGCCCAAGCTTTACCCCATTGTTCAAGGCCTGGTTTCCTGCCCAATGGGTAGCCCCAGCCTTGCCGTCTCCTCCCACATGAGAAGGGGTGCACTGAGGCAAAGCCCCCTGCTTTGTGCCCCTTATGACATCCCAATTCTGGGGAGAATGAGGACCAGTCAGAAGGATGGGCCTTTCTGTTCCTAAAATACTTTATTTATAACCTTAAACAGCCTGGACACTTGGCATCTCCACTGTCCTTGATCCTCTGACATCTAGTCTGGCTGTCTGCAGTTTTCAGCCTGGGAAGGATGGAAATTTCATGACAATCTCCCTCCATTTAAGCACGTGCCTGCCTTGGGGTTGAGTCATCCCTGATGAGATGATTTGCAAAGCAAAGACTTCCCAACCTGAGCTCACTGAGCTCTGGGTGCTGCCTTGCCAAACTGCCTGTCCTCCCAGGGCTGTGAAAGGAACACTCACAGGCATCAGCTGTTTCACAATGCACAAGCTCAGAAGCATCAGAAAAAATGTTTGACCTTTGCGTGTCAAGTGTGCTAGAAATGGATCAGCATGAGGCAGTGAGAGGCACAGGTGCCTTTTGAGCAGGAGAAAAAAGGAACTTGGCAAGTCTTTTGATGTGTCTCAGTGAGCAAGCAGCAACAACAAAGACAGGAAAAGATTTAGAAAAGCATACTTGTAATAGCTGAACACAAAACTGTCCAAAAGCGGCAATTTTGATAGCTTCAGAGACAATTTGCCTTGTGTTGTGCCTGATTTGCTGTCATTTCACATAATACGAGAACTTGAAAATAAGACAGTCAAAATGTTCTGGAGAGGTAATGGCTGCTTCATTTCCTAGGCTAACATCCTGCCTCAGGTGAACTTTCTCCATTCTACAGTCAAAGGTGGGAGGTGCCCATAGGCCTCCAGATGGGGATGATTTAGGTTGTGTTATTTAGAGCTACTCTAAGTCTGGGGAGAGACAAAGATATGAAAACAATCCTGCCCTTTTACCTTTCTGTTTGCCCTCCTACAGTGAAAAGTCTCCACTTCCAGTGGGCTTTCCTATGACCCTGGTCTGGGAAGATCAGGTGTTTAACCAACAAAGTCAAGCAAATCAGAAACTGAAACAAGTCACTGAAACTGTGACTAATTAAGATGTTATCTTGTGGGCACATTCAGATGAAAGTTCCTGTGAAGAGAATACAAAAATCATAAGTAGCTGTAAAGTGGTTCTTTTCACCAACCTTAAAGCAGGGTACCACATTATAACTCACAGCTGTGCATATTTGATCCCCATCTAGCATCAGTTCATGCATTATTTACATCCTTATTACTGGCAGTGGAGTTGAACAGAAATGATGGGAATATCTGTTACCCCTGATGGGAGGCAAGAATTTTGCATAGCTCACACTTGTGGCTGAGCATGGCCCAGAAAGGCAGGGGCAGGGAAGGTAGAAAAGCAACTGAGCTCAGAGAAACTGGAACTCCTTAGAAATCAAATAAAAGGGAAGAGGAAGCATGTTTTGGAGTATGAGGAGACAGTCATAGTGTGGATGGGAGAAAGAAAGAAGTCTTGCTCATTTTGCCTCTATCCAGAGCTGCAGCAAAGAGCAGTTGAAGTGAGGAGAGGCATGAGTGGAAAGAACTAGCAACGCATGAAGCACCAGCATGCTTCAGAGAGTGAGCTGAAGTCCTTGTTATAGTGTCCTTTGACTGGCACTTGATGGCCTGTGCTAAAGGTAAGGGGTCAGGCAGGTTTCTTGGCTACTAACCCAGGGAGCTGCTTCCTGGCTCAGAGATGTCTAATAAGGCACTAAGGGCTTTGGCACTCTCCTAAAAGCCCTTGTCTTGGTTTAGAAAGACAGGTATCTGCCAGGGGAACTGGGCTTCCCCTTAGAATAGAGGATGTAAACCCCTCACCCCCCGCCAAGTTCTAATTTTGCAATTAACGGCTCTCAGGCAAAGATTTGGGAGTAGGAATAACAGCTTTTTACTAAGAATATAAGAATACAAATGTGGTAGAAAAGAAAAAAAACAAAACCACCCCACCAAACAAACAAACAACAATTTTGAAAAGCCCTGACAGGGTCAAAGCTACAACCTTGTTAGTCAGGGTGTCGGAAGCAGTCCAAAAGTGAGTCCTCCTGGAGTGGCAGGTACGGCTCCGTTGAGGCAGAAATGATCCAGTAGCAGAAAAGAAAGGGGTCCTGAGGTGGTGAGAAGGGTCCAGCCTTTCTCCGGTAATCAGATGAAGCAAGACCCTGTGCTGGTTTAAAGTTCCAGCTTTATCCAGGTAAGAATGGCTGGCTCCTCCCACTGGGTGGAGTATCTCACAATAGGTATGATGGGATGTGGGTATGTGTTGGGAAGGGGAGACGGCTTGGGAAGAGTGTTAATGGCCCATTATGAAGAAAGATAAGAACAATGCTCTCTCTACCTGATATTTACCGTTGGGCCATTATCAAAAGGCACCCGCCCCCAACTGTTTTTTTCAGCAGATGAAATTGAATAGACATTATAACCCAGGACAGCCCTAAAAGAGGTGGTGAGGCACACCACACCCTGTGGTGACCAGGCAGTCTCCTGCCACCAGGAATCTCAGGACTGCTGTCATGTAGCCTGGTTGTGGAGGTGATTGGTGACACCTTTTGTATGGATGACTGCCCATGGGGAAATGGATGGACACCACCAATTACACTTCTGCAGAGCACTTGACAGCTGGTGGCAGCCGAAAACTTTGTCTCCTTTCCAGTGAGTTCTAGAACAAAACCATGAAAAGCTGGATTTTCTGTATCTGAAAACCATTTTGGCTCCTTTGTGCTGTCCATTAGACACCCTGGAACAGACTTCTTCTGCTGTCTTTACGTAAATGCTCCAAATTCCTTCCTGGACAGAAGGGACAACCTTCCAGACAGGCTGCCAGGCAGAATGGTTTGCCTCTACTGCTGTCTCATTGTTATTAACAGAAGTATATTCCAGGACCACATCCAGCTGCAGGCAGAAGCAGGCAGGAAGCTAGCACACAACTTCCCATATGCCATCTGCTCTAAAAACTGGAGTCCAACCCCAATCCAGCCCCTCAGGCAGTAACATGACTATACTCAGGCCAGCTGAAACCAAACACTCCGTTTGAATAAGCAGACCTCCAAGTATGACTTCTCTGATGCACAGAGTAGCACCATGCTGGATCATCACACATAAGATGAAATTACCCTTTTCCCTGCTCTGAACTCCAAGTCAGAGCCAATTCTTCACAGCTGGACCACATGGGTCATAAAACAGTGGCACAAGATTGAAAAATCTCTTTGTGCTGGCCTGGGTGCAGAGGAGGAATGTGAGGAAGAAGTCAGCAGCTGAAGGCTCACATCAGGTCAAGTTCTTGTATACATGGAGCGCTTAAACTCAAGCATGTTACCAACTGCAACCACCCAAGGCAGCCAAGGCTCAACAAGCAAAACCTCTGTGTATGAAAGTCCCAGGAAGAAAAAAGGTCCAGAGCTGTATGAAAGGGCATGGCCCATTTGGAAGACCTCTGAGCAGTGGCCTCCAGGGGAGGCATAGCTGCCAGTATGCATAATTGTCAAGAGGTTTAAAGGGAAAGCCTACTGCACAGCAGGACTCTTAATGTTGTCCAGATCAAAGCAGCTTTGTGGTTTAGAAAATGTGTCATCAGAGAGAGGGAAAAAAATGAGTGGCAACCTCTTCCAGGTCAACCTAGTAGTGCCTACTTGGTACAAACACCTTGTGTGAGATTTGTATTACCTTCACAGACATCCTGGAAAACTGCCAGTGGGCTTGAGAAAAAAGGGTACAGCAGCCCCAGCAGCCCCAAAACAAGGACAAGCTCATGTGCATGGGCTAGGTGTGTAGGCTACACCACACTGCAGCCAGTTCAGCCTGCCTTCTCCTTCCAGGCACCTGGGCAATGTTGACTGGTCTTGCATCTTCTCTAGTATTTTGTGGTGAGCTGGGAAAATGTAAGGAGACGTAGCTTCACCTTTCCAGAGATTTCCCTTGCAAAGCAGCCTTGCACAGGACAGCTACAGAAAAACTCCGTATATTCCAGCCCTCCTTCCCTTCGTAGGTTCTTCTCTGCAGGGGTGAGGTACAGATACACCTCAACATTTGCTGTTTGGAGACAATCCTGTACTTGAGACCTTTATCTAACTCACCTGACTTGCCCTTACCCCAGAGTAAGGGCAAATCACTCCGTGTTGTTGGAGTCCAGGGCATCCCTTTGGATGACCTGGGACCTGAGAAAGGGAATTCGGACCCTGGACAGGGGGGTGTGGAGCCGTTCCAGGGAGGTTGGAGACCTTGGCACAGAGCCCAGAAAGACACTGAGTTTGATTTTAGTCCATGGGAGAAGCTTCCAACACTGAGAGAAGAATTAGAAACCTCAAAAGTGTGAAAGTAGTAGTTTAGTACAGCATGGAGTGAGAAATTTTGTAGTTTAGGAATTCTTAGAATAGAGGTGAATGGGGGACAAGATGGAGGATTTGGGGTGTTGCCCTAGATCCTTCTCCTTCTTCATGGTCCTCCATCTTCTGGGGTGGTGATCACACAAAGTGGTTTTAGGCTATTGGATTAGGGTAGAGATGACCCTTGTAGTATAGATATCACACATTGGTACAAAATAGTAAATAGTGAGCACATAATTATCTGTATAAGAAGCAAGCAACGCCATTCAGTGGGCAGTTGCGTCATGTCCCAGCCTCTGTCCGGACCTCGGCTGGGTGCGGAGCAAATTGTGAGATACCAAATAATAAACAGCACACGAGAACTGAAAACAAGACCTTGAAGGACTCCGTTTCTTTCTGCGACGCGGCTCAGGGGCTTTTAGAGGGCCAGGGACTTTCAACATCCTTGAATCTCGGCAAGGAAAAGGACAGAGACAAACCCGAGACATGTGACTGATGTAAGCAAGCAGTAGGACAAGCCTGGTATGGAGGAATATGTTTGTTGTCACATTCCATCCACCCAGTTATCCACAGATGCCTAACGAGACCCAAGAAGGCAGCCACAGGCCAGGCAGCTCAGCCTTCATCTGTAATTGCTTCTTGTGCAACAAGTTGCAATCATGTGAGAGCTACAGACATTAACACTATTGCCCCACCAGGAACATAAAAGCAGGATGAGAGACCTCCCTACCACAATTTCAGTCCAGATCCTCTCAGGAACCCTGTGTGCTATGAGAATCACAATTCATGGCCTAAATCCTGAAGGCCTTGCTCACTATTTTTCTGGAATTGAAAAGCATTTGTGGAGGCTGTGCAAAAGCCTTACCTGGCTGAATGCTTTGAGACCAGGAGCCCTACTTTCCCTCAGCAGATATCTAGCACCACAAAAGCCTGCTTTGTTTTACAAAGCACAGAAAAGGGATTCTGTGTCCCGAGGAATCCACAGTATAGGAGATGTCAGTACGAGGATGAGCAGTCTCTCAGTCTTGTAGTGGATTAGTCTCCATTAACCTTTAGGTATTTCAGATTTTTGCTATATTTGAAACAAACAAACAATTCCAATGTTTTTGTGAATCCCTTTCCCTAAGGTAGCAGAGGACGCTTGCATGTTTTCCAGTGAGACTTGACAAGAGCAGTGGCTGGGCAGCTTCAGAGGAGTTTTTGCTGGTCCATAACATTATGGCAGGCGCTGACCAGGGGTACATTTCTCAGCCCTACCAGGGAAATGGGAAGGGAGCTGGGAAAAATCAGACATCTGAGTCCTTGCATTGAAACAGGTGATTAAGCACTACACACTGTAGGACTCTGTATGTTCTGTGTATGTTCTGAACCCACTGAAGGCAAGGGCTTCTGTGGCATTGGGTACTGACACACAGCCTATAGTAGGCTGGGGCCATTGTTTGTTACAGAACACAGCAAGAGGTCACAAAGAAAGATTTGCCTCTCCTCTTCAGTATTTATCATTAGGGCTGGGGCTCTTTCAAGGATTCCCTGCCCTCCAATCTCTGACAGACTGAGGTCAAATGAGAACACAAATCTCACTGATAAGATTGTAAAATATGCCAACTGCATGTCAGATATGATTAAAAAGGAAGATAATAGTGATGTGATAGCTCATGGGGATGAGACTGCTGAATCAGTTGTAAGATGGACAATGTGTTAAAGGAAGCAGCAGAGCCCAAGCAGAGTGAAAAGGTTTTCACTGCACAGCAGAAGTAAAATCTGAGTGCTAGTGCAGGAAGCTTTACTATGAGCACACCAATCACTATGGGAGGTTTGGAATGTCTTCAGGGAAATCACTCTCTTATGACATCCAAATGATTTTGGGATAAATTCCAGAGGTATCTGTGATTTTGCTACATTAATGTGTTGCATTTGATCCCCTGGTACACTGATTTTCAGGCTGGACGTCTATTTAGCTGAACAGTCTCTGGTGGTGGTGGTGGTGTGTATCCTTAAAGAAATTAGTTCTTTAACGCTCTCTGTGCAGCAGCAGGGATATAGCAAGGAGAGGAACTTCCCATGCACACCCCATTAGCAGGATGACAAGGACAACTTCCCTATTTCTTATTACATCAGCTGCTGTGGCATATGTGTTCCAGGTCACCAGGAATGGCCATACAACTCCTGCCACTCAGATTACAACCATACACATATTTGCTCAAGAAAAGACTGGAGACTGAGGTGGAGCAGGAAGGAAAAAGCTGGGTAGAGAGTTGGTGAAGGGTAGGACAGGTGCCACAGTGCCCTTTCAGCCACCCCAAAGCACCTCAGCAGAGCTGAGAGGTGATATGGTACCTCAGAAGAAAGCAAGGCACAGGGAAGAGCTTTTACTTTCCTGGCTCATGGTTTCTTGCTTATGAGATAGTGGCCCCACAGGAAGCTTCAGGCACAAAACAGGCCACCTCACCCTAATCTCAGCCTCATTTATTGACTTGTGTTCCAGTTTGTTATTAGGGAAAAGTTGGAGCAGGCAGACCCTGGCAGCTCAGCCTGGCACACCCTTGGGCCCCTGGGATACCGTGGCCGTCCACAGGTACACTGTGCCCTGGGGCACTCCCTTGGCTTTCTCTGCCTTTCCTTTCCCAGCCACACAGGCACCCTCCTTGTCTCCAGTGCACCCATGGGTCTCCACTGAGCCAGAGCTCCCACCTGAAGGAATGCAGCTAAGAAAGCAAATGCTCTGCACCCATGGAAGGGTGTTTCTGTGTAAACTGTCAGTGTACCAGCTAGTACTGACACACAACCGTGGCACAAATGCACCCAGCTGTAACCTTCACACGACATAACTCCAGACAAGCCGAAGCTGATGGTGGGAGCTGAGGCCATGGCAAGGGAGCAGGTTCCTGGCCACCAACACCAGAAATTTGGGTTAACCTTTCATATCAACAAATCTTCCTTTTAAATTTAAAACTCCCTCTCATCTTTCTGCCTTCATACTCTACACCAAATGTGCTTTACCTACTGGTGACTTATTGCTAGAGAATCAGATGAAATAATCATTTTTCTTGCACTGTCACAAAGCCCCATTTTGGGGTAACTGCATGTGTGGAATTTTCCAGGTGGTTGTGATAAGCAGCCCATGTGAACAGAAAAATAAACAGTATGGCTTTTAGATGCTACTCAAATTGCCCTGGATTGTTTCCGCAACACCGGCACAGGCCCTTAACCAAAGCCTCTGGCTGCCTCCAAGTGAAACAGGGCATTTGATGCTATCAGGACAACCAGATGCCAAGCAGAGAATTTAGAAAGTGTCAGCAAACAATACTGGAGTTGTTGGGATATTTAAAAGTGTCTGGAGCAGCTGTAGCCAGCTAGAGTACATAAAAGAGAATAGCAATTAATTCACAGTGGTCCACACCATTGATCTAACACACACAAACGGGAGGAGCAGGTGACTAAATGTAATGTTTCTGGCTTGTACCTGAAACCCAGGTAACAGATTTCCAGTTCCTTGCCAGACGTGGTAGAAGAAAATGTGATGTACTGTAGTGGCTGTGGAGTCAGATAACTCCAATAAGAGGGGTTGTTTTCTCGAAAGCATAAACAAATGAAAGGTATAGAAGGAAAGTCCAGTTTTAAGTCAGTTGCTTTCCTCCTATTGTGAATGAATTTTCACATTTAGCTGAATTATTTCTAATTGGTGTTATGTTATATAACTCCCTCTTACCTGAAATCAGATTTTTACAGATTCTTCCATCCATTCCTGCTCTTCTTAAAACCAACAGAAGTTTGTTGATAGTCAGGAGAACTAAGAAGTTTTGCTGATAGTCAGGAGAACTAGCTCCAGTGCAGATCCTGGTCATGAGAACCAGTGTACAGGCATCAGACAGGTGAAGGCATGTACCTGGTAAAGTCGTGTACCTCCCTCCACACATGTGCTTTAGGAAAAGGCACAGAAAGGGCATATTTAGAAGGCGGTCCCGTGTCTGGGTTTGGCAGGATGCTGTGCTCACTGCATGAACCAAATGACCTCAGATGATATGTGGTACAACAATATATATGCCCAGAGTAGAGAAAAAGGGCTAGAAGGGGCCCCTGGGATCATCTAACTGAGCTCTTGACTACCACAAACATTCCATCTTAATTCCCAGGATGAATTTTCAGACAGGACAAGAGGGGATATTCTCACCTTCCCTTTGCACCCCAGCCCCATGACACTGCATACCACATGGTGGTATGTTCAGCCTCCCAGCCTGTGTGTGAGAGTTGCTTTTTCACTGTGCATCTGCTTGTCAGAGCCCCTGAGGTAATCATGTGTCCCTGAAAAGCCTTTGAATGGCCTGGCAGTCTTGTTCCCCAGCCTGAAGCACTGAGCTATACAAGGGAAGAAGCCCATACACCTTATTGCTCCTGCAGCTACGTCATTTGGTCTTGATTTGCCCCCTGACCCCTTCCAAAACACCTCAGTTGACAGTTTCCTGGAGTAGACCTCCCACTTCACATCCTTCACAGCCTGCCTCACGCCAAGGACCCTGTCCTCGCTCATCTCCTCTCTGCCACACATCTGAGCCTTTCTGTCCTTCGCATCCCTGGTCACCTGCACACTCCTTCCCCAGAAATCTTCTGCACTTTCAGAATTTGGCCTCCTCCATCCCTGATGAGCATTTGGCTCCAGCACCAGCTCCACAGCCCACAAGTGATCCAAAAAAGGCATAAAGAGAGCAAACTCTGCGACACTGATACCTACACCTCCCTCTCTTCGCTTTTACTGTCAAATGGGACTCAAAGGTACCAGAAAAGTGCAGGCATGGGATATCATCCAGATACAGCTCACATCTCTTCTGTGAATTACAAGCAGGGAAACTTATGGGGTGGTTGGGGGCAGTTCCCAAAAACAGCCTCGGTGTATTTCTTCAGCTGGCACTGCACCTCAGGTAGCCTTCAAGGATGAAAGTGAGGCAGCACACAGCAGCCTGGGGACCGCTCTGTGCATGGGCAAGAATTCAAAGGTCACAAGAAATGCAGAGGCTCTTGGAGTCACACACAAAGGCTGGCTGTGCCAGATGAGCTGGGAACACCTTGCAGAGAGCAGACACCAGAGCCACATAGCCCATGGAAAAGCAATCAGCCCAAAGGCTTGAAAGGAGACAAATTTTTTATAAACCATACTTTTCCTGCAATACCAACAAATTGTGCTCAAGAAATACACCTCCTCTTTTAGAAAAATTCACCTGACTTGCTCCTTCTCGTGAGAAATGTTTCCAAGCCCAAAGTGAATGCAAACAGATGTGAATATGTCAGAGGCTATGAAAAACTGGAAAATCTTTATGGGAAATGGCAGCCCCAAAGAAATACACCCAAGATTGACTTTGAAACTTAATGATGGTAAGAAATGGTGTCAAAGAGGATGACTTTCATGAAATATCCAGCCAGCTCACCTTCTCTGTAGCTCTCAGTGCTCCTGCTACCTTTCAAAGGGCCAGCACTCCCGATTCTCCCTGCCTGGCTACCAAAACCTCTGTTGCTTGTGTCAGGATACAGCCTGGGATTTTTGTTTTATCATTCGTTACTGCAATGACAATGTAATATTTAAGAGGCAGATGAAATTAAATGTGGCCTCAAACTAGGTCTCCTCGTGAGTGGTGCACAAGGTGCATTATTCATTTTCATATTTAATTCATTCCATAACTCCATTTGTGGATCCTGTTGATGTGTGCTGGCCTGAAGCAGCCCAGAATCAGTGTTTCTCACAACAGAATGTATGGGGACCCACACCATATCTGGTAGAGCTCTCTTCTACTTCTTGGGTGTCTTGAATGTAACTACAGAAGTTCATATATGGATTCAGATGGCTCAGTGGCTTGGGCTGTGATCTGCAGTTAAAGGTGGCTTGCTGCTCTCTGGGCTTATTTTCCAAAACTTCTGAGCATCAAACGCAGCTTCAGGACCCAAGCTTTGAAATTTTAACTATTATTTGGTGATGGATACTGTGAAAAATTAGGTATATCTCAAGTTGTGTCCCCCAAGTTTTTAAATTTTTCACTTTAATCTATCTCAGTTTTGCCAAATCAAAACTACCCTGCCTTAGTCTAGCTCAGTTTACCATTAGCTATGGACATCACCCCCACAGAAGAGTGGGAACAACCATTTCTTTCCAGTAGCAGTGTTTGAACAGCATGCAGCAACTAGGATGCAAATTCACCCGTGGAACGGTCAGGGGAAAACCAATTTTGCATCACTGCTCAATACGTTAGAACCACACATTTCAAACACTTGTTGAGGCAATGAAAAAGCTAAAATAGAACATATGATAAGTATGCAAAGGGATTGAATTAAAGTGGCAAAGGACTCCCTGGTCCTGGTGTTTCCAATCTCTGTCTACTTGAGTTTACAGCCTTAATGTTCTTTGAACACAGATTTTGAGTTACAGATTAATATTTGTGTGTGATTCTGTGATTTATATCACATGACTACCCTCATTTCCCCCTCAAGAGAAGATGCACCAGTACAGGCATAGCATCTGATCCACAAACCTTACAATCTATGGAGACTCGTATAGTAGGAAGGGAATAAAGGGGAAATAAAACTTAAACATGTATGGTTGTGTGTATATGTATGCACACATCCCCAAGAGTGCATGTCTATATTTATGTTGCATATGAACTGATTTAAATACTCAGCATTTTTAATACACATATATCCATAGAGTATTTGCAGAACTACATATGCATATGTGTAAATATGTGAATATATTTATACTTATGGGTATGGTTATATTTATGTTTATGGTTATGGTTACATTTATATAGATCTTGCGTATGTAAAGGAGCACTGCCTTTCCAGCTGCCTTGTAGCCTAGATCACATACAGTGGCTGGTTTTTCTGCTGGTGTCATAGCATCAGCAAGCTGTGAGAGGCATATCCATGACAAGGCCTTCCAGATTTCTTCAGGGACATGCTCCATGCATAACGTGCAGTGATACTGCAAAACTGTTTGTGAAAGGAATAGGAAAAATTTTGAAAGCTTCTAGGAAATTACCTTTCTAATTAGATTTGGCTGTAAGAAGAAGCATTTTAATGGGAAATTATTTTTTAATTTCTCCTATTTACTTGTCTTTCATAGACGTTGCCCATTTTGCTTACTCAGTTTGAAGGAGACAGAGCAAAAGCTGGTATTTTTACTTTCCAAAATTATTTTTATGTGCATCACATGAAAATTGTGATTTAATGTATGAGTTTTAACGTAAGAAAACACCTTTTCACTGTGAGGGTGATTGAGCATTGGTGCAGGAAGGTTGCAGAGTCCCCATCCTTGCAGACATTCAAAAGCCATCTGGACATAGTCCTGGGAAACCAGCTCAAAGTGAGCCTGAGCAGGGGGTTGGACCAGGCGGCCTCCAGAGGTCCCTGCCAGCCTCACCACTCTATGATTCTGTTCATTTGGGCTAAATATGTGAATCTAATGATTTAGATTTTTCATTTATATAATGTTATTTACTGTCATCTTTCTGCAAATGTCAAAAGTGCTACTCAGTAGTTTTCAGTTACTTTTGAGTCATTAAACCCTAAATGTTTTCCAGTAGAAATACAGATTTATCTCCAATAAAATGAAAGCTAATCACTGAGAGTTTAATTTTCTTACTCATGGTTTACTGAGTCTCATGGTCCTGGGTCAGAGAATCCCAGCAGGGCTCCAAAGGCTCCAGTAATCTAATTGTTATAATTAAAAACTATTTATTTTCTTGGAAGGACTTTGAGCTCTATAAGGCACATTCAAATACCTACCCGTGAGTAATAGTAATCAAACACGAGTATTGAGACACATGGCACTGCTCCCATCCTTCAGGTACTAACAGAGATGCCCTGTAAACATCTGCAGGCTGTTCTTGGGACACAGGTAAAGGAAATACCTGTCAGCCTCACCTACAGCAACCCTGGCTTCTAATCCCTGGTAGGGTCTGTTTCTGGAGTTCCATTGACTCATTTTTGAAGCAGGCAATTCCCTGTTTTAACCAACCTTACCAAAATGAACACACCTCTTACAAGAGCACCAAACATCCCAGGAAATCCACACAAATGCTCTTTTGTCTTCTTGAAAGCCTGCTTGTGCTGTGTACAGACTAACAAATCAACGTGCTTGCAGCACTGACTAATGTCTCCCTTGAAGAAAAGGACTGGCTTCTGTGATCTGCTGCACTTAGCAAACCTGCCTTTCTTCATTCTCACCAGTGTAAATAAAGACTAATTTAACTGAAATCAGTGGTTATAGCAGTGGCAAACTGGGGTGTAGTAGGATTCCGTTCAAGCCCAAGGTGGTGAACACGCAGTTGTTGACAAGCATGCATATCACACGTCAATCACTCAGCTTTCAAAAAGACTGGGAAGCCTTGACATTGTGTATTACATCTGTACCAGCTAAAGTCTGTTCTTTGGAATGACCCTTCTCATCCTAGCCAAAAAGGTAAGGGAAGAGAAAAAGAAAAATCCCCTTGTTCTCCTTATTCTGTTATTAGTTAGCATTTTTAGACATATTAATAGCACTCCAAATGCCCACACTTCCTTCAGGACCTGCTATGGAGGGAAGAGTGTAAGAGGAATGACTTTCCAGTGGAGGAAACAAATGGACCAATGAATTAAGGAGAAAATACCTTCCAAAACATGGGAAAAGACAAGAAGGGATAGCTGAGAGGAGGCAATGACTCACATGCCACATGCCTCTGAGAGTCTTTGTGAGTCTCTTTTTTCATTCAACCTTATTTCACAGTGGTCCAGCCTTTGCACAGACTGACATGAGCAAAATTGTCCATTAGTGTTACAAATGGCCCAGCTCTTATTCTATAGTTGTCTGCTGTCCTGGCTGCCTGGAACATATGGCTCAGAGTCTCATCTTGAGCACCTTGCCTTAAGTCTGAAGTTAAAGGCAGGGGTTTTTTTCCTATTTCTGATATACTTGAAACACATGTACTAACTCAGGAAATATTTGCTACTTTATATTCCTTTATAAAGGCTCTTCCAAAAAAAGTGCCTGTATGTGTTGCAGTGTTTGCTAGAGGCACAGTGGTAAATGGGTACTCTGTGTCCTTTTAGTTGGCATTAAGATTGTAATGAATCATTGATAAAGCTAATAATGTACTCAGTTTAATCTAATATTACAGCACAGTAGCTGCACCCCATGCTTACAGCACAGGAATATACAAAAGTAATTAATTTCACACTAATGCTGCTAACTGCAGTTGAACCTCTCCAGGTCATGAAAGTTTCCTAAAGCAAGTGATGAAAATGATCACTGTAGACTGAGCAGGGGTTGAGTTTTAAAGAGCTGAGCCAGACTCAGTGGCACAAACAAAAGAGGATAATTGTATCTGATACACATCTGACGTATACCAAGCAGCCCGTAAAAGAGCTACTGACAGCTAGGTATGAAATTGAGCTACATGGGAGCTCTCTTCAGATAGGAATCGTTGCTTATCAAGTCTTTCATGGAGCATGATGGATGTTTACTTTACAAGCACATTCATTTCATTTGCAAAGTAAGAATAGATAATATGGGCCCAAAGTAATCATAGCCCTGAAGTCAGTCCCTTTGTTGGTATGTACCATAAGAGCTCCCTGATGGGAGTCATGCAGTCATGGGCCAAGTGAAGTTCTGATCCACTCCCTGAAATTACAAACTAAGCATTGTCTTTTAAATTAACATTTTTTTAAAACTTAGATTAGAGTATTGTATTACTGCTTACTATACATTTAAGTAGCATCCATAGTAAGACAATTCTCATCTGGTATCATATCCTGCTGAGATGGAAAAATTTAGTTGAACTCACTCCTCTGACAGCAAAAGCCAGAACCAAATTAAGACCAAATATATGCTGGTCTGTGGATCATCACAGCCCAAGACATTCACAAGGGAATTTACTGCTTCCTCACTAGCAACAATGCTGCATTTTTCTGCCTCTTCAGAAACTGTACTGTTGGCTACATCATAAGAAGCAGGGTAGGATAGGAAAGCAGAGGACAGGACACGACAAGGATACATTACTGGTTTGAGCTTGTAATGCCATCAGACTCAGTCTGCTGCCACTTGTAATTCTTTTGGAAATGTTTCACCTCAGAGACTACCATCATGCTATCCATCTGCATGTGGATAGCACATCCATCCAGGCTATCCAGCATATCCATCTGCCAGGCTCACTCTCCAGACTGATCAAGGAAACATCAGCTCAAGCCTCCAGCCAGCCTCTGAGGGAAAGCATCCTCTTCCCACCCAAATGCCCAACATGTCCTATCTTCAAAGGAAAATCAAACAGATGGTGTTGACCAAATAGGAATTTATTGGGCAGGAGAGTTGAAGAGCAGAAAAAGCTCCCCAAAGACAAGCAGTCATTCCAGAGCCCCAGATGAACAAGAGCTTGTCTCTTGGTGGAGGCCTGTTTGGCCAGACAGCCACCACCCCCACTGCTTAGGATGGGCTAACCAGAGATGTCCTCCCTCCACCTTAGCCCCTGCAAACTGCTCTGCTTTGACTGACGCCTTTCTGCACCAACCCAGCAGTGAGCAGGGAGGGCAGCAAGTTCCTCGCCTGGTCCCTTCCCTTGGCCATAATTTCTTTACCTCAAGATGAAAAAAGCAGGTATTGTTGTTACTCACCCTCCTTTTGTGGGTTTGGTTTGCCCCCTGGTATCATAACAAATGGGTACATTTCACATCAGGTTATGACATGGCTACTCTTCTTCCTTACACTACCAGGACTAGGACAAGTCAGACAAGGTGGGACAGAATTGGGCATCAGGTCCAAGCAAAGTCAACAATCCCCAAAAGGTTAGGCCCCTGCGTCATGTTTAGCAGCAGTGCTAATGAAGCAGGAGAGCTCAGTGGAAAAAAAGTCCAAAGACAGATATAAACATTAACAGAGATGGAACAACTCGAGGAAACAAGAGTAATGTAGCCAACTAAAATAACACTGAATGTTGGAAAACTGCTATCAATCTAGGAGATAGCCTGTCAGAGCTGAAAAACAGAGCTTTGGCACAGGGTTTACCACCTCTTGATTTCAGCTTTAGAGCTAATCTATTTCGTTTTACTAGTTTTACATACCTTGTCCAGCTGGATGGAGTTTTACAGAGAAGGTCACTGCATTGATCAACAACAAGGTGAGTTTTGTTAAAAACATAACTCTTCTGGCAGTATGATCAGTTTTATGGTGATAGTCACTTCAGAGTGTTACTTTGAGCATTCTGCTGGGAAGCCTTTATCACCAGGACCATTTGGTTAAACAGAGAAAATTCTTACAACTATTCAATGTTGCTTTTTAACAAAAAGGCAAAAGTTTCTACAGGTTCACCATTTTATCTCCAAAGTTGCCATAAATTTCCATCAGCTACTTTCCTCTTTCACTAGAGATTTATGATGATAACAACAATAATAGGTCACAAACAATTATGAAAGGTCCTAGCAAACTCATTTCTATTCAAAAGGATAGGACCTGCTTTGACTATTGTCCCTGCTATTCACAAATCCCTTCATCAGCTGATGTCTCTTCTGTTCATGTGCTCATTTTCTTGCCATTTGTCCTGGCTTTCTTCAAATGCCCTTTAGTTTTGCATAGTGGAGAATTAAATGGCCAAAAGAGAATAATGAAGAAAAAAGACCCAATTGCTCTAGATGATTTTTCTGCTTGGTGGGAACGTCTGTCTCTTCAAGGAGACCAATTAACATTATCATCATCTCTCCGGACCTAATCTAAATATGAATAAAATATCAAACTCTTCTTAAAATTGTTTTTTGTTCTTCTTACCATACTGAAATTAACTTTTTGACACGATGCCTGGCAGAACTTCTATAGAGAAGGCATGATTCCTCCCCCTCCACATTTGCATAATAAAATGCAGTTGCATGTGTCACTGGACAGTGCTACTGTAACAACGGACACCCTTTTTTCCCAAAAAATCCCAACCCTCACATGTAACCATTCAGAACTGTCCCAAAGTTTGGGGAGTTTGGATATCCAGTTTATGATACATCATTTATGAACATGCAGCACCAAATCTTTTAATTTCCTTAAAGAAAGGAGATTGTACGGAGCACTGAACATCTCACAGAAAGATGAAAATCTTGTATATGGGAACATTTGCAAGGTTCTTGCTAATTTCTGGCTAATTATGGTCATTTCCACAAGTAATTACCCAAATTGCTCTTGCAATCAATGTAATTGTCCTAAGTTGTGTAAAAATCAGCTTCATTAGATTTTGCCTGGTAAAATGTACTGTTTTTCCAAACCTAAATTTTGATCTTAGTTATCAACAGGCCTTTAAAAGTAAATAGGCTTTATTTTGTCTTCCTTCTCCCCTTCTTGCATGTTGGCATGAGATTTTTTACATTCATTACAGATTAACTGTAGTCAGAAAACTGACTATAACCTCTTGTAGAAAGCTATTATGTGTGTCTGCAAGTTATTGCATGGTTCTCTTTCATTTTCAAAATTCTAAGAGCTCTAGTCTTTGTGGTTCTGGAATTAAAAGAATATTTCAAAATGTGAATATTTAGTGTTTAGGTAATTCTACCCTGAGTCTGCAGTGGGCTGAAATAACAAATAGTCACACAATAAGCAGAGCTGTTCACCGACTCCTGCTGCACCCACACAACCATGCTTTAGAGGAAGAGAGCAATGTGCCAGAAGCACGCTCCCTCCCAGCAGTTTCAATTGCATTCTGTCTAGGATATAATACACCACCACCTCTCCCTCTCTGACCCCACAGCTCTCCCTGGCAATCCGCCTGCTGCTTTCATTTCCTTTCCAAATGGTTCTTCTTTACTCAGCCATTTACAAGGGACACTGTAACTGCAGTAAGGTGCCCTCTGTGTCCTTCACTGCAGCGAGGACTGTTTCATAGGACCTGTTCATGCTGTTAGCAAGCATTTGGACTGGCATCATAAGCATCTGCTGCTCAGGAACAGTGAGGAGATGGGCTTGTGCTCTGGAGAGAGAATGGTGCTGAAGTGAGAGGGAAGAGCAGAACTGAGAGGTGTCTGAGGCTGCCCACAACACTGCTCCAGGGATGCATCAGAAGGACGTTGCCCCTTCAGTGGTACATTTAACCTCACTGGCATCCTCTGTGGTGGGAAAGCCAGCTCTGTGTCAGCTTAGCAGCCCTGGGTAACACCGGAGGTGGTAATTGTCAAAAGGGTACAGTAAATGCCACGTTGAGTGTGAACATCCACTGGTACGCCTCTGCAATCCTCTGAAGCATACTTTTTCACATCCTGTTTTCTTTTGGAATAAAAGCTATTTGCTTATCAGTAGTAGGTACTTGAGTCTCTCTTCTCTTTCATTTTAGCTAAAAAAAATCTCTTGTAACCATAAGGACATACTGGTGTCACTATTTGTGAAGACAGATATGGAGAGAATTTAATTAAATACCACCTTGGATTTAGAATGGGACACCAACTGAGTAGTGGGAAAGAGGCTGTAGTATGAAAGGGGCCCTCCCTGGCTTCAGTGCTCAGAGGTGAGGGGAGTATCAGGAGGCAGAGCCCCAGGCAGCCCCTCAGAGGGCTGTGTGTGGAGGAAGGCTGGACCTCTCAGCTCTCCAGCCTGCAGCACGGTCACTTGGGTCCTAAGGCAGGATTGACCAAAGTCTTTTTCTGGAAAAGGTAAATAGCAAGCACTAAGCACAGTTTCAATAGATTTTTCTCTGACCTGAAGACCTCTTATTTTCCATGCCTCCCTTTCATTGTAAGGGAGATTATGTCAGAGAGTCATCTGTAACAGCTGCACTGTAAAATACCTCAGTCACGTGGCTTTAAACAGCCCAGAGGGGGAAAAAAAACAACCCAGTTCTTTAAATAAAGATACATGTATTCTTGTGACATTTCCATACAATTGGAATTTTCAAGGGAACCAAACACTCATTACTACACAGTTCTTCAGAGACCAAACCTGACCTTTAGTCAGAACAAATTCCCATTTGGCTAGGCTTATTCATACAGCCTACAGTTCTGTTTGCATCCTACATTGACTGAGAAAATTTCAAACTGGACTGGAGAAGTAATTAGATTAAAAGTAGGACTGTTAAAAAAGTGTGCATTGGCAGAGTAATGGGATAAGATCCTTAGCCTCAGGAGCTGAGGTTCTTATCCTACATGTAAATTCCAGGAATCTAGATTTGGAGGAGAAGTACTTTAGAATAGTGTATTGTAACTGTGGGGAAGAAGATGATGGTAAAGAATTACTAGAAAGAGGTTAACCAAACTAGTATATGAAAGTCCATTCAAATGTCCAACTTTCCCATATGGTAGATCACAGGTCAACAGAGAGCCTGTCTTGCAAATTCTGTCTCCCTACTTCCAGGATGGTGGAGATCATCTTTTCTCTGGTACACATTCACATAATGTCCCTGGGGCAGCTGTATTCATTACTTCTGTGGAATACCATTTCTCCCCTGCTTTTACTAGAAGCTAGCAGCTGGAAAGGATGAGGAGCCAGCAACACAAGTCTGTGGGGTCACCAGGCAGCTCTCCATAGGCCACAGTAGGAAATTCCTAGACAAAGAACTGGTCTCACTATTGCCTTGTGCACTGACATTGAGACATCATCTTTAGTTTTGGCAGGAAAAATATTTAGTAGAGTAATATATGTGCTAAGTTATGGTGGGTTTTTCTACATTTTTCCTATTAATAGTTTAAAGGCAGGTACAAACAAAAGGCAAATGAAACTCCACACCACGCAGTATTTCCAAAGCTGTACTGAAGTCTTGGCCTTTTGGATAAAACATTAGTAAGCATGACTACTCCACTGAAAAACAAGAAGGCACAGGAAAAACCTGCAAAACACTAAGGGAAAATAATCTCATTAAATTGGAAGGTACATAAGAGCTGGGGAAGTGAGCAAGCTGCAGAGAACTAGGAGTGCATGGCAGGACTGTGCTCCAGCAAACTCTGGCCGAGCCAGTTGGAAAAGCTCACCATGTTTCCCAAAGGAAAGTAAAAGTCATCAACAGTCTCCTCCAAGCCTATCTGTGCATATGAAAGAAGGGATGCAAAGAGTTTTCTTCCATGTAACTCTTTTTAAACTGCCTTTCATTTACCTGGCTATAGAGAATGGCACTAGGATTAGATATGTACCAATGATCAGTTTTATTTATTGATAAAAATTTTGCCTATTGAAACATTATAATGTGAAGATATCCATAGGCAATAGGGGTGAAGGAACTTCGAAAAGGAAAATTCCCAGAAGATACATCTAAGTGCTTGTGTGTAGCAATATGAGCACTAGTCAGCTTGGACACTCCAAAATTTGCCTAATTCCTGTTAAAACATTACACATAGCTTTCTTCTTGCCCTGCTACTTAATTCTACATGCAAACTGTTGTGACCATTTCTTTGACATTGGTATATAAGTACCTCATATTCTGCCAATATCCATTTCAGTTTCAGGAAACTTAATATTTATATATATTAGATTATTTTTATTGCAATTAAACTAGCTCAACAAGTTTAATTGCTCAACTTGATAAAGCTCAACTCCATTTGTGGCATAGAACTTCTCTATTTCCTCCAACACAGAGCATACTTTAGTGAAGTTCCACTTGCCCTTAACTTCCCTTTTCTATAGATAACAATCTATTTTCTCTAAGTGTTCTGCTTAAATTGATTTCTCAACTGAATGCAGTGTTTTGCCATCTTCTTCAGAATTCTGCAACACTATTGAGGTGGCCAGAACGGACAGCCTCATTGCTCTTGCTGTGTGTCTATGTGTAAAACAGAACACTAGATCTTGCTACAAAAATACACATTCAAATTACAGATTCACTGGCATCATGTCTTCATACAGTGCTAAAATAATCTCCTGTAGTCTATATTCAGTGTTTCTATTTATGCAGCTTGTATTTTGCTTAGCAGTTAGACAAAAAGAAAGCAGGCCATCATGGGCACAGCACTGAGAGGAAGTTAACTCTCTCCCCTCTGGACTCTTCCTAACCTGTCAGTATTGGGGGTGGTTCTGTGAAAAGCATGAAAATGACAGTTCAGTATGGTGCAAAAAGCTATGATCTTGTACTTTCTCATTCTATTATTCTAACCCTCCTTCAATCCCGACATACTTTAAGCCCACATGGGGCACTCTCAATGGCTGAAGGACCTGGCTGTACAAGTCCTGTGGCTTGACCCTTAAACATCTCTGGTACTGCAGAAGCACCAAATCAAGCTTTCATATGGAATAAAGAGGAATAAAAACTACCAACCAGCTAGCTGACATCTCTGCATAGAAAAAAAAAAAAATCTCCTTGCAAAGAGGTTCCCTCACTGCTTTCCTTCAGTTGTCTGTTGTGATTTGGCTGACAGAATCCTCCAGCTGTGGAAAAACTGGTTTAAGGGTCTGAGAAATGGGATGAGACTCTATTTGCAAATTAAACTGTGCAAACTATCATCACTGATTAATCATAGCACTTTGCTTTTAAGTATGAAAAAATATATATTATTATATCAAATAATTCTACAAGAATCACCACCTAGATTTTTAGTAATGCTGTGGGGGAAGGAAAAAAGGAACATTTGATATCTTTTCTGATATTTGGCTAATTTGAGGATAGAATTCATCTTAACTTAACTATTCAAATGGTAAGGCTGAACCTAAGATCATAATCTGTGCTTTCTCAACACTGAAAGAAGAAAAGGCAGATAAAGCCAGAAGGTGATTAATACAGCTTCTTCAGAGACTAGCTCACATGAGGCTACAGCATGTCACACAAAAATGACCTGCCTAAAATGTCTAACTAACCTATGATTAGACTAGCCTATATCTTCAGTGTCTGAATATAAACTGTTGAAGGATCTCCAGTCTTCAGAACACTGTGGTACATCCTTCATGTCCTAATTGCAGGTGGTCAGGCTCCAAGTTTTCTCTTACCATGGTAAGTAAAAAAACTTAAAAAAATTAGTCTTCACACATACTTATAACAGATGAACCCAGTTTGTGGGATTTTTTTTCCTTTTTTGTCAGCAAAAGTTAAATAGGCAGCATACCTCCAAACCTTTGATAAGTACATGAAACTCAGTTTTGGGATGGGGAGGCATTTCACTCCTGTCAATTGCAACCTGGAAAAATCTGAATGGTGACACTAGTTTCTAAATTTTAGCAGCACATAGAAAGAAATTGCAAATGGGAAAACAATCACATCAGAGCAATTGGAAAATTGCAAGCAGTGAAAAGATTGTCCCAATAAATGTAGAATCCTGCAAAAAGGAAAATCAAAAAATACAGAAAGCAAACAGGAGATGGCAAAGAATGCAAAGATCTCATAAAAATAAATTTATTGTCATTTTGTCTTCCCCTTAGGCAGTGATATTGTTTTCATGTAACCAAGAAATACAGTTGTCATGATGCAGGTGCGGAATCAGAAGGAGTGTGTCATGAGATTGCTGCTGTGGAGCTGTAATTCAGCACCATGAAAAGGATTTCCACTGATGTCATTGGAGTATCTGTCGTCATGACTGAAGTAATTATTCCACTGAGCCCTGTCTCCAGTAGCAGGCAACACCAGAAGCTTCAGAGGAACCACTCTCCTATGAGGACTGAATGCGTGCAGAGGTGCATAGTCCTTCATGGTCAGTGGTTAGTAGATTGCATCATTTGCTTGTTGCCTTCTTCAGCACTGTAGTTACATGAATTTCTTATTGGTCATAAACTTATCCAACCTTTTGGATATGTCAGCTAAGTATCTGGGTGTAATAATGAATTCCAGTCACCAATAACTTCAGCTTCTATATTTCATGGCCCAGAACTGACAGATAAGTAAGTGGTGAACTGGGATGACCTAAAGCCTAAAACACACAGCCTGGATATTGCAGGGAGACCCCCACATAAACAGAGATGTGTGTCGTCAGTTGCTGTTGCAGGGAATAATTTTGTAAATCTCATAACCTCAGTATTCCCTAGGGAAGTGAAGGCAAAAAAAAAAAAAAATTAAAAAAAAAATCAAGCAGCACTGGAAAGACTAGGATCACAAGAACTTGACCAACTCAGTGCTCAGTGTCAGCACTAATGCTGCAACAACACAGAGCACTTCACAGCCTGGGAGGCTGGTGAGCTGCTGTTCTTCACTGAGCTCCATGCTTGCACAGCCAGCTGAACTCAAGTAGAACAGGCTCAAATGCATCTACACCCCCTGCATTATAGATAAACCCACCAACACCACCAGAGAGTCTGCCCACTGAGCATTATGGCTGTCCTTTTCTTGCTTCCAGCAGAAACCTGGACTATCTCAATGATTAAACTTTATCAAAACTTGAAACAAACAAACAAAAAATTAAACAAGTTTCAGTGCCAAATGTCAACTCTAACCCTTTAGGGATAAAATGGGGGGCAGAAACACCTCCCATAAAGTGATTAATAGCACTCCAGTCTCCAGGGAGGACTCACTTCTGCAGGTCTTGTAGTAGAGTGCATCTGCAGTAAGTGTAGGATTAGGAATGGTATCTGAAAGAGAAAATGATCTCCCAAAAGGCAGGTGAAACCCTAACCCTTCCTTCTAATCATCCAGACTTTGTGACTCATAAACCTTGGGTGAGAGGAAATCTCTGTCCGTATATCTTGGCCAGAACTGAGTGCAGGGGGTGGAGCAGGGGGCACAGTGAGTGTAGTCTTAGGTGTCATGTATTTAGTTGATCTAATGCAAAAATAGAAAGGAATCAAGGGAAACAACTCTGTGAAGACAAACCAATGGGGGAAAAAAAGGGAAAAAGGAAGCAACACCAACACACAGCACCTTCTGTAGAACTCGAGGCAGACACAGTCTTCAGAGAAGCCAAATCCTCTGATTCCTGACTTGATTACTTTGGGACAGTAGGCAAATTCTAGAACGAAAATAGAAAGTCTAGTTCTTGTTCCAGAAATTAACTCAAACATATGTTATATATATTTTAAATAAATTCTATTTTTTTTTTTTGAGGAGAGGCACAGTTAGCACACCATCCAAAAGCTGTTGCATTCCACTTGTAGCACAGCAGAAGTGAAGCTGGATGGAGCAACCAGCCCCTGGGGACCTTGTTGGACAGCAGGGAGAAGAAAACACATCACAGCATTTTCCTCCCTTTGACATTGATGCAAATGCACATAAAGACCCCCATGTAGGGCCTTGAGGGAAAACCATACAAGGAGCAGCTGAGGTCACTTGTTCTGTTCAGGCTGGAGAAGAGGACACTGAGGGGAGAGCTCATTGCAGTTTCAACTTCCTCATTAGGGGAAGAGGAGGGGCAGACACTGATCCCTGTTCTGTGGTCCCAGTGACAAGACTCAAGGGAATGGCCTGAAGTTGTGCCAGGGGAGGTTTAGGTTGGATATTATAAAAAGGTTCTCCACTTTAGAGGATGGTTGGGCACTGGAACAGCTCCTCAGGCAAATGGTCACAGCACCAAGCCTGACAGAGTTCAAGAAGCATTTGGACAATACTCTTGGGCACATGGTGTGACTCTTTAGATGCTTCAGGTACTTCTCTTGCATGAAGAAAGGACATTTGAGACCAGCAGCTCTCTTCCGGTCACATTGCATCATGGTCAATCTAGGCATGTCCTGGTATGCTGCCTACTGTGAATCAAAAACGGTATTTAGGGCTCTCTGTCAAAGATTTATGTACCATTTCTGGGTAAATTCACAGCACTGCAGTCACTGCCCTCTCTGTGTGATGCAAAAGAGGCTTGAAGTCTTGGAAACTGTTGGAGAGAGCACTGGAATTGGGTGCACCCGACCACAGGAAGTTGTTATTAACTTGTGTCTAGAGTCAGCTTCATGCAAGGAAGCAAGAGTTTCACACTTCTAGAAGGCCTGGTTCTGGCTAGCCTGAGGAAACAGAGACAACAGAGGAGACTTCTGGGCAAAAGGTAAAGGCCAGAATTGCTGCTTTATGAGGGTCATGCTGAGAGCAGTCACAGTAAACAGCAAACTTGCCAGTGATGTTGGCAGGAAGGAAGGCATGGTCACGATTCTTGTGGCGAAATGGCCATCCCAGTGCTGGCCTCAGTGCACAGAGGAGAGCACTGTAGTTGTAGGATTCACCTGCTGATGCTGGGGAGAACCAGGCTGCATCAGAGTGCTCTGCTCATGTCCTCTGCCCATGGCAGTGGCTGGGGCTGAAGAATGTTTTACCATAAGTGGGAATTGCCAAACGATCTGGCAGAGCTGTATTTGCAGCTCCCCACGTAGAGCAAGTGATCCTCTCCTATGGCTCATCAGCCCTGGTGAGGACAGAAGGGGTGACACATTTCTGGAAAGCTCTCTGCACAGAGGTCCTGTGTCCTACTGCTGCTTGCTGTTGGTTTCCACAGCTATTGTATGAGAAAATGTGTTCCCTAAGTAGGGGCTAAAGGCAACCACTCCTCACCACCTCTGTCCTTTTCATCCACCAATCCAACTGCACACAGCAATGCTGCTGGACAGAGCTCTGCTTCTGTGAGATATTCTTGAAGTCAGCCAGAGGCAAAGCCATATGGAGTCTCTAACAGGATGTGCTGGCACCCTGAGGTGCCTGCCCATGGTTCAGGACCCCATTTCAGCCCTCTGGAGCCATCAACCCCTGTCCTGATGATGGATCTTACTGAGCCAGGCACATCTGTGGGTTCATGTCCCAGCCTGGCCTCCACCCCTCCCCAGGGAGGTGCCCAATACCCAGGGCTGTGGCTGCCCCAGTGCCCTCCAGCTGCCTGGTTTAGAGCTGGAAGGGTGGGACAGGCCCTGTCACCATGGGGAGTCCCTGTGCTGCTCCCTGACAGGATGGTTTTGTGGCCACAGGAGGGTCAGAGGTTGTACACTCCCTGTCCAGTCGAGGAGAACACCTTACTCATTGTCTTCATCCAATGTGTGCTCCTGCTGGACATGTAACACCTGGCATGACCACACGTGACAGCATGTGACTATGGGTTGTATCATGTTGTGCCCCTCCAGAACCCCTTCCTTCTGCTGTCCAGGCTAGCAGCTGGTACCCTGGCTGCAAACACATGCTGTCTTCAGGTCCACTGCCCTCCTGGCCACGGACTTGAGGCAGGTCAGCAGATATTGGAAGGTGCCCTTGAGGAGAAACAGTCTGCTTCTGCACATCCCACAGACAGTTGACAGAGGCCCCTCATTGTCATATAGATGGTTTATATTTTTAAAGCCTGTGATATTTATCTGTGGCATGAGGATATGCAGAGAGAGAAGGCCACAAAAGCCTGCTGTGACACATTTGGAGATCTCATACTGCCAACAGCAGAGGGTGGCCACAGTGTGCACTGAAGTGGGGCCCCCGTGGGCATTGAGCCCCTCCCTCACCAGCCTCTCCAATCCCAGCTTTTTTGTGAGGAAGCCTGTAGATACACTGCAGATGAGCCACCCCAGGAATAATTAGGCAGTAATGGGGCAGGACTTCCAGGTACAGTCAGTGTGTCACCATGAAAATATGGAGGAGGTGTTTGTGACTCAAAGGGCAGATAAATCTGAGCAGATACTTGCCCTTCCTCTCAGGGGAGGTCAAGTGTAAATGCTCCCTGGCTCTGACGAAGATGGAGTGTATATGCTGCTTGAAGAACCCATTTGAGACCAATTTTAGAAAAAGTATAGGCCTTCTCTGAGCAAGGTTATTTCCACCATGACTTTCATCTCTTCACATCTCTTCATCATGATGAAAAAGTTATTTAGAAAACCCTACAGCACTTTCCCCTTTATACAACATTTCCCCCCGTATCCCACTGCTCTCACCCTTAAACCAGCAAAAACATTCTTGCTCAAGCTTTCCAGAAACAATTTCACCTTTGGGCAGAGAATAAGCACAAAACTTCTGAACCCAGAAAAACAGAAATTTCAGGCTGTTCTGACTAAGAGAGTAGGAAAGCTCAGGAGACTAGAATGGAAACAGTGTTGTGCAATAGAAATTATAGTCTGCTGCTTTTTGCAGTATAACTCTTGAATTTCATTTATTTCTCTAACAAATTGTAGTTCCCTGAGGATATTGACAGTGATAGCCAACTGGCCTTTAAAAATGGCTAACTCCAAGAAAATACATGGGTATCACTTTGGCATCCTGCAACTCCTTGCCTCCAGAGCTTAAATACTACATCTAGGAGTAGAGTTTTAAGCATTGAGAAATTTTAAGCTCATATAATAGTCTTTTGCAGACTTCTGGAGTCTTGTAAGTTGAATGACATAAATGTTTAGGAGAACTTTTTGGATTGAGGCACTCAGATTTCTCAACTTATTTTTATTCTCTGTCATAGTGGCTGGATATAAACCTAAATAAATTTTATTTATTTAAACAGATTTTCTTTCTTGCAAAAGACATGTTCTAGGGACTGCAGTTCTTTATATTATAAAATTTCTACTTTTACTTTTTCTTTATTGACTATCATAGAAACTGATTAGATCAGATGATGTAATTCTAAGATATCTCAGATGTTTGAAATGGCTATGGAAGCCTTCATCTTTAATGTTTTATGACATGCCAAAACATTTGGAAAGTTCTCAGCTTACACATTATTTACCAGTATCTTGCCACTTTGTAACTTGGATCAGTGAGATTGCATCTATATGAGATAGCTCTATTTGTCACTAATCCATTATCCTAGGCTTGTCATCATGGTACACAGGTATTAATTTTTCTTTTTTAATCTACTGCACTCAATACAATTTATGACAATCAGTGCATGGCAAATAATCTTTCACAAAGGGCAAACAGAAACCTGATGGTATTCAACCCTTATTCCTGTCCTGTGCAATTTGTCTCTTAGCTGTATTTATAGATAATATTTATCAGCTATATAGTGGTATTTATTAATATTTCCTATTTTTGCATGCCTGTTTTCTGGTTTCCATTTTGCTATCCATACATATTGCAGATATTTTAATTCATCAAAGGCTTTTATCCTTTCTTCTTTAGTTGCAAGTCAGAATGCATTTCCATATTACATTTTTTCCAGAGGCAAAATTGATCTAGACAGTTCTCTTCCTTCCCTATGCCACTTGTTCCTGCTGCCACATCAATCTTCTGCAATGCTTTTTGTGCAAATGCAGCCATCTGTGGGGCAACACTGTAAGACAGATCAGTAAAATCAGGGGTGCTAAAAATAAAGTCTCCAGGAAAAAAAATAAATTGGTGAGACAGTCGAGCTGAAAAACATAGGAGAGTGGTGAATCTTCCAACAAAGGGTGTTCTTCAAAACAAGATGAAAGAAAGACCAGGGACACAAATGTGTGTGTCAAAAGGGGAAGGGTTGAGGACAGGTTTTTCCCTAAAAATAATGGGCTGGAGACCAGATGATGACAGAGTCTGCAGGAAACATGAAATTACCTATACAAAAATAGAGTTTGCCAATTTTATGTTGAAGATGATGGTTGAATATTCAAAAAAAGAATTCAAAGAGAGACTTAGGTGTGGGACCAAAGACATGGAAACATCTACCTATCATATTTGATACTCTTCAAATATGAGCTTAAAGAAAAGACCACCAACACATGAAATTCTGGCCCAAGGTGCTGATTTTACACTACCATATGAGACAGCAGTGTTTCATATGTAAATACTGAGCCAGCACTCCAGATAAGCTACCAGATAAATTACACTGAGGCCAGCAGTCCAGACAAGCAGAGATTACGAGAAGGATATACAAATTTGAGATGAAGTTGTCTATCTCATACCCTTTTCTCCATTCCTTACCACCAAGAAAAAAAGCGCTTTTCTTCCTCAGCCCCCTCCGCTCACCTCTCTTCATGTTGATATGATTTTTACCCTTCCGTGTTTGACAGCATGTTGAGTGTGCTTATGCCTCCTTAGAACATACCAGATGCTTTGCTCTGAGGGCAGTATTTTTGTATTGTGATGTAATACTTTGTACTCTTCTGCCAGCAACTGAATTAAATACCCACAAAGGTTAAATCCTAGATGTTCTTCAGAAAGGGTTTTGGAAAGACAGGCTAGTTTGCATTCTTAAATCTTGTATGTCCCACTAAATGCAGTGCACACAAGGTATTTCCTTTCTGCTCAAGAGTTTCAGCAGCCCCTACTTTCCCTTAATACCTCTTTGTCATCCTGTTCTATAATAATAAGCTAGCAAGCAAGAAAACAAACGTATCTTCCTTACATACCAAAATAAACAACTGCCAGTTTTGAGGTACAGCTTGTGCAGAAAAGAGCTTCTTCCTTCCCTATGCTTAGTGTATTTTGTTAATTGACTATTTTGAGTATTTCTAATGAAAAGCACCTACTTGGCTGCAGGATCTCTACTGCCAAGTGCTCGGGAGGGTGGCTGGCTGGAGGTTTGCTTTGTCCCTCATCAGCCCCAAGGAGAAACCATCTCACCGCAACAGTGACTGCTCAATGTCTCCGTACAGAATTTTAAAACACCTGGGTTCTGTTCCCCTCCTATTCTCCAGCTTTAGCCAAGAGATTTCAGAACATTTGTACTGATTTGCTGAATCCCTCTGGACATTTAGAAAGTAATACATTACTGCACTGCCTTGCTGGCTCATTTTTGTTTTATTGGTAGCTGCGCATTTGAACTGGTAAAATGGTTTGTGGTTGCTATTCCAAAATTTGTTCATTATCGTACCATGCTATTCTATACGCTAATCTTTTTGTTTCTCTCTTAATTTTCTTTCCCTCACGCACTTCCATGCTCATTTTTTTCTCATTTTATGAGCTAATTTCCTTTCTCTAATTCCCTTTTCCAGTATCAAATCCCATAAATGACAAAGTGTCCAAGATTTTAGTCCACAAGTTGTTGTATGTAATAAACTTCTGTATATCTTATCCAGCTGAACACAATGGCACTACTTACATGGCCTAAGTGACACGTGCATGTTTGCAGTACTGGAGCCTGAACAATTCACCTAGTCACTGGCTTTTACAAGCAAAGAGGGAACTGCCAAGGTTTGTATACAACATGCCAAAATTCCAGTACAATCTCATTGGTGTTACCCTTATTTTCCACTTCCCCTCCCTGTTTGTTGTAACTGCCTATTCTGTCATTTCAGATTAAGTATCTCACCACTGAATGACTTGTATTTACTTTTAATTTGATGTACTCGAAGTAGTCCTATTGACTTAAACAGAACAATGGACATACATAAAGGTAAATATACGTGTAAGCCTTTAACTGATGGTGCACTGCAAATCCCACAGGAAATGCATGGTACGCTTTATTCATTTTACTATCTTTGTGCCTGTTAAATGCAGGGTGGGTGATTAATAACATTTTCCAGAGTAAGTTTTCAGGTTTCATACCAGCTTAACAGAAGAACCACTAGTCACAAGCACAGGACCAGCTCCAGTTCCACAGAATTCTGAGATGACATGAGACAGCATGAATGATTAACTAGGAAAAAAAGAGCACACGATTTAAACCCAATATAATAATAACGTAGGCAGAGAATTCTGAAACATGCCAGAGGAGATTTGGAATTGGGCCAGAAGTGGAGGTCAGGAGCAGCAAGCAGGCTGTGGGAGAGGGCGGCAGCTACGATAAGGTTGCAGAGGGAGGGAATCCCGGGGAAGATGGCATGAAGGTGGGTAGTTAAAGGAGAACTCGAACTCAAGGACGAGTGAGGGATACGGGTCGGCCGGAGGCAGCCCAAGGCTGGGGCTGCGGGACGCCGTCGCCCAAGAAGCCCGGGGGTGACCGCAGCTAAATGTAGAACAGGCCCATGCCACGAAGGGAGAGCTGGGGGCTTGTGGGCAAATTCTGAGGCGGCTTCTGTTTCATATGGCAAGGGGGGGCGAGAAGAAGGCAAATCTGTATCTTACAGCAGGGAAAGAGGGTCTTGTCATTTTGGCAAGTGAATCAGCGCTCAGCAGCACGACCCTATTGAAACGCCCTAATAAATCATTCTTCGCCTCGCACTCTTCCATTTCCATGGGTGTGAAGCCCACGGAATTGTACATGCATATAACGTTGTACCTCGTGCGCTGCGGCGTCCCCCGCCACGGGGGCAGAGACACCGCACTCACCCCACCGGCTCCGAGCATCCCCCGCACCGCGCCGGGGGCGGCAGCGAGCGGGCCCGGGAGGCGTCCCCGGCCCCACCGCGGGGTCCGCAGCGCTCCCGCCCGCCGGGGCCGCCCTGGCGGGGGCGGGCGAGGGGCGGCACCGCCGTGCGCGTTGAGCTCAGCGCGTCGCGGAAACCGACGGCGCGGGCGCCGCCTCCCCCCCGGGCAGCCCCGGTCCCGGCCCCGGCCCCGCGTCGCCCCGCCCCGGCCGGGCGGTGCCGCCCCCTCGGTTCCTCACTCACACACACAGACACACAGACATAGACACACACACACACGCGCACGGAGGCGCTTCCTGCGCGGAGCCGGGCTCGGGCGAGCGGAGCGGCGCCGCTTCCTCCCGCCGACTCACAGGTACCGGGTGTGGGTCCGCGGCGGGGCGGGGGGCGCCGAGGGCCCCCGCCGTGGCGGTGTCCCCCGGCTCGGGCCTCCGCCGGCGGCCGCCGCCCTGAGCGTGGCGGCGGGTGAGGGGTGGAGCGGAACCTCCGAGCCGGAGCCGCCTCTGGGCGGGAGCCCGAGCCCGGCGGGGAGAGGGCCCGGGAGCGTCCTGGGGGCCGGGGGTAAGTCGGCGGCGTCCCCCGCTGCTCCTCACATTGCTGGAGGGTGAAGTCATCGTGCCCATTGTCTCCCCCCGGGCGGCGCGAGCGGCTCGTGGCGGAGGAGGGGGCCACGGCCGGCCCCCGGGGCTCGGGGAACCGGGGAACCCCGGCTGGGTCCCGCTCGGCCCCGGCGCTGCGAAGGCGGTGTGCGGGGAGGAGCTGCCGCCCTCCGCCAGCCTGGGTGGGCCGCGGGGGCCCTCGGCCGGCGCCACGCTCCCGCCGCCCGGCAGCGGCGTTGCACCGGGGGCCTGGGAACTCCGGCACTTGAACTTGCGGGGCACCGGGAGACCTGGCACTGGGAGAGGAGCGCGAGCAGCTCCCGGGCCTCCGGCGCACGCCGAGGGCGGCCGTTCGCACACTCCCCCTGAGAGTTTCTGGTTGACCTCGCAGTTTCCCACCCCGGATCCGGTGGGTCGGAGGAGTTTGCAGGGATAATGCATCTCGGCTGTGAGCGCGGTGGGGGACAAGCAGTGAGAATAGCCCGCGTCCTGCCAAGTGTTTTCCTTGCGCAGGTCCTTCTGCAAAGCTGGGAGTTTTCCACCTGGCAGTTTGCTATACACACACAGCAGCTACTGCAGGCGCACGTTCGAAAGACAGGGAAGAATTGGTAACAAACTGTGTGAAAGTCAGCGTGCATGTGAGTGAGCTGAAGAGGTGATGGCTGGAAAAGAGAAGGCGTCCTTCTGCCTTTCTCCTTCTGCTCCAGTACTGCCTCTTGACAGAGAGAAATGGGGCTTTGCCAGAAGGGTAGTAGTGGAATGGACTTATGGGGGTATGCCAGGAGGGCAGTAGTAGAACGCTGTTAGTGCTGAGCAGAGAAATCAAAATTTAAAGTCTCCATGTCCTTGTGGTTGCTTATTGGATATGTGCCTGTGTTTCTCCATGAGGAGCACAACAAATCTTGTTTCTGTTAAAATGCTGTAGATTGCATTGGTACTGATTAGTGCTTTATCTCAACTGTCATCAAGGATAGCATTATTTTACTAAGCGTAGTTTGGGGAAACACGTCTTGCAGGGCTTAATTCTGGAGACAAAACTAAACATAAATTCATTTTTTAAAAATTATTTTTCCGCCTTAGTGTTTTTTTAATAATTAATCTTTTTGTCAGTCAAAGAACCATATTTCAGTATCCGATTAAATGTTTCTTATTAGATTCGTTGGAAAAGAAAGTTTCTGGTTTAATATCCAGGTCAGACAGAAGTAAAATTCTGAACTGCCCAGCTAACAGAATTCACTTGAATGCTTAGAAATGATGGCTGTGTAACATTACTTAACAGTTTACAAAATCTGGTACTTATTTAACTGTAAACATTTAAATGCTTGTACTTCAAGCTTTCAGAAAGCTGAGAAAGCACTTTTTTATTTTTAATTGCATGTGAATTCAGCCTGTCGAGAAAACGAAAGTTTCACTTTTGCACAATGATAATAATGCTAATCTTAAACACAAGTTCCGTAAAAGGCTTACTTATGTGTAACTCTTCTGTGTGCATATTTCTTGAAGTATGCCAGTTTCAACTGTGTTTTATACAATTCAGCATTTATGAAATGCTGAATTCAAGCTATTATGTTTATGTTGTCAGCTAATTTTGCGTTTGTGGACATCGGATCATCATTTCTAAAAGGAGTTGAAATGTTTAAGTGTTGTTTTCTTCTCCCCCTTTAACTTAAATCTGTCAGACAAATGACACATTCCTTATGCAGAGCAATCATGAGATTTTGATTAATTGTACTAGCTGAGGCTCAGGAGGAAAGAAGATGCTTGACAGATGTATTTGTTTACCTTCGTGGTGTGTACTAATTTTGATCTCTCCATTAGTAAATGAATCATTAAAACTCCCTTAGCTATGGGATTCCCAGTTAACATTAATAAATGCATTAGGAAAACTTGTTTTATGTAAATATTATCAACCTGTGAAAGAACACAAGCCCCTGAATTCTTGTAGCAGTTAGGTAGAGTCTTCTGTGGTGGAAAATATATGGTATGTGCTTTTTCCCCCCATATTCTTAATTAACAGCATTTAGCTACTATTCACCACGAGAAGAACTTCAGACTGAATTTATTCAGTGAGTAGGTGATTCTTGCTAACTAGTGCAGTATGTAGGGTTTCCTCCTGTTTACTGGGCCTCTTTGATCTGTGCTTAGTCTTATTTATGTATTCCTTATGAAGATCCAACACACACACTTCCCCACTTCCTTCCAGGATGACCATGTAGAATGCCTAAATCTTTTCATAGGACTTCTGGATCCTGGTTTGGAAGCACTAAGAAAGATCTTTGAGCTCTGAAGTACAGCTATAGTGCTCTGGACCACTGTCCTCTGATGGCCTTTAGCCAAGCTTGTGGTCTCCATTATGGGGTCAGTTTACGCTGGCCCATGGTCAGACATCCATATTAGCTTTGTGGTTTGTTCTCTGATTGTGCATAAACATCGTGTACTAGCCTAGCAGAATAAATTTTAATACCTGAATTAAACGAGTTGATGGATACATGTTTTGGGTTCTGCTCTTAGTGTGATTTCTAGTTTGTAGCCGAGATATGAGTCAGTCCGATTCCTTCTGAGAGTCAACCAAAGCTCTTTGAATCATTAATAAAAGTATTAATTTTAACACTGGTTTATCCATAAAGAAACTGATTCCAGATTTTTGTCTTGTGTCTATCTTAGCCGTGTTTCCATTGTGCCTTCTGTGTTAACTGATGGAAGATGTATAGCTGAATGAATCGGTGTACCTAATACAGCTTCAAGACATTGGGACTGCTGTTGGATCTTACTGCTAAAAGCATGTGAATTGCACCTGGAGGTAGACTTCTACCAGGAAGGTAAAAAGTTACTTTGAGTCTTGGAGCACTGGTCGTTTTTATTAGTGTTGTAATAATTTTTTTTCCCCAGTAGGAAGATGTATGGAAGAGGCTGTATCAGTACCTCTTAAAACAGTTGTTTGGGGTTTTTTTAAAGGCTCCTGTTTTTCACAAGAGGAGGCTTCCTTTTATTTCTGAATCTCTGCAGTGGAAGTTTTATTCTTGATTTATTCTAATTTTAGTTAATTTCAAGTAGTTTGTATTTTAAATCATCAGTGAAATAATCTTTAAGGAACAACATATACCTTTGTGTGCTGTATATAGGTTACAATTCGGATACTGTTGTGCTCTACTTTAACCCAGAAAGAAACTTACAAGTAGAAATCAAAAGTAGAATTACACTCTTCTTCCTTAAGTGTTCACTTGAGGGATTACTTCAACAGATTTTTTCAGACACTTTTAAAATTTTATTTTATTTCTTGGTGCATTGTAATAATTAATAGGTATTTAGTCTATGGCTGATATTTATGGATTGACAGATTTCTTCCAAACTTCTCTAAACTAATGTTCACCTCATTATTGCAGATATTTTTGTAAGTTTATTTTTTAGTTGATGGAAAGAGACCTTGTGGAAGAGATTTCACTCATCTGAGTCATAAGGTGGCTTAGTCTTTTCTTCAGTGATCATGATTGTTTCATGTATATTTCCGGCAGTTCTCAAGCTGCCAAGCATTTTTTCTTGGTTTTGATTGCTGGTCCTTCTCTGTCATGGGTTGCGTGTTTTTTCTGTTTTTTTTCCTCTTAGTGTAGGTACTGACTCAAGGATCCAAACCAAAGCAATGGGTATCTAGAAAGAGCAGTAAATGTTGTGGGACTAGAATATTACAGGGCTGTACAAGAAGTTTTCTTCCTGTTGTGAGCATGTCTTATGCCAGCTTTAGAATGGTCTTTGACTTCTTCATAGTAGAATTTGTAGAAGGAAGAAAAGCCCCACAGGTGAGCTATGAGGTGTCATTTATGATACCACCCTTAGGTCTCCCATCATTAAGGCAAGTGAGAAGGGCTTTGACTATCTGTTTTGCTTTACCTTCATTTATAGTTGTAGCATACTTCTTAGAAGAATTAACCATACCTTGAGCCTTATCCATGGAACAAGAAAAAGTAGGAGTACTTTCATTTTAGGTTACTTTTTTTTGTAATGGAAAGATTACTGTAGGCTTTTCCACTATTGAATTGTGGATTGAAGTCAGTCACCTGCTGGGCAACTGGTACCCTCCTGTTGGACAGTGCAGCCAAACACTGTAATTACCATTTACAAGATGAGAATAATTGTAGCCTTTCTTTTTCTTTTGAAGGGTGAGTTTCCAAAGATTCACTTTGCATCTAGATGTACTACCCCACTCTGAAAAGCTGATATAAGAGTTATTTTAACCTAAAGCAGCTTAACAAAATGACCTAATGAAATGAGCTAGAGTTCATATATACAGGTGTTTCCTCAGGCATTAAAACTTCCTCTTTCAAGGCCAGCGTATCCCCTGATGATGTCTCCAGCAAGAGATTTAAAGGGCATCTTGCAGAAATAAATGTTTGTACCAATTGAGTTTGGTATAGTCTCTTGGTTTTGCTTCCTAAATAGTGCACAACTCTGTTAATGCAAGTATCCTGTTATTGTTCAGCACAAACTGTCATTGTGGGACTATGTCAGTTCTGTTCTGCTTCCATTTATAGTTGAGACAAATTACTGTTAAACAAACATTTTTCCATAGGTCCTTTAGTTGCTCCCATAAGGCAGATTAGAGCTTACTCTAAATTGGAGCCCCTGGCTGTCCTCTTCTGTTGTTCCATTTAGTGGATGAAGAACTGCTTCAGCAAAAGGACTGACTCTGGGGAAATTGTAGGCAGTAAGAATCATGTTTTGTTCTTAGTGTGTTTCACTGATGCTGCATATCCTTAATAAATAAAATTGCCACTTTTAAGTTTCTTGGTCAATGATCAGATTTTTCGCATAAAACCAAACTCTGTGAGCCACATCAAGTAATCAAGTTCTATTTTTGTCCTAAAATGCTTAGTATGTCAGGCCGTTCCAGCTGTAGTGGTTTGTGTATTGTGTGTGACTTCTGGTGAGACAAATTTACCTCGCAGCGTGTTTACAAGAAATGCTTTTAGGGAGTGCACAGTGGTCTTGCACCTCGGGGATCTTCTGAACAGTGGAGGTTCAGGTGGGAGTGAAGGTTTTAGTTGAGGCACAGGCCTTGGGCAGTGCTGCCTGGCTAGTGCTCTGGATATGATAGCTCCACAGCACTAGTGCTGCTGTGCCTTGTTTTTATTTTCGAGTATTTATACAAAATAAACTTGTTAACTGCTCTTAGACAAATAAGAGTCTTTCTTAGCACCATAACAGTTGCATTCCAGCGGAAAAGACTATTGGTGTTGCCATGCCTAAATGCGTCATTCATCTGTTTCCTTTGCTAAAAGTACATGGTGCTCAGAACTTACTGTATATTTCTGTGAAACTGGACAAGGGGAGGGATGTTTTGGCAGATCTTCTGCAGTATCATCATTCAGAACTTAGTCTCAGGAAGAAACATTTACACTTTTTTAGGAAAGAGAAGGCTTTTATTTTGTGTAAATTAGATAGTTGAGGAGTGCTTTAGGCTTTTTATGACCTGGAAATTGGGGCCATATGCCAAGCCCATATTCAGTGTTGCAGCTCTTCCTTGTATCAAGATCTAATAGGACTTTCCCAGTACATGTTTTAGTGAGTATTAATTAACATCTGTACAGGAACTGTATATAATAAGTAACAATGCTGACAAAGGGTGTTTGTTGCAACATACTGTTTGGCTTTTCTCTTTCTTATCAAAATGCATTATGTAGGGAACTTCCAGGTGTCCCTCAGACTTCTGATAGTGGAAGAACATTGGGATGGGAATAAATAGTTGTTCTTGTGACAGCATCCTACTGGCAAAGATGAAGTCTGATAAGAAACATTTCCTCCTGCTCAGCCATTGGGAAGTATCTTGCTCTGAGTCTGCCTTTCATGTTTCCGTAGTAAGCAATCTAATACGTTGATCAATGCAAAGAAATGTGTCTGGAAGGTAGAGTGTGTTCAAGGTTACTTTATTTTTAGATTGTGTACTGGAAAAATGACTTCAGTCAAAGTGTTCTCCACTGTGTGTCCTGATGGAGGTGCTCTGATTTTGTGTTCTACTATACTATTAAGTCAAATATAAACAGAAAAAAGCCTTTTAAATTGCCGTATTTTTCCTGAGTTGAAGACCTTGCTTCAGTTTACTGAGACAAGGAGCTACCTTTTCACTTTCATTTTACCTGTGAAATTGTATCTGATACTTACTTGTTGTTTGACTTTGCTTTTTTCAAAAGAAGTAGTTAAGCTTTCCTTTGTATGATACTGCTAAAAACATTTTGGGATACCAGGAGCTTTTTTACTCAGGGTCAGAGCTGGAGGTATCAAACATCTAGCTCCTTTCTAAGCTAAGGGAATGATAGTGCTTATAGTCTGTGAAGTCAGGCTGTTGCTTTACTGAAGTGTAAGATTTTACAGTCAGTGTAAGTTTTATCTGTGGGATAACAGAGAGGAGAAACCTAAAAGGATTTGTGCACACTGCTTTTCATTTCACACCACCATGGTTTTAAGCCATCTGCATTTTGATCGAGAGATTTCAGTACCTAATGACCAGAAGTATTTTCCTACTAAAGTTCCTATATGACTAGTTTGGGGTTTATTTCATCTCTCTTTCTTCACCTTCCTGTTCCTATTTGCTATTGCATTTTCTTCCCTTTATGTCCCAGTTTGCTTTGTTTGGACTTTGTCTGTGGTGGTTATGCATAGCTGCAGAAAAGTAGACTTCGCCTCCTGTGACCTGACACCAGGAAGAAATTCAGCCAGGGCAAGAATAGAAGAGAGCCTGTAAACTCAGCGCAGCAGGTCTGAGTCTTTCCATTATTAACAATTAAAGGTGATTCCAAGATAAATTAGGTAATGGATTAACTAACTCATGAAAAGAGAAGAAGGCTAAACAAAGAAATATCCTGCTTTGCAAGAATTTAGATTATTAGGATTACATGCTGCCTGCATGTCTGGGAAAGGAGGAACAAACTTCCCTGTTTTCAGTGTTTAATTTAGTTAGTAGATAAGGTATATGATGTGCCAGATTAAGTTCAAGCTTTGCAGGAGGTGTTTTTACTGGGGAATGGGTTAAGAAATAGAAGCATCCTGTTTAGTCCTGCCCAACAGTGCTACAGCTTTTTCTTTAAAACAGTAAGCAGTGAAAACGGTTTCTTCCTACCTCCTACATCCTGTTCTAATCAGCATAATATCTTGGCTGGATCTAGACCAAGAAGTGTTGATTGAGTAAAATACGAAGACAGTGACATGGTTTTGTTTTCATTGTTCCTTTTTTTTCTGTTTTGTTTCTGAGGTGTGAGATTGTTGATTTTTTATTAGGGCTATATAGTCATATCCTTTTTCTTATCTCAAAGGTCATACAATATTACTTTTCTGTTTTAAGCATAACAAATAATTGGTATGTCACAGTTGCAGCCTAAATTATCTTTCATAAGCTGTGGGGATCTTTGCACTGTATGCTTTTTAAAGCCACTTTATGGAAAATTGCATATGCACAAATAATGAAAAGCCACAATATGCTGCATTTGTGGGATGGATTCTCTTAAACTATCTGTAAGTTTGCTTTTGTTTCTCTCTGGTGGATAAAAATAATAAATATTGGTAATAAAGAATACTTGATATGGTTGGTATTTCTCATGAAATGGTGAAAATGCACCTCTAAGCATTCAGACAAATAGTTTTATTGTGCTAAAAATCATTCAGTGAGAGAATAAATTAGAATCCTGAAAGGAAGAAGCTTCCAGTTGGCAGTACAGTCAACAGAAATGCAGCACTTCATGGGAAGCCCTGGGTAGATTGATGCTTTTATCTGTAAAACCGCAGTGTGGGTAGAGAAGCTCTCTATAAAATACAATCCTTCTGAAGTTAGAACTATTCACCTTTAAAATTCATCCCTGAAATAGCGTGCTTTGTACAGTGTTACTATAGATTAGTACCTGGATATGGGTGATTTTGGAGTATTAGGTGATGAAATCTTGTTTTGGTGATCTGATTTTCCTTTTAAAAAAGGGGATTTATTAGATTAAACTTATCACAAGTGTCAGGTCATAAAAACAGTTGGCTTTGAGTATGTATTATCGAAGTCAGTACCTACTTGCAGTAACTTTAACTTACCTAATGTGCATTTTGCACAATAGTGCATTTTGTAGATGAAGAATGGGTCAGGTTTTCATTGTATGTAGAATGCAAGAACTCTGTCTATTGTGAAGACAGGGAAAACAGCTTTAGGATGCTGGTAGTTTAACTGTTTCTCAGAAACCATGATAATGAGTGCACTAGAAATACTAGAAAGGGCGCGGTATGGCTTCTGCAGCAATTAAATGACTGGTTTGCCCAGGCTTTGAAAAGTGAAACTGATTCTGCCACTGCATGCAATTAATTGTAATTTTAAAGTTTCAGGTAAAATTCTCAAATGTTAAGAAAGGCCAGAATTGAAGAAGCAACCATAGCTGGATTATCATTTGTGCCTACCTTTATTAATTTACTGTTCTTAATTATATAGCTGTGGTTTTGGGGTTTTTTTCCCCTGCAGAGGCATTCTTCAGAATACAGTTGCTCTGTCTACTGGGGCATCCATCTGCTTTGGCCAGAAATAGACCTAGTGTCTAGGGCAGTTATTTCCATTGAATAAGAGATATAATGCAAAGAGAAAAAAAAAGATTTTTGTCTTGTCTGAAATAGGCATCTGAATCTTGTCTGTTTGGTGGGGGTGGGGATGTGTGTACACTATTGATACTGCTGATATCTTTGAATATATTTACTGTGTAACATGGCCAAGAACTTAGTTTCATTTAGGCTATCTCAGGTCAGGCACAAATAAATTAATCCTTAATTGTGTTCTAATATTGTGTCTGTTAACAGGGATAAAAACCATGCTTCTTCAGTGGAATGGGTATGGTTTTGACTATTTCAGCAATATTAATCTAACATATTGGTGTTCTGCAATGGCTTATGAGGAAATCAATTTCTGTTTTCAATGTAGCATTATGCAGTAGTTATTTATTTGTTTATTTATTTATTTTTATGGGGGGCAGAGTGAGTAAGAACAAAATCCTGACCAGTCACCTGATAAGTGTGTGTCAGGCAAAGATATTATTGGGGGGAAGGAAGGGATAAAAGCCATGCAGTTAGACTGTCATAAAATACTTCAGCAATCATTTTCAAAGCAACTTCATCAAGTAAAGAGAATTATTTCTAATGTAGTTTGTGTGTTGTTTTCTGTCCATTAAAAATAATAATTGCAGTCATATCAGGAGGTTTGGAAGCTACTCACTAGGCAGACTGCTGCTGTTTGAGCAAGTAGTATCTAATAATACTGTGTCATGCTTTATAGGGCTTGACCTGAGACAGTATGATCCATGTGCTTGTGTAGTGTTTCATGTCTGTCTTTGGACTGTAGAGGGTGGGCAGTAGAGGAAGCCTTGCTTTGACAGTACAATCTGCTTTTGATTTTTTTTTTTTTTTGTCACTGACAATGGAACTTTTACTTTCTGCATCATTAACAGTGTTTTATGCAAATCCTGTTCATATTTAGCCAATTAAGATTTTTCTTAGGATGATACCTTAGCTGATGCAAAATCTTATCCTTTTCAATACCTGATCTGATGTCTTTACTTTTTCTCTCCTGTGGCTTGGAGAGGCTTTCCCTCTCAGTTTCCTGTTCAGCTACACTCTAGAATCTTTGTTGCCTTTGTTGGCTTGTTTTCCTCTAGTGCTTGTGATCAGCCAGTCCATTCTGTCTCTCATATGTAATCTCTTACTGCTTGTGCTAAAGTTCACAGATTACTTCCCCAAACAACAACTGTTGGTTTCCTCACTCTGCAATCCTCATTTTCTTCTTATATTTTTCTCTTTAGGATACTCTGGTGGAATTGCTGTTCAACCATTCAGTTTCGGTGCAGGTTTCAGTTGCCTTTCTGGCAGCCACCACTTCAAATATTTTTAGAATTGCAACATGGTTTAGGTTGAAATCCCACCCTCTCCACATTAGGTTGGAGTTTCTTCTACATTGCTCTCACTTACTAGTTGAATGTTGGAAATAGTAAGTCAGTTTCCTATCTTTATTTTCTGGTACTTTGATTGAGGCATATTATTCACCTGGAAGTGAAAGAAAGATTCTGTTCAGTTCCAGGCTGGATCAAGTTTAGTAGAGATATTAGCAGATAAAATATATGCTCTTTGCTGAAGACTGGGGTTTTTTTCCTCACATCCCTGAAAACTTGCAAGCATGGATATATCCATATTGCTGGAAGGGTGATAAAATGTACATCCAAGTTACATAGGCCAGAATTCAAATTCCCGAATTTCAAAGTGTCCTAGTGCTAAACATTTCCAGAGAAAATACTGCCAGTTTTTGATTTATTTTCTCTTCTAGGATAGTTTTCTCCATTACATTGTTGTGGTTTTTTGAGCTGTGGTGTTTTTCTGTTATTGTTTTAAGTACTTTGATTGAAATAGAGTTCTGAAGAAGATTCTAGTGTATAACTTTCAGCCCAGTTTGCTTGAGAAGATTCTAAGCTGGTTGAAAAATAGGATGTTTGAGTGGGAAGTGTCAGGCAGTCATAATAATAACTAGCCTTTCTTTTAACATAAAAATACTGTCTTTTGAAGTAAATTACTTGCTAAACTGTAAAAATAAGGTGAGTCACAGTACATTTAACTTACTACTTTATTTTCTGTTTTCAATAGCATGGTTATATTTTTCCAATTGAACTTAATCTGACTGTGCGCTTACATTCTCCTCCCCCATAACATCTGCTGTTTAACCATGAGGTGCTATATCCATCCTTGCTTTAAAAGCCTGCTGCTGCTTTTTGTCGGACTGCTGTACTCTTGTGTGCTGCTGGTATCCGGCACCTATAGAGTGAGTTCTGGTAAATGATTGCCTTTTGCGAGTTAGTCCCACAGAATAGTGAACAAGCTAGTTCGGAAACTTGCCTGTTAATTTAGCAAATAGCCACAGTGATTTAAAATGTTATACTCGTTACCACCTTCTATCTATGAATGTCTTTCTCTTGGAGTTTACTAACCTACAGCCTTTCATAAAATGCAGTGAGTGTCCCTGCTCCTATTCAGGTCCAAAGATTTAGCTTAAACCTCTGTTACAGGCAGTTTAAACCAAATACCTGACCTTGCTCTGAAGAGTGAAAGGTGCTCCTGTTCTGAATTTGTGCTTCAGGGTGGGTTAACCTGCAACACGAGATAGCCTCAGAGGGTTAAATCAGTACAAGCAGTGGCCCATGCTAATTCAGTGGAGCCTGCTTCTGTAGGATTCTGAAAATACATAGTGAAACTTACTGAGCATAAAGTCTCTCTATACCACAGCCTCTTGCTCTGTATGTTGGAAAAGTTGTATTCTCTTTAGTATGTAATATTTTCATATTTTAAAATGCGTCCATGTCTATGTATCTATCTACCTACATTCACGTAGATCTGCCGTGTCTCTGCCCAGATTGAGTTGCTTTGTGCATTGTTGGAAGGAATTATATTAAAATACAAAAAACCTGCAAGCTGCCTAATGCCACATTAATATAATTTTGTAAATGTATTTTTTCCTGCTGAAATACATTTCTTAAAGCTATATTTAGCTTAATTAGTCTTAAACAAGTCCAGATGTTAATGTAACTTCAGTGATAACTGATTTATAAAACAAGAAGTATGTTTGAACTAAAACTGAGGGCATATTGAAAACAAGTGTAGTATCTCTTGGAATTATGCAATCTAGCTTAAAGGGGGGGGGGGCTTGTGTTGGTTGGTTGTTTGTTTTAACTGTCATGTTCCTAGGTATTTTAGTACATTATTTTGGTGATACTAAGGTGTTTCTTCATATATTTACAGCTTGAAGTGACATTGGTGTTTTCTTGTCACTGAGATCATTTTGTTTTGTGCTTAGGGCCACAGCATGCGTGGCTTGCTAGTACTGTGAAATAATACCCTGTGGTTGCTTTCTTTTAACAAAGTAGCAAGATAAATATTAAATTATATGTTCTAGCAAGTAATGTAAGGAAATGCTTGAAAGATCTCCTGCGCTGACAAAGTTTGTTTTTCAGAAGTTTAAATAGCTTTTCAATGAAATTATACACCTGCTTCCTCTAATGTATTTGTGTAACGGTTTTCCTTGGAACTGTAGGAGGAAATAAATGGTTTCAAGTAAACAGCGAAGCTCCAGACTTCAAAGTACTTCTTTCAAAAGTGAAACAACTTTACTTTCCTTTCTTAAATAAATAAAAACCAAACATACCTTCCTATCGTATATTTTTTATTCATGTGTATAAATCTGAGGGGATGTTCATCTTGAGTTTTTCATAGCAAAAGAACTATTACTGTCAGGCACCTCAGATTAGATTATATTAGGGACATGGTTTAGTGGTGGACTTAGTAGTGCTAGGTTAACACTTGGACTCAATGATTTTGCAACATAACTGGTTCTGTGAATTTGCATTGGAAAAGGTTTACTGGACTTATTCTAGTTTTGCATATCTTTATTATAGTGGTGTAAAAAAGGTTTTCCATGAAGATGAGCTCCCTGGTTGAAAGAGGCAATACAGATAATTTTGCTTTTGTAGTGGTACTGCAGAGCAGTGTCTTTTCTTCTTCAATGACTCCTTACCTAGAGTATCCCAAAAACAGACTAGATACCATCTATCTCATGCTTTGCTTAACCAGGGCTTTGCTTAAAGATTATAATTAAAATAAAACAGTTTTTACTGGAAAATATTGCTTAATTAGGATGTCTGCAGATACTGGACTTTCATATAAGCTGATATATGCGCACAATACACAAAATTGTTGGACACCCTTTTGTTTTAATTTTTCTTACTACAGCTACGGTATTGAATGCTCCTCAAATTCTGTCATGTTTAGATTTCACTGCCAGTTCATTTCTTCTGCAGATCTGACCTGTGCGGACTGCTTCCCTGCATTCTCTTGGGATAGCCATGTGTTTAATATTCTTGCTGTGTCTGTATAAGTGTGTGGCTAGCATTTTAAAAGACATGATGCTTTTTGTTTGCTTTGGTCTGTTACCAAAACTTTTTATTAAAGTTTGCTCCTTTTATATTACGTTCTGTAGTGAAGTGCTTTCAGGAATCTCTTGGAAATAATGTAATTTCCAAGGTTTTTACTAGTTCTATTTCACAGCAGCTTTTTGGTAGCTTTGGAGAAACATTTATCAAGTCCATGATTGGTGAAATACTTTATTCTTGTTGACAAGCCAGACCAGGTGTGAACTACATACAAACACAAGCACTATGTTTTAAAAAACTTAATGTTCTCCCTGGCTCAGTAATTAGGCTGAATTAGGCTGAAGAATTAGGCTTCCTCTTACCTTTATTCAGGGCATAATACTAAATATTTGCATCAAAAAGTGTGAAACTATTTGGCGTACGAAATCTCTGTCACAGCTAGATGATATTGTACTTGGATTCATTAGAATAAAGTTACTTTAATTCTTTTTTAAGGAAGCTTTTCTTCACAATCTTGTTTATTTGTTAGAATAAATTAGTACACTTACATTGTAATATAGTATATTGCTTTCCATCATGTATTTGGTATAAAAAACAACACATTTGTTGGAAAACTGAGATACTAATGCACATTTATATGGCCATAAAATTTTAACTTCAAGGTTATCTCTGTCATTTAACACTTTTAACTATCTTGTTCCTCAGCAATAATTAAGACAGACTTTGAGTTACTAGAACATCTGAAATCCAAGGCGTCAGTTTAAAAATTATCCATTTTGCTAGTTGTGATTGCAGACTATTCTATAGCTAATTATTGTATTTCTGAGGCATTTAAAATAATGAGGAAAAAATAAGATTTGGAATAAAAATAATTCTTTTGACTAACTGGATTTGTGTTACTATATTAGATTTTTTTAAAAAAACAAATTAATTTGATAAAATGTGTGGACTATTAGAGATGTTATATATAATGAGAAGGGAATTTGGAAATAGGAGGGAGTTATTTCACCATGTTCTGTAGAGGAAAAACAAAGAAAGTTTAGTGATTTGCAGAGGATCAGAATGCTCCTGCTATATTCCTTTTTTTTAAGTAGCTGATACAGTGATTGGCAGGAGTTCGAATTTCCCCTCCGCTTTTAAAATGAATCCAAGTTCCTTCCTCATCCCAAACTTGATAAGGACATAAATTATATGTTGGTTTGGAGGGACAAGTTAATTTCTGACCCCTCTGGGTGGCTGGTGAAAACTTGGCAGCCTGGGATTAAATCAGTGTCAGCTGAAAGACAATCCAGCGTGCTCCAGGGTGATTCTATCCCAACTTTAATAATGTTTCCCGAATGAAAAAAAAAAAAGTGCTGTCAATTTGCCATAAAAATTATTATTAAGACAAAAACTGTGCCTGCTCAGGATTCAGTTTTTTAAATTTCCTTCCCTCATAGATTAGTTTTGATTGGGGTGGCTGGGGGGCAGCAAGAATATTTTGCAAAGTTGAAATTCAAGGGATTAGTGTGGTCTCTAATTGCAGTTATAGCCTGGTTTTGTTTTTCTTTTGTATATGCAATGACACAGCTGTCTAAAAATGTCATGTGAGATCATGAATCAAAATAATCTGGCTATTGACTGCCATTTTAATTTTTTTGTGGAAAGGCTTTCTCTTGAATAGCTAGCTTCTTTCTTTNTTTTGGACATGGTTATTTTTCACTCCTCTTAAATAACAGATGGGACAGACCAGAAGAAATGATGCTCAAAGATGACAGGATTTTGCACTTGCATGGGGAAGTGATTTCAGAGCTTGTTGGTGTTATTGTATGTTACTTCTCACAGTTAATTGAAGGAAGTCCTAGTCAAATGTAAATGCATCATCAACAACGTATCTGTAAAATGGAGGAGGCCCAGAGTTGTTGGAAATAAAACCTCTTGTGTGGTAAAGCTGGAAAGAAAATGAAGGGTTCACTGTAATTTGGCACAGATGCTTGTTTGGCAACCCTCCCATCTTTCTTATCTTGGCTGGTGTTCCATCAGTCAGTGAACTTGTATATGGATCATGATGCATGAGAAAAACACCTGTGATGTGACATAATATAAAGAAAAAGAAGACCCCAATCTGTTTTCCTTTACTGAGTAATCCATAGTTACTCTAACTGTTAAAACTATGATTTTTAGATCAGTTTTTCTGATGAAGTGCCTGTCACTTCAAAAAATAATAAATCCTACGTAAGATGAAAAAAAATCATGGTGTTTCTTCTCAAGATTTATTATTTCAGCCTGATTAATTTCCTGTTTGTCTGCTAACCACTGACAAAAGGAGAAACAAGTATTCTCCAACTATTCGTAAATCTAGAAAATGTGTAATTCACTGTATTACAGGTGGCTGTGTGTGGCCATAAATGATGCAGAGATTGATGCAGTGCTTCCCTCCATCAGCCTCTGGTCACGTATTTGCTTCCCTACCTAACACTGCTGTTCCAAGGCTTCACATCTTTCTAGGTGAAAATTCAGTTCTGATATGAGAAAGATGAGGATAAGTTGGAACTTCCGTCCTCATATTATAGTGTGAGAACAAGAATATATTCAGTTGGATTAGTAGCAAATTAAGTACTGGTTTTTGAAGGAGCAGTGTTTTGAGCTGTGTTTCATTAGGCTGTTGGGCTCATTGCCATAGATTTCCTTGGGTATTCACAGTGCTGAGAGAGAGAGACTTGGTATTTATATGGATGGCAGTATAAAAGGTTCTAGAACATACTGGCTGGGAGATAAATGTACTTTTTGAATCTGAAACCACTCTGACAAGTTAAAAGTTCGTGTTTAGGGCCTGAGACCAATAGAAAATTTGTTGCACCTGCCATTTGCACAATGGAGCATTACACAGGCTGCAGACAGGATCCTGAACTCATGAAATTGGGAACGACTTGTTTTGTTCTGGGGATCTTGGAGGGTAGTCGGAATGTTGATTTATTTAAATAACAGCATGTGTTTTCTCATGGCTACTGATATCTTGAAATGTATTGCAATTGTAACATTTTAACACATTCTTGTAAGATTTATTTTTGAGTAAAACACGGATTGGCCTTTAAGGGTGTATTGAAAGAATGTCTTACACAAAAGCTATATCCCCTTGCTTTCAGTTAAGTGCCTGAGCACTTCCAACAGGGTTTTTTAGCATGATGTTGCAGTTTATGCTGTAATTTGCAAATTTATGAATTAGTGGACAGTTGGAAGTTTGCAGTTTCTTTTACAAAACATAATCAAGTAATTGCTTAAATAGCTTTTTAAAAATAAAATTGGAGATTACAGTAGTATATTATTAAAATACTTTTAGAACTTATATTTCTGAATTAGTTTTAGTGATAATATAGCTGGCTTGGCCTTTTATATGTTTATGTCTTGGTTAGGGAAGATTGCTTCACTTGGGAGAAACAACCCAAGGTCTTCAAGCTTTTAAAATAATTTTATCATGACCTTTCCTTCTAAAGTTATAAACACTTTTCTGTTATAATTTACAGAGTCAGTACATTAAATTCTTTGAAATGGTTTTTGTCGATTTTTTTATCAAGTGTTTTTCTTTCCTTCTTGATATATGTCTTTCCTTCAAGGATGACAAAGGTGTACTGTTGAATGGCATTAAATACCTCCAGGCTACCATTACAGGCCATATATTTTTGCCAAATGAAAGAAAATGTAAGGAGTCTCTCTCCAGTGATGTCAGTCCTGTGGGGGATATTGTAGTGTAAAATGAGCAGGAGATAAAAAGGAGAAACAGTTGTTTGTACTGACATAGTCTATGGATATTTGGGAGGGACGATGGAGTTACATATGAAGGAGTAAAAAACATACTTTATTTCTGTTCCAAATGGTGGTGGGATTTTTAAATGGTTTTAAGGACAGCTCATGGTGATGAGTGTGCTGGTGTGCTACATATGTTAGAGTGCAAGCAAATAAGAGCAAGTTATGGAGTTATTGTGGCTTAATGCTTAGCAGCTCAGAGGAGGGTGATCATTGCTGCCATCCCAGTCTGCTGTGAGGTAAGACACGTTCTCCTCTGTCCATCCCCGGGTGTTCTTTGCTTTATCTCTCTGAGAGTTTGGCAGGTCACATTATCTGGCTGCTTCAAACGTCTGCCTGTAAAATGAGTGGTGCATCCTTTCTCTTCATGTTTTGTTTTTAGATTTTAGACTAGATACGAAAAAATGCACTTACACATGTGCTCTAAGTGTATGGTATGATATAATAGAAATGGTCTTAGTAGGTATTCATTTGGACTGGGGCTACTACTTCAAGTAAACATCAAAGAATTCCTCTTTTTAGGAGTTTGTTAGGAGCTACAAGTATTGTGTATACAACTGTGTATACAATACTTAGAACTGACAGTATCTTATATAAGTAAGATTAATACTTCACATTATGAAGCCAGGCATTCAGGTTCTTGGTTATATTTTGTTCAAAATGTAGTTGGTCTAAAGCAAAGGACACCCCACCAAATATTTTTTCTGAGAATGCGGAGGAAAGGTTTCTTAATGTTTAGAAATACAGTGCAGTGCAACTGCTCTGAAAATGTTCTGTCTGTGTTTTGGATCAGAGGTTGGGGGTTTTTTTTCATTTTCTCTTGCTTTTATTTTCTTAGAGAATCCTTGCTCCATATTTATTTTATCTCTGTGAAAACTTGTAAGGAATGACAAAATTTTAGATTGGGTTTTGAGTATTTTCTTTGAAGACTGATTGCTGTGGCATGGAAGTTCTGAACATTTCACATAGAGCCACACTTCTTCAGCCATTGTAGCAAATGGTGAGGTACTTAAATTTTGTATTACGGCTGCTGGGTATCAAGTCAATGATGAGAGACCCAAGTTAGAAGGCGGAATGCTTCCTTCTGCTCTTGATTCTGTGTCAGGATGAGAGGCTTGAGACAAAGTGGGAGCTGTCTACCTTCAGTTCAAAGGAGGTATAGGAAAGTGTGATGGGTCGAGGCAACAGAAGAGGTAGAAGGAAAAGGGATAAATGAGGAAGAGCAGGAAGAAAAGGTTGCATGAAGGAACTGAGGGCAATATAGACTGAAACAGCTGGTTTTAAACCAAATCTCCTTTTTATGACAGCTTTCCCTGTTTCCTATTTTTGCTCTCAAAACTAGACCACCTGCAAAAGAAAATTATAAAAGGAAAGAAGAAACTGTTAATAGATCTTTAACCCTTGCTCATTATTGACCAACATCTGGGGAGGCAGGATGGAAAGGTTTAAATGGAGCTTTGCCATGCACGGCCCTCTCAGCTACCACCTGTGTCAGCTGTTGCAGGAGCATGGGTTTATTTCACAGAGTTCCTCCTTTGAGATGTATTCCACAGCCCCTAGTTCAAAACATGCTGGAGCAGACTAGTGTCCTTGAGAGAAGGCATTCTTCTAGGTTTGTTGTCCTCTTTAGAAACCCGTTGGCCAGTGTTAATCAAATCTGTCATGGGGATAGAAGTTTCAAAGAGAAACTAATTCTAGTTAATGCTAGCTAAGTCTTGTCACTGGGTGTCTGAAAATTATTAAATTGCAGAAAAATTGTGTAAGAGAACATTCTCATGCCCTGACAACAGAAAAAATACTATTGGTGTTCAAATAACGTGGCTGTTGTCTACTGATTTTAAGTCTCCTGGGATATAAAACTTAAGATAGGGAATGTCAGAACAAGGAGTCTGTGGCACCTCATTTGTAGAGTGTTTGTAGTGTTGGGCAAGGCCCTTATAGAATAGTTAGGTGTTTTCCTATATGCCCGTCTTCAGACTTCCAGGTGTTGAACAGCAGGTCAGTGCTCAGCCTAAGTTTTGAACCTCTACAGTCCTATATTGATACAAAATAGCCTTAGAACTTTGGCAGCCCACAATAGCATAATCTCATTTCAGGTGACAGCATTAGTTTTGGTGTCTGTTTCCCATTGTGAATATTGGGAAAAGTAGTCTTCCATTGCAGAATTTCTATGAAGATTTCACAGGACTGCTTTGAAGATTGATTTGCTAATGATTTTGAAGCCTTTAGTCTGGTGAAAATATCTTTAAGATTTGTGTGGTATTTGTAAATTCAGTGTTGTATAATGCTATAAAGCAAAAAATATACAACATGTAGATATGGAGCCACATTTAGTATGGAAATGAGAAAAAGCCGTTGCTAGAATGAGGTCACTCCAGAGAAATCCGTATGTCTATGTGATTCTACAGGAAGTTCAGAAGCTGGACACAGCCTTTAGGATCTCCCCAAGGCCTGGAAATGACTGCTAGAGCACTAAGTGGCATCCAGCAGAGGTCTTCCAGCTTCCCTTACTGCAGCTCACCTACCTGATGCTATACTCACCACTGCTTGGGTGGGAAGCAACTGGCCCCACTTAATCTGTGTCTGCCTGTCCTGGTAGTTGGATCTTGGTTGTGGACAGGGGAAGAGATGTCCTGATGTCCCTGGAAACAGTGACAAGGATCAGATATCACGGCCAGCTGAAACTGGACCAAAATTTGCATTGCCTTCCAGTGCACCAACTACACTGTCAATTGGCTGGATGTCAACTAACCGAATTTAGTTTTTATGGACAGCTTTCTTTCTGGAATCCTTAATTTTTGAGCACTCAAGTGTGCGATAATAAATATCCTCATAGTTCTTAGTGTAGCTTTGTGTGCCTCTGTTACCTGAAGAGTATTTGATAATATTGTATGTCACAAGCAGATAATTTATTTATTGGGGAAAGGACTTTCTGGGGGGTAGAAGGAGGGTAAGATTTTGTCTTCTATAATCACATTAGCAGTGGTGTGATGACAATTGCTTTCACTTGTTTTTGCCAGGTATGGCATGGCTGTGTAGAACTTTCATGTACTATAATTAAGTACACTATAGGAAACTGTTCTATATGAAAAAGTCATTTAATACAGCAGTTTTATTGTCTTCATTGCTACAAAAAGACTTGGTACCTCAGTTTTTTGGTAGATCTTGATACAGTAGACAAACATGAAAGGATTGGAAAAATTGGAAACCAGAGTTGTCAGAAATGCTGAAACATAGACATGATCCAAACTTCTGTATTAATTTCCTTCTTTGTAATCAGGCCAAGCTTAAAGAGGGAGTAGATATCACTTAAACAATTACTCTACACCAGTGAGTACTTAATAAGGAGAGGACAGTTGCTAGATACTTACGGGGTTTGTTCTTGCTGTCCTGAGAACAATTTGTGTCACATCCTCCCTCTTTCCCTTCTCTCAGTAATTCGTATGCTATATTGGTGAGGTCAGATTAGTGAACAAACAATACTGCATCTATGTGTCAGTTGTATAGAATTGTGCTTTCTATGGCAGGTTAACTTTCACTCTACACGTTTCATATTTCTTTTCTTGTTCTCAGTTTTCTTCTCTCCCCTTCTGTCTCAGCAGAAGTCTTCTAGGATTGTGGCTTCTGAGGTTACTATGTGACTGGACATCTGGAGAGAAAGAAGGGGGATTGTACCAAGACAGGGAAACCTGTTAAGTTTTAGAAGTGCTTTGCTCTTCCATTGAAAAGCCACAAATGCAGCTGAAGGTGCTGTAACTTCTCTAATTGGGAAGTGTGGCCAGATATAAACAACCTCAGTTATATCAAAACTGAAATTTAAACAAAATGGTATGTTTTTTAGTGTAGCAGTTATCTTCCCAGAAAGGAACAGACAGCCTGACCAGCAGGTATTTAAAAAGGCTGCACTCAGCATACATTTAATTTTAGGTGTAGGCTTGTTAGTATAAGTAAATAATGTAAGTCTTGTGAGCTGTAACAATCCCTTTTCAGACATAGTGTTGTGCCATGTGAGTTGACCTGTCAGATTGTTCTTCTAGTTCATTTGCATTTATCATTCATAATCTCTACCTGTACTGGTGTTTGAATCCTTTTAAATGTGCCTTGGCCTTTCAGCTTCCTTAAGTTCCATCACGTGACTCTCACAGTTGTACCACTGTGATAGCTGCAAGGTGACAACAGATTTGCTCTTTAGAGGAGGGTTCTCTAACAATACTGGCTAAAACTGCAGCAGAGTACTTCTGTAGTTGCACACAACTTGAAGAGAGTGAGGAATCATTTATGTTCTTTCATACAGTATTTGATAATTTTCTGTCTCTGGAATTATTTGAGGATGAGTGGTGAACAGTGGGATTGCAAATCAGAAAGGTCAGAAATAAGGACAGAAAGTGAATTGTTATGAATACCTTTGTTCATAATCCTAAAAGATGTGAGCATGAAAGATGTGAATGAAGGAACAGCTAAAAGAACTTCAGAATTAATTTCTGAATAACTTTTCTGTTGGTTTTTTAGTGCAATGTTGAGTAATTGCTCAGAAAATAGAATAAGCTCCCCTTACTGAAAACAGGCAATATACCAGAAATGTTAGAGGCTGCATTTTTTTCAGAATAGAATTTGTTACTATCTACTGTTTTCAGTCATAGACTTAAAGCTTCTGAATAACTATTAAATCATTAAAGCTCCTGTTTTATCAGCTTACCTACGTTAAAATGGTCTGATTAAAATGTCTCATTTGTAGACCACTAGAACTCTTTTGACGTTTTAGATGCCTTATTACTTAGGTAAAGTCACCAAAAAAGTTTATCCTACATTGGAAACAGATGTGCAACCAACATTTTTGTAGGGGACTTTCGTTCCTCAGTAACAGTGACTGTGCTTGTTTTATTCTCTGTTCTGGCACTGGTACAGTGTATGATTAAATTTGTCTCATGCTAGCTGTAGCAATGAAACCACACACACATTGCAATGTAACAAGTCTAGAGAAGTGCATTTCAGACTGAATATGAAACAGTCATCAGGAATATTTATTCATTCTGTTGAAGTTTCACCCTGCATTACAAAGCAGACCTGCAGAAAAAAAAAAGCTCTTGCACAAATGTGTTTCAAGTTTGTTGTCGGCACTTCTGTGCTGCCTGAAGAATGGAGCTGGTGATAACACTCCATTCTGAAATCCTTAATACTTCCAGAGTTTCTTTATTCTTGCTATTTCTTCCTCCCCACCCACCCTGAGAAAACATACCACATTTTTAAAATTTGTTTCAATGGCCAAGAGAGAGATCTGGGTTCAGACTAGCGCTTAGGAGTTATACCTGTGTAATAATCCTTACAGTTGAGGGGAGGGAATAAAGCTGTGATATCCAGATTTTCTAAAGAGCAGCTGGCATCATGTCCAGGTATTTTGTACTGATGTGGTCTTGCTGTGGGGTAGCAAATACAAATACAGGTTTGTCCAGATCAGAGTGCACTGAGTTGGAACTGGATAGTAAGCTACAGTTAACTCAGTAATGTTTGGTAGTGTCACGAGGTTATCTAGAGACAGATGTGGCCCTTTGTGAATATGAAACTTGAAGCTCTTTGTGTTTGGTTTTTGTTCAAATGGCAGCATAATCTCTGGTTTGTCTGGTGTCTCTGTCAGGTGCTCAGTTTTCTCCCCAAGATGATTTTCATTAGTGACAAACTCATGTCAGGAGCTGTGGAAGCTAAGTGTCATTATCTTTGAGTGTTCAATGCAGATTTTTAGAATCCATGTGTTATAAATATGGTGAGCCAAATCAAAATAAAAAAAATCAAAAATTTATTTTACTATTATTTAAGAAAAAAAATTTAAAAACCAGAAACAAACAATAAACAAACAAATAGCCAAATTGCAACGAAATAAACACAAAGCCAAGCCACAACACAGTCAGAATTCGATCGAAATCACAAACGGATGAGACTGGCCCGCGCCAGTCTCCCTGTCATCCGCTTCCCCGACCTGTTCTCGGAGTCTTAGTTTTATACCCTTTTTTCTCCCGCAGGGCAGGTTTTTCCTTTGAGACAATGGGATTATAATATACATGAGTCTTTCTTTAAAGTTTTTAATTTTTCCTGAATCGAGTTTGAATGGGGTCCGGAGATTAGCAGGGAAACAGTTTTCAGTTGCAGAGTGGGGTCTCCCTGCCAGACAGTCCGATGTTTAGTGTGAAGCCTGAAACTCCTGAAACTCGGCGGGGGTGGCGGCTGTGCTGCTCGCTGATGATGGTTTGGGTTTGTCACGGATCTTACAACTCAGTTCACTTGATGGTTCTGTTTGTGACTCCAAACTGATGGTTCTGTTTTCCAATTTAGCTGGTCTCCACACCTGGGCTCATTGTGATTCGGCCTTTCATTTGCAGATGTAACTGGCATTCCTGAGTCTCGGTGCTTCTGCTAGTACTTTTCCATTACCTGCAATCTTTTAATTTCTCATGCCCAGATTAATATACAGAGCATATATACAACACATGTTATAAATCTGTTTCAGAATGCTGTTCTCGGTGAGGGTTCTTCTGTTTCATCTGGCACTTGCTGGTTTTAAGGTAGAGGCTCTGAAGTGAGGAACCTTTTATTATAAATGTATGGGGTAGCTGAGAGTAAGGTATGAAGATGGTTGCAAGGTCATTTTGCTTACAGACTTAAATGTGAGGATCTGTGATGTGAGCCATCACACTTTTGAATGTGCCTTCATGTTTTTGTGTAGCTTGTTGAGAGCGAATGCTATGTTTCTGAGTAAAAATTCAGAATGTTACTGGTGTTGGATTTGTGCAAACGTGAACCCGAATCACTGTCAAAAAAAAAAAAAAAAAGAGTGAATAGGCAAAACTTCTGAGTTATTTTTAGATATCTTTTTAGTATTGTTGTTCATTCCCCGGGCAGCCAGTGTGAGGTATTCTGCCACCAACACGGACCAGTGTCTGCAGGCAATTTCGGCAATAGCTTAGTCTTCAGCAATCCGCAGAGTATTCCAACTGTTGGCTTTGGCTCCGGTTTCTGCTTCTAGAATAATTCAAATGTTTCTTTCTTGAGGCATCTGGTTTGTTTTTGGAAGGTGGAGTAGAAGGCCGATGCATTGCCGTCTGCCCTCGTTGTCCGGGTCAGGCGGTGTGGCCCGAAGGGACAAGGTGTTCCGGCGGGGCCGGCGCTCCCTCTGCCAGCCGGGCCGGGCGCCGCGGACCTCTGCGGCTCTCCCTGCCGCTGCCTTGCTCCCTTCCTGCCTCTGCTTGACAGAGAATTCACCTGAAGCCTGCAAAGCGAGCCAGTCACATGGGCAGACTGTGCCAGATACAGCTGTAATCTCGGGCTGAAAAATTGAATTTGTCCTCCCCTTCTTCCTGCTCTTTTGCATTCGTTTTCCGATTCAGGCATGCAAGCTCTGAGTTGCACAGCAAATGGAGACTTAATGTAACTATTTCTAAAGCGTCTGCTGGCAAGAAAACTCTGACGTCAGCAAAGTTAGGGTGAGGTTTTGCTTTGGCACATTCAGTCGCTCTGCTCTAGAATAATGGCATGCTGGAATGGAAACGGGGCTTGGGGGGTGTCACTGGGAGTCATCCTTGGAGCCTGCTGCTCGCTGTACGTCTTTTGTGGGTAGAAAATGTACTTGATAAACTATGTTTTGTCGCATTTGTTTATTACAGGCATTTCAGAATATTATGTAAATATTTGTGCCTGACACTATTGCCTGACAGGATATTGCTTTTAGCTCTTTAAACTGCGGTTACAGTAACAGTTCTTTGCTGGTGTTTCGAGTGAAGGTATTTTTTAGAGGCAAACTAAATATATTGCTAAAGGACCTCCTCCCCCCCTCCCCAGTGTTAACACTAGGTTTAGATAAGGAAAAAGAAAATAAATCAGTAATCATCTACTACAATTTGAAATTCTTAATGGTTAACTTGCAAGTAGAAAGAAAGCAAGGACTCAAAGACACTCTGAATTTATGACTCACCAGAGAAACTGGTATTTTAGATTAAAGATGAACAGAGATTTGACTTTTTTTTATTGCTGATTAAACAAAAATCTATGACTTGAAAACAATTATTAAAGGCTGTGTGTTATATTCAGTTTAAGGTACTTGTTTCATCTAAAATTTATCAGGATGGAGGCAGCTCAGCAAAGCTATATTTAAGGCCATCAGAGCAGAACTGTGGATACCACTGTGACAGAATCAAGCTGTAGGGTTGCAGCTGATTTTAAAAATAAGAAGCTTTTGTGTTTGCATATTGTTTGTGCTGCTTTTTAAAGGGAGAAATCATCTAAACACTTGAGGGCTGGATCTCAGGTTTAGGCTGACAGGTACTCATGGCTAGAGGCAGCATCTTCTGCACTAATTCAGTTTACCAGATCTCATATTTCTGTGGTCTAGGAAGCTTTTAAATCTGACTTAAGGTGTTGGGGTTTTTTTAAACATTTATTAAAAAGGGTACAGTTGAAGGCATATTACCAGTGTTACTATTTAAAAACCACAAAGTATGGTTTTACCTCAGAACCTGAAATAATACAGGTTTGTTTGGAGACTATAATTAGGAAGTGTTTAGCAGTTCTAAATAATGGAGAAAATAAGCACAGTAGCTTTTCTAGGAATTGCATTATGCTTGCTTCGTATTTTCTGCTTGTAATTGTTGGAGATAGATGATGTGTCACAGTCTGTTGCATGAAGGAGCCCAACTAACGATGTTTCTATAATTATGGAGAAAGAGCTGGTTAAGATTATGCTTTGGAGGAAGATAAGTAACATCCAACACAGAAAGGGTATGTGAGTTTTAATGTGAGGGTGTGAGTGGAGGGGAAAAGGCTTTGCAATCCCCCCTCAAAAGCAGGAGGGCTCAGGAGTTGTATTTCAGAATCACTGTGTTGTGAGGCCTGGCAATGGAGGTGTAATTCGTTAATTTAAAAGTAACAGAGTAAGTGGAATAGTGCGGCTACATGTTGCATACACTCATTTGTGTCACTGTGCACTAAGAACTGCAGTAGCGTCCTCAGCTGGCAGAGGAATATCACTGTAGGTCTTCTGCAGGCCTTTTTTGACTTTGTTGGTAAATGTGTGAAACATAACAGAAAACCTTTGAGTATTTATTTTTTAAAATTTGGTGGGAAGCTTTCTGACCATCCAGAATGTGGCAGTGCTGCAAGGGCCTCGTCAGCACTTTGAGACCCAGTGTGTCACCTGGCTAATGCAGTGGCCTGCAGGAGATTCACAAACTCCCCTGTGTTGATTCGTGCTTGGACACCATTATCAAGGTAGTAAAGCCTAAGAAAGTTTCACAAGATTAAGCCTTTAAAGCCATGAGTGGGTGTGTTTGCGATGACTTCTCTGCCCATTCTATGCAGCAGTGGTTGTGCGTAGAGAAACTCTGCTTATTCCTCAGTCTGTGTTGACGTCAGTGAAAAATGTTTGGAAAAACTTTCATGAACCTGACTAAATCCTGCTGTGTGCTGACATAGCATATCTTTTGGCATGGTATGATGTTGTTGTAGGTGGGATAATTGTGCCGGCAGAATAACTCCTCCTATTGGCATGTATTGTTTTTCCAGCATAGGTACAGCATCAGATGTACTTTAAATGACTGGCATTCAGCTTTTTCTTGCTTTGTGCTTTTAAACTAGTGCTTGCACTAATTACAGTGCTAGTGGAGTCTGCCTGTAAATGCTGCTAGATCATTCCCCTTCTCTTGTGCCGAATGGGCTCTATCTTTTCAACCTGGTGTTTTTTATTTATTTATTTGCAGCAGGACTAGAATAATCTTTTCCATTAATTCTTTCTTCCAAAGACGCATCAGTAAGATTCAAATTTTCACCTAGTGTATTCATAAGCAAAGATCTGCAGCTAGTCTGTTTGCTTTCCTTTTCCAATGTTCTCCCTTCGTTTTACATTAAGTTCAGCTGTGAGATAAGTTTCATGGTACTTCTGCCATTTCCTGACGCCAATGGTTTTTCTGGAGGCCGTGAATTTCCTGTCTGGAAGCTACAGGCAGTGTTTCTGGCAGGATGGAGTATTTTTGTTTCCCTGGCTAGACCTTTCCCTGTCTTTGTTTTTGTCTCTTTTTCTCTCAGTTTTTTTTTTTTTNTTTTTTTTTTTTTTAAATCTTGGTCTGTATTTGATATTACAGCAGTTAATTTGGAACTATCATTACAAAAAACTGACTTGGCAATTGGAAATATAACCAATGCAGGATTTTTCAGTTAACATACTTGACAGAATAAATTAATAGGTCAGGCTGCACGAGAACTGAATGTGTTTTGCTGAGTTTTGACCTAATCTCACCTCTTGAGTGAACACGAGTGGTTGGTTAGGCTGGTGCAACTTTGTACCTGATCTGAGGGCAGTTTCAGAAGTTGTGGCCGTGAGACAGTTCAGGAAAGTCTGTCCTAGTTTCTGTCTGTATCCTTGAATTGCTGCTGCCAGAATAGACAGGCATGGATTATTCAGTCATCCAAGCTTTTCTGAAAGTTTTATATTGAATTATATTTACCAAAATTATTGGTTTCCTGTAAAGATATATCAAAGGAGACCAATGCAAGGCAGTTGTTCAGTTCTCAAGGGCTGAGATACTGGCAAAGTGAGTTACTGTAAGTTCAGAAACTGACCAAATTCTTATCCTCATGGTAAGGTCTCCTTAGTCAGCCTAACCTGATGTTGCTGCAAGAATTCAAAACTCTTACTAACTTTTTATTAACCCTAACTCCCTTTTAATTAGTTTGCTTTAAAAGTTTTATGCAAAGTATATCTGTATATACTTGGGTTTTTTAAATGGTAAAAAAGCACCAAATGTTTAAAAAAGTAATCCATTAATAGCTTCCAGCATTTCTTAATTGGAGGCAAAGCTATTTCAGGATTGGGGGGGTGTGGATGGGATACTGGTGTTTCTGGATTGTTTTCTTGTATTTTTTCTTTGTCTCCCTTGCCTCCAAAATAGAGTTTGATTATGCCAGAGATGAAACAGAGCTGGAAGATGCTGCCAGTCAGACAGTCAGTAATATCTCTCTTCAATGCAAGATAGAAGCACTGGCTCTTGCTGAATTTAAAATCATTAGGAAACAGGAACTGCAGTCTGCAACCTCTCATATATCCCCTTAAGCTGCTGTCTCTGGTATGCAGTTCAAATTCTGTCTATGTGCTCTCTCTGGAACTCCTGCTCATGGTTCCAGATCAGATCTACTACAATATTTGTCCCACCTTATGTCTTGGTACACTTTATTTGGTTTGTTTTTATAGTGGGGCAAACTTGTAAGCCCGCTTGAAAACAAAAGCTTGTCGGAATTCAGTATGTAGCCATTACTGCCTGACCAGGCAAAATTACAGACCTGAAATTAAATCTGCTTATTCTGGAAATTTGTTGGTACTGGTTATTTCCATTTTGGAACAGTTTTCTGTGGGAATGATCTTAGCATTCAGGAGTGTTGCAATGTTTTCCACTTGCAGGTTTGGTGACACTGCAGGAAACAAAAACTGTCTTTTGTTATTTCACTGGTGTAAATCTTTGCTCTGATTATTTTGCAATGTATAGTGTGGAATAAAAAGCAACTGCAGGAATGAAAGTATTAATACAGTTAGATTAAACCTTTCTTTTGGTAAAGAGCAGAGGCAGCTTGTACAGTTTTTAAATCCCTTAGTGTTGTTTTTACTTTTCAGATCACTAGCTAGTCAAATATTTTAGAACATTACTTATATATCTATATATAGTATAGATGCATAAAAATAAATCTCTGCACAATATTTAGAAGTGAAAATACATGCCCATCATTGCACTAAGAGAATACATTCGAGTTACTTTTGCAAGAAAAGCATTGTCCTAGTGCGAGGATTTTAATGATTAAAGGATTAAAATAGTTAAATGTTTTGGTGATTTTTGTTTTACTTCCTTCTTGGTTTTGTTGTGTTTTGGGGTTTTTTTTCCCTTTAGTGTTTCCAAGACTTTGGTTTTCTCTTGGCAGAGTTTGGTGTACGTTTGTTTGCAGAAGGCACCACAGTGCACTGGAGAAGCTTTTGACACGCAAGCGAGTGTGTGGTTCAACTAAGATTGCTCTGCTGAGTTAGATAAGGGAAAATTGCAGAGTCTTATTTGCAACAAACACAGGCCTGCAGATGCACAAATAGAAAGCATCTCTTCACTGAGTTCTTAGCTTTGGTTGACCACACTGCACACAATATACCCAGATTTAATGCTGCTGGTTTGGAAAATTAATGTTTCTGGAATTTAAGAAATTCTCTCCCCTTTTGCCATTAGACTGAGGGAGGCACTTTGAGTGTACTCTCTTCTTTACAGGCATTATCTGCCAGCGGAAGAGTTTTGCCAGTCATTTGTTCAGAGACTTTCAGAATGAGTTGAGCAGCTTGCAAGACTTCCTTTCCTAATAGCAGCTGTCATGGACACATGATACAGGATGTATTGCTCATACATTTCTAAGGAAGAAGCATAACTTTTTTTTTTTTTTCATAAGCCTGCTGAAGATTTTTCTAGCTGTCAGGATTGGTTTGTCATGTGCAACATACCACTGTGAATTTTAAAACAACATTGTGTATCAGTTCACTTTTGACAATTCTAATAGAAGCTTAGGTAGGTTTCTCTGTATTTTAAATACTGTCAATCTTTCGATTTTCATGCCAAATCAGTTTGACTCTCTCAATCCTTGAGCCCAAGTGGGTTCATAGTCAGTCTGTTTGTGTCATTGTTTTACAAACAATATTGCTTTGTTCTGTAAGTGAAAATAGAATTTCCAGATAATTGACACAGGACCTTAACAAAAAATAAAGTGCAGTCAGAACAAACTGAGACATTGTAACCGTCAGTAGAGGTAATTTAGTCTCTGCCTCACAAATGCTTTTCTCTTAATTCTTGTATGATAGTATCCATGAATATCAGGGGGTTTTAATAACATTGAATCATAGGATTATGTGGGCTGAAAGGGACCTTAAAGATAATCTTGTCCCAACTCCCCTGCCATGCATCGGCAGGAATGCCACCCACTAGATCAGACTGATCAGGGTCCCATCCAACCTGGCCTAGAAAACTTCCAGGAATGGGGCATCCATAGCTTCTCCAGGTAACTTGTGCCAGGGCCTCACTGTGCTCTGAGTAAAGAATTTCTTCCTAACATCTAACCTAAATATCCCTATAAAAAGTCAAGAGAGACTAATTATTAGAAGACTTTCCCTAAAGTAAACTGACTCTGCATTTTAGAGGCTTCCATATGTTAAAGCAACTCCTGTTGCTCCTGGAAGACTCCTTGTTCCTCACTTGGCACTGGTCTAATGGCCTAATGTGCCAAGCTGGCTTAGTCCAGAGAGTTTGACTTCCTCTCAAATTAAGGGTAAGGGCCCTCCCTTGTTCTGCTTACTGTCCTGATACGGGCATGTCCCAGATCCTGTCAGCACCTTCACTGTGCCCACTGCGAGCTCCAATGTGAAATTAGTGAGTGAATGTTGGCATGGTACTTGCTGGGAACTCTGCTCCCAGTCTTTTGGATTTACATAAATTAAGGAAGTGATGTTATTTCACTGCAGCTGTTTTTCTGCCATTTAAAGATGAGATGCGAAGTTTAAGTTTTGACATGGCAGATTTCTGAACGTTTTGAAAAACTTGAGTTAGTTGTGGATTTGGGTATTCTGTTTTGGAATAAGGGTCTCTGCAGCTATCAATACTCAATTGTAAGCATGAAGAAATGAGATGTAATTTACTAAATGATCAAGTGATTTTCACTCTGGAAAGGAATTACTACTAGTAGAGCAACTCCAGTAACTTTTAAGAACAGAACAATAAATGTTCTTCATGCTTTAAGAAAAGCATTCACATATGTGGCTCTTAGAACAAAGCCAGATAGAAAGTAAAAGGTACCTTCCCGCAAAAGTGTCTGAAAGGTAAGACTTACTTCCATAACATGTAAATTACCATACTGGTGCCCTTTTTCAAAGGAGAAAAGTCATAATGAAGTAAAATTTGCATGAGCATATATTTAGTTTTACATGGTTCAGTTTGATTTAAGTGAATTATTTAAGAGGCTTTGACGACTTTTTTTGCATCCTGTGTGTCATACTGTAACGAATCATTGTAAATGTTTAATAAGTATCTGTGTGTCTGAATTTGTGCTAAAAGCTTCAGAAATCTTCTGGTACAAATTTGTTAACTTTTTTTTTCTAGAATTAACTGTTCAGTTTAATCCAAATACTATCAACCCTTTATTTCACCTTCTATTAGAAATCAAAGTTAGAAGACATCAAAAATGCCACACAAATTAAGTTGAAGTGTCTTTAACCTTTCAAAGACCTCTTCAGTCTTTGAAGCACTACATGGAAAATGTTGCTCTTTTTGATCTTAGATTATGAAGGGAAATATACTGAAAGAGTCATAAAGGTATTCTTCTAATTGTTGCACTTAAGCATTTCACCTGCACAAAATGCATTTGCCTAACACAGTATGTGCGTTATGTTACCATTAAATTTTATTTTTCATCTCAGTGCATATGAAAGTTCTGCCAGAACCTTTGTTGTTTCAACATAATTTCCATCTGTTTTCTTCCAAGTTGCAAAGTGTTGGTTCTGCTTGTACTAAATCATATGTAATAAAACCAAGTAAGAGCCCTAACGTGCCCTGACACCATGTGCATTGACATGACTATAGTGAGATGTTTTTAATGGGACAGAGTGTTGCAGAAGCACATAGATGTCAACATTTAAACTTGTCAGAGAAGTTAAAACTTTTCCAGGCTGTTCATGACTCTTTTAACTCAGCAATGCCAGATGTATACTTGAACCTGAGGCATGTGTAAAGTGAGTAGGGGTATACTCTTTTAGGAATCCTCAGGCAAAAGTGTTTGTATTTTCTCCCCAGTTTTAAAAACTGTGGTGGAATGAGCTGACATTTAAGGAATGGCCATTGAAATGAGGTATTTGTTTGCCATTTCAATATCCTATGTGCTGGTATTTCATTTAGTAGCTTCAGCTTTTGCATATTTTTGTTTTACATTTTATTCCACTATGTTTATAGTTCTTAGACCATGGATTAAATGAAAAGGAAAATTTGTTTTTGATGCCTCTTCTAGATGATTAGAGATTCTTCTATGTTAAGAACATCACAGCATAGAAATTTTAGGATATTGTGTGATTGACAGGAGGTCCTCATTGGAAGAGGAAAGCAGGAGATATCTGTGATGATGGTTGCAATTCAAGCTCTGAAGGTTTTTTTTTACAGCTCTCTTTAAGCTGGATCAGTGCATTTCAGAAAGCAGCTAGAGAGTATGGATGTTGGGAATTGCAGATGTCAGAAAGGAAGCTATTAAGAGTCAGTTTTAATCAAGAAGTAGCTTTCAGTATGCTAACAGAGTTAGTGGTTAAATGTTGAAGGAGCAAATGCCTAAGATGGAGAGTTTGTTGGGAACAGAAGGCTAGATTTGCCATTTAAGCACCAATTACACAAGAGAATATTTAAGGTGTTTTAGTGATGATGTAGTTACATCTATGTTTATGGTGGGTTTTCTCCTTTCCTACACTGATATTTAAGCCTGCCTTTGTTTTGCAAATATGTGTGGGGCTGTTTGTCCTGATGACAGACTCTGATTTTTTGCCTCTGTACACCAGATTGTGTAATGGAAGAGCAAGCAGCATGTGAGCTTGTGCCTCTGATGTGTTTGGAGGACAGTTAGGAGCATGAGGGAGCTGATTTTCCCCAGCAGCTGGTTAATGGAGATAGGCATTCGTCACTCTTTTCTTGCAAAATCAGCAGGGTTATTCTCAGCTGCACTTAGGGCATTTCCAAAGTGTTTTGAAATCGATGAGAAAAGCAAAGGTTGTGCCATGGAGAGCCATATTAAAAGACACTCATCACCCCAATCATCTCTTGAGTTGAAATCTTCTCCTTTTTCAAGTTTATTCCCATTTCCTTTCCCTCCCCCTCCATTATATGGTCAGCAATACCATTTTCTTAAATGAGCATGGTCATAAAGAACCATTGAAGGAATTTAGCTGGATGCTCATTAGGTTTCTCTAAAAAATAGTTTAGGCAGGGTTGCAGAAGGAACAGATACCAGCTTAATACTTAGTAGGTGACTTGCAACTGCAAATGTCATTTATGCATCTTCAGCTGACAAGGTGTGTTTGTGCTGTGGCAACTGGTGTTTTGTGGTAAGTCTGTGGCACAAATGGAATGCAAAGCATGGCTGGAATTCGGATTTGTGGTAGGGCTTTAGGCATGGCAGGAGGCCAGAAATATGGTTTTCTGTAGTCAGTAAGTGCTTTTGAGGAAATGTTGAGAACAGTGGTGAACTTTACAGTTTTAGGATTTTCACTCTGGTTTTTCTGTCCGCTTTCTGTTGCCCATATTAGTTTCTTCTGTGTGTTGACAGAGTTCATACTGGTCACTGAGAGTAATGCAAAACTTGTGATGTATGTTGCCTCAAAATCAGATTGTTTATTATTACCATAGTTTGTGTGTCTCAGCTCATTTCAAGTAGTTGGATTTCAGAGCTTCAGTTTGCACACGGCATGTCCGCTTCGTGTGGACTCGTTGTTACTGGAATAATACAGGCATTGTGTTCTCTGGCTGCACAGAATCAAGTATTTTTTACTTCTTTTTGTCAGCAGAAACATGCAGATGCTGTGTTGGGTTGGGCAACATGAGAACTGGCCAGTGCACCAGATTGTGCTAGTAAAGCTTTTATGATTTTGTACAGCTCTGATCATTGTTAGCATTGTAACATTTGTTTTCATTTTTTCCTCTAATAAATCATCTGCTAAATCTTTTCACTTCAGCAAAGTCATCTTTGAACGTCACTAGAATGTCAGTCCAAAATTACTATATAAGGAAGAGCTTGGCTTTTAAAACTAGTTTTATGCATTTAAACCTAAAGAGCAGAATTGATGATTGTCGGAAATAACTGGCAACTTTTCTTTTCAAAAATCTTGTCAAATTTTCCTTAGAAGAGAAATCTTCTATTTTAGAGAGACTGCTTGTCGGATCCCATTATGCAGAGAGAACTATGGGATGTACTGGGCTCTTTTTTTACAGCATGGGAGAATCTTTGTTTATTTAAAAGGAAAAAAAGTACAACTGGTTCATCACCAGAACTGCTATTTCTTGATTTTGTACATCTGTTGGAACTGGCAGAAATGCTGTAATACACATTCTTTCCTCTCCAGAGAAAGGGAGGAGGGGAAGACTTGTACTCATAGACTTGGCTCTGTCACTGTGTTTACTTCCTACCTTTTTCTGCTTTTTAAAAAAACAAACAAAAGCACAACAACCCCCCCCCCCCCAAAAAAAAACAAACCCAAAAACAAACAAACCACAAAACTAAACAACAGCAGACCTTTTGCCTGAAATGAATGCTTTGCTTGCTGTTCATTTTGTTCATGAACTCTCCTGACTTAGGAGGTTGGCACTTTCCACTGCCCTGGTGGTATCTGTGTGAACATACTACTGTTAGGAACTATCTAGTTATAAAAATGCTTTTAAGATTAATCTTGCACTTCTAAACATACAAATTTAATTGTCAGCAATGGACTGTATCTGTAGTGTATTTCAGACAGTCTACCAGTTGTGTCTGTCTGTGATATAACATAATACCAAGATCCTGGACACAATGATGTCTTTTTCTGTCAAAATTATGGAGCAGGTTTTTTTCAGTTTAACCTTTTTTTTTAGATCAGGGAATGTTTTAGTTCATTTAATGAGAAACAGCGGCTGCAAAATTATTAAATTTGTTTTGGGAACAGGAGCAGGTAAAGCATCCAAGATAGATTTTTTTTTAACTAAAAATGTTCCCTTAGGAGGGATGGAAGAGTATGTTATGTTGTTGAAGTATTTAGACTTTTCATTTTAGACTCAGAGTAAGCTGAGATTATTTTTTTTAATATGTCACAATGGTAAGATTTTCCTTTATTAGAAAAAAAGAAGAAAGAAGAAAGCAGTAATAATTCAGCATTTGAAAAGGAGAATATGGTGGCTTTTTAATTCTGAAAAAAGCTCTAGGGGCTCAAAGTAAGACCTCTTTTTATCAGAACCAGGAGATGAACAGGTTGGGAGGTTTTTTGTGGGGGGGTTGGGTTTTTGTTGGGTTTTTTTCCCCCCCTTTTTTCTCTTGTCTTTAATTTTTACACGTGAGGAAGATAGTATTCTTGTGGACTACTGCCGTACTGGGTGCTAGTCTAAACTGAGTAGTGTTGTCTTGGCTACCTGTGACTACACAGCTCCCTGTGGTGGTCTGAAGAGGGCCCAGCATTGGATCTGCCTGCATTGCTCTGGTGAGAGGACAGCCTGTGGGCTATTTCTGTGTTTCCTCTTTGGAGAGGGATTCCTGTTTCCGCTGCTGGTCAGCTGTCTCCTAAAACTTCCTTAGTCTTGACTCAAGCAGCTCAGTGACCCCGTTCTGGAGACTACAGCACGTGTTTGGATTTGTGCCGGTCTCCAATGGGTGTGCAGACTGCTTACCTCTTACAAACAGAGGCATTAATCTCTACATTCCTTTGTTTCTACCTTTGGACTTAGTTTTAGTATCCAGTTTCTGATTTTATCTTTTGGTAAGGTCATAGAAACCCATTCACGCCTTTCTGGGGGATCACTTGGGAAACAATGGGGAAAGAAAGGATTCTGGCAGTACTTTTGCATGCAGATTTGCAACACTGGTGTCACATAAGAAATACCTTCTCCTTCTGTTACAGATGCAGTTCACTAAAAGTTAAAAAAAATCCTTTTGTACAGTCAAGCTTCCAAGAAGTGGGAGTAGTTGCATGTTTGAGGAGAACTTAGTGGTTTTGGTTGGAGATGATCTCCCGCTTTTCCCTTTGCCAGAGGAAAATAGGAAGAGTTCTTTCTTTCTCATCATGGTGCAGTCAGTTAAGCAGCAGAGAACAGAAGGAAATCCTTGGTGTCATCTTGTACATAGGTAATAACTGAAGCTTGGTATGTGATGGGAATCTGGTTTGGGGGCTTCTTTTTTTTTTCTCTTACAGAAATATATCTGATAAAAAATTCAAATGTTGTCACCTTAACTGTAGTCTTTGCCTGCCCTTCAAGTTCTATATAATCGAGCAGTGTTGGCTGTCACTCACTCCGTGGATCTGCTCCCTGAAATATTCAGATGCCTTATGCTATAAATAGGCATACTTGTCTGAGAACCCTCAGATTTTGAGAATATCTCGAGCTGTTTAGCCACAGTGATTTAATTTCTGCTGTCAGTCTAAATGGTTCAAAAAACACTGAGAAATCTTTCTTTTAATTAACTGTATTGGATTTGTACTTGACCTTATCACATGTGCAGAAAATGTAAGGTAGAGAAAACAAAAGTTTCCAATGCTGTAAGCCTGTTGCTAAGCTTTATGGAGAACTTGCGTATTTACTTAGTTGTCACCTTGAGTTTTGGTAATTTCTACACATGCATAGACACATGCACACACTCACTTCCCTTGGGGGAGCAGGGGAATACAGATGCCTTCTCTGCACTGATTAAGTGTAACAAAGGTAGTCCTTGACCAGAAGGAAGTTTCAGGCTTGTTAAGATAAGAAGGATGTAAAGGCTAGAAAAAGTGGACAGAAAGAGGTACTGGGGTCAGATGGTGAGGAAAAGACGGTAGCAATAGGAATAACAGGTCTCTAGAGTGCTGTGACCTTTCAGAACCAATAGTGATAGCTGTGAATTTAATCCTGCTTTTTTTTTTCCATCTCTTCTAATACAGGGAATTCTTCTGAAGAATTTGCTGGAAGCAGATACATGTGAATTTTCTGCATGAAGACTCTCAAACTGGATTACATAATAATATGCCTGTATCCTCTGCCTCTATTTGACCCTTAAAAATGATTAGGATTGTATATGAAATTTAACCCCTTTCTGATGAGTGACTTAGACATGAGTTTACATCGGCAAATGGGCTCTGATCGGGACCTCCAGTCTTCTGCTTCCTCTGTGAGCTTGCCATCGGTTAAAAAGGCACCAAAGAAAAGAAGAATCTCACTGGGCTCACTTTTTCGCAGGAAAAAAGACACGAAACGCAAGTCTAGGGATTTAAATGGAGGTGTTGATGGAATTGCAAGTATTGAAAGTATTCATTCAGAAATGTGTACAGACAAGAACTCTATTTTCTCCACGTGTACCTCTTCTGATAACGGAACAACCTCGAGCAGCAAACCAAGTGGAGACTTTATGGAATGCCCCTTGTGCCTTTTGCGGCACTCCAAGGACAGGTTCCCAGAGATAATGACTTGTCACCATAGATCATGCGTGGATTGCTTGCGTCAGTATCTCCGGATAGAAATCTCGGAGAGCAGAGTCAATATTAGCTGCCCAGAATGCTCAGAACGTTTTAATCCTCATGATATTCGTTTGATATTAAATGATGACATCTTGATGGAAAAATATGAAGAGTTTATGCTTAGGCGATGGCTGGTTGCGGATCCTGATTGTAGATGGTGCCCGGCTCCAGATTGTGGGTATGTATTTTTGCTGTATTCGCAAAAAAGTGACAGTGTCAATACATAATTTTCATAGCATTATGATTTTTGAAAAGTCACTTGCTTTACTTTACTTAGGGTGCTGTTCTAGTTGTGCAAGTAGGTAGCAGGCAGAATTCTCTTCAATTAAAAAAAGACAAGAAATCAAAACAAATGAATATTAAGACAATAAGAGCCACTCCAAGCTACAACCACCTTCCAAAATAAAATGCTTTCTTGAGTAGGTTTTCATTTTTTTCTGCACAGAGGGAATTTCAGCAATGTCTTGCAACTTTTATTGGTAGATGCCTGCCATTTATTTACAGCAAGCAAAAGAAATTTAGATGTTGCACTGCCAGGGCAATGGTACAAAGTTCAAACTAAAGAGAATTGAATATTTGGTGACTGTAACTTAACTTATTAAAGCACACTGTGGAAAATTTTCCACTATTTTAACTGTGGAAAATGATTTAAGCTTTTCTTTGAATTAAAAGGCTTCTCCTGCTTCAGATATCTTCCATCTTGTGGCTGGTTGAGACAGCACTTGTTGCTTGTCAGCAGGATTCTGATGTAGGATAGTCAGCTTGTTCCTGCTTATTATCTGAGGAACATAATGTTTTAACTTTGGTTTAATACTTTAAACAGTTCTGAAACCGTGTTGAATTCTAAGTAGTCTGAATACTACTGAGCAGCAGCTCATCATGCTTTTGTGCTGCTGGTGTCTCATGCCATTGTTTGTGTTATCATACTGCTAAAGATTATAGGAATGACTGCAATCCAGATGTGCAGAGCACACTAAAAGCTCAGAGGCTGACAGCTCTGTTTCAAAGCCTCACAGATGAGCTATAAGTAGAATGAAGAAAAGGAAGGATACTTCAAGAGAACAAGCAAGATAGGACTGACTGTTAGATAGATTAAATATTCCAGTATTAATAACAAGGTGCTTAATGTTTAGGACTTATTTCAAATGCAATTTTGCTTTCATACTCTGAAAGAAACAGCATTTGGTAATGCAAGTCAAAAGCAGGGACTGGAAAGGTGGTAGTTTCATATCTGGTCCAAAGTGGATGGCATGGCTGTGGCATAGTTTGGGGACAGGAGGAAAAATAACTTGAGGGATGTTTCGGTTGCATGAGCCCATAACAAAGTCACATGGACAACGCCAGTACAGTTTACTCCTAATATTTTCATACTGCAAAAGAAAACAACCACTAGAAGGTATTATTTGATAGGCACAACTATGCTTTGCCCTGAGTTTTTGCGTTACAAACTGTTACTATTCAAGCCGAGGACAAGCATTTAAGGCCTCTTAAACTGTTCTCTATTAAACCATGTTTCAGTGTTTCAGATATTTTTTTAGTACGTAATTAAGTAGGCTAAGGCAGGTTTGTTTAACCTGTTTAGGTTTTTATGCTTCAATTTTTTATCTGTTTTTAAAATAAACCTCCTAAGTATGTTTGAGTGGTCAGAAACTGTGATGATAATTGCTATGGATAACACCATTGTAAAAATAAAAAGTGGGTCTTCAGAGCAAAGGTAAAGTTCCATGCAGTCATGTGGGACCGCAGCAATTAGTGTGCAGCAAGTATTTCAGTCATTGCTCCAGAACTGCTTGTTGCATGCTCCATACTCAGGGAGGGGAGTCTGTGGAAAATACAGTATATTGCCAGGCAGATAAACTCTGCCAGTGTCTGTGTGAAGGGAACAAACTTGTACTGCATGGGAAACCTTATGTTGTACTTCTGAGACCATGATTTTTCCTAATGTACTTAAAGTGGCAGGGAAATGCTTCACAATGATAGATTAATTCTGCTTTTAATGCACAGATAGTGCCTCCTCACTAAATTCACATTACTAGTTAAAAGTAGAATAAAGTTGACTGCTTGGGTACTTCTCAGAAGGAGCACTGTTTCTGGTTGTCATCCTAAACAAACAAGATCTCCTACAATCATGTTTAGTCTTTTTCCCATCCTTCTCCTGATAGTTTTGAAACCTTCAGAGCCCTTATATATGTTGGGCAGCAGGGACTGATAATTCAGCAAAAGTTAATCTAAGTAGTTTAGGGGAAAGGGCATACTACTTGAACAACAGAAAGACAGTAGTGCCTCCAGCAAGAGTAATACCTGTGTATGAGTCCTCCAGTTAAAAATTTATATTTGGCTTTCAGGCTGCCACCACAGCACTGTCTGACAAGTCTGGTTGTGCCCAACTGAGGGAAAGCACAGAGGGAGGTAGGAAGGAGAAGTGGGAGTGGTATGGAAAGTAATAATGGGGATTTGATGTTGTGGTGGAGCTTAGCAAGAAAATGAAGGAAGGAACAGCACAGGTGTAAGGTTTAGGGAAGCAAACACTACTCAGACTTCCACAGAAGAGCCTTTGCTAACAAATGCTGTTCAGAGATAATGTATGACATACAGTGCACATAAACTTCAGATCAGCAGGAATTTGCTTGAATAATTATGTGGTGCGACAGTAGTTGCAGTTCCTAATTGCTTCAGCAGCTAATCCAGTTGTACAATATGCAATTAAAGCTGAGGGTGTTTTTCTAAACAATTTTTGAAATGCGGTACTGGCAGAATTCATTAGGGTTATGGCCTTGTAGCATTAGGTCAGATATTTCATGAAGGAGCTGGATGGAATGCATTTACTAAATTTGCAATTAACCCCAAAGCAGGAGAGGTGCAATAACTTCAGAGAGTAGCATAATTTCCTGAAGTTGACTATAAAATTAGATACAAATACTGTAATAAATAGGAAATTGGTGTGAAATGGAGCTTTTTGGTTGGAAAAAATTACTGCACAAATAGGTAAAAAATGGATGGTGCACAACAGTGCTTCAGGTCTTCTCAGCATTGATCAAACATCCCATGTAGTATTGTTTCAGAGTTTGGGCATCACACTAAGTCAAAAATCTGGACCAGATAAAGAGCAAGCAATTATGAAAACTTTGATCCCTGAAATGAAAAAATGGAGGGAAACTAGATCAGTCTGTTACAACGTTATGGGGTTTTTTACATCATTGGTCTCCTGGGTTCTAAGGAAACAACAGTTAATAGTTAAGAAGTAAATAATTCTTTTTCCTCTCTGGTTCAACTGTATTTGGGCAAAAACAAGTCCTAGGGACAGCAAAACATGAACTAAACAGATCTTGAAACAAAGTTATCTACAGTACCGAGTGTATTGCTATTACTGCTGTCCCAGTGGGGAACTTCTTATCCTCCCAACAGGAGAACTGCAGATCATTTTGAAGGAGAATCTCTGCTGCAGCAGCTCTGCCCTGGATGGGCTGCCTGACAGCTGAGGGGTCTCCTGCACTACAGCAGCCCAGGGCCAGAATGCCACTGGCACCACACACTTTCTGACCCTGGGCTGCTTCATCCACAGCTTTTGTTGCAAGCTCAAATGCATCCTCATTGTGGTTGTGACCTGAAACACTGTAAAAGTCTGGACTGGCTGTAACTTACCAGGAGTGGCTTGATAGGAGACACTGTCACACAGGTGATCCTTCCCAGGGGAAGGAGCACTGATAGGTGCCTTCCCCTAGACCAGTATCTTTGTATTCTGTTTTTCATACCAGTTCTCCAGTGTAATTTTAACAAGCATTACTGAATCAGTATTCCAAATGTGTTCTGTCTTCTGTTTGAATTATTTAATGGTTTTGCTCTGAGATTGTATTGCTAGCATCATTAGAAGAGAACAGTGATTCCTAAATTTTCGTACCTTTAACAAGCAAAAAGCAGGTGATGCAAAAGAGTACAGATTCTTCATCTGTCTTTTCACTATGCAGCCTTCAATTAATCGCTCGCTGCCTCTGGTTAATGTTTTACTGGGTATTACTCTGAGTTTGCTTAGTTGTCCCTTCTCTCAGCCTAAACAAGGACTTCAGGCTTTCACATCTCCTTTAAAAAGAATGCAAATGTTAAAACTAAACCTGTAATCCTGTACAGTTTGAACTGAGATTTATTCTGGTCTAAAAAGTTGCTTTCTAGAGGTGTGCCAAATACATCAGTCCAAATTAGGGGGTGCTTTCAGGGATGTACCCATGCTTTACTAGGGATAGGAAGGCAGAAAGATATAAATTGATACTTTATTCTGTGTCTTAGACTTGAGATTTTTTTGATCTAACATTAGCAAGCCTTGAATGTATCCCTGTATGTTGAAGAAGTGTTTGGATCAGAGTCTCTTTGTGTAAATGCAAAGCAATTATCTCTTCAGTTTGCAGAAAGTGGGGAAAATGAAGCTGATTAACTTGGCAGCAATATAGAAGAGTCTAGCAATTATTGAAATAAATCTCTACTTGGAAGGCAAGAAATATTTGTAAACAGGCAAGCATGTATCTCATTTGTAACTCCGTCATATGTAAGTCAAACATTGAAAGTCCTATTTGCAAGATTTCCTAGGAAGGAACATCAAATATGCTGTTTTAAAACAACAATGGAATGGATAGGGATTTGCATTAACTTTGCAGAGTTTCAGATCTAGCTACTTAAATAAAAAATAGCTAAATTTTAAGATAGGCTTGTGAGTGGGAATATTTTTAAAGTATCATTGCTAATAAAGAATATTTTGAGTCAATTTATGCAACTGTAATAAATTGGACAGGGGTAAAAATAGACAGTCTTTTAAAATAAAATTATCTTCATTTTAACAGACAGAAACTTAAGTCTTGTTGCATTTATAAATCTGTTGAAGTCTACTCAGGAACCCTGTTCATGTGAATAAAATCATACATCTGTTTTAAATGTTATACCAGTGGACTGAGTATTATATATTTAAAAGAAAGCTATTGTGTAAAATAATTGAGAAAAGCTACAATGGGTATGAATTGATATATATACATATGTTTGTATTTACTTTTAATATGAACACACTGTTTTTATCATTTGAACTTTGAAATGCAGGTTATTGAAGGAATAGTTTTGTCACTTCAACTCATTGTATAGAACTGTTCATGTAGTGTCTGATTACAAAGTAGTGTAACAGTTCTGTAAGTCTCAGCATTCTTGGAGGTTTTTTGCTGTGTAGTATTGTCCGAGTAAAGGTGGCGTAGAGGCCCAAACTCTTAACCGATTTTTGCATTTACATTTGAAATGTCTTTTTAAAAATGCCTTAATTATTGAGAAACCAAAATCTTATTTACAAAATACTTGGTCTGTTGTTTTGACATTTTAAAATACAGAGTTAACAAACATCTGTCTAAAGTAAATAGTGGTATTCACGATAAAAGGCAGCTAGTAAAGTCCTAAACCGTCTTGCAGTGCCAAATCAGATGGTTGTTACAGCTGTAGGTTACACTGCAGATCACTGAGCAGGGATCCTCCCTCATGGACATGGTCAGCCTAAGATGTACCCACTGTGACTGGGACACTTTTGAAACTGTAACGTTTCCTAATGTTTAAACACCTTTTTTGGGTTTATTGTCCCACTCTTCTAAACTGTGGTTTCTTGGTGATTGTAAACCTTAGAGTATTGCATTCAACTTTAAATACAGTATGTTTGAATAGTGCATGGGGTAAAGGTGAGTGAGTGTTGCAGTTACTATGGTATTTCTCTACAATCTTAATCTAATGCAATGGCAATAGAGTTGTGGAAAGAGGTGTTCAGGAACTGGTGCTGGCCATCTCCTGGAGGAAGTAGTCAGCTCCTGATGTCCACTGCCTTTGTAGCAGCTTCAGCTGCTCTGACAGCTGTCTAGTCAGCTTTGTTCTATACTTAGACCTGGTTTTATTAACAAAATTCTCCTTGCCCCTCTTGCTTGTTAAAGATACGCAGTGATCGCGTTCGGATGTGCCAGCTGCCCCAAGCTGACGTGTGGACGGGAGGGCTGTGGAACTGAGTTTTGCTACCACTGTAAGCAGATTTGGCATCCCAACCAGACCTGTGATGCTGCTCGCCAGGAGAGAGCTCAGAGTCTGCGCCTGAGAACAATTCGTTCCTCATCGATCAGTTACAGCCAGGAGTCTGGAGCAGCAGGTATTTATGATTAGGGTGCTGTGTCTGTAAAACAGCTCTTCTGTACATTTGCACAATTAACCCTAGAGAAGAAAAGAAAGGAATGGTGACATGGTAGATGGATACTGGGTGCTTTGTCTTTCAGAAACGTAAAATAATAATTGTAAATTTGAATTAAAATTTGAAATGTTATGCTTTGAAGTACTCTGTGACCAGAACATCTGACTTAAGTCTTAAAAGCTTGTCATCATTTAAAATTCTTTGCAGTTAAAAAATGTGAAATCAAATGAATTTGCTGCAAGGCATCCCACATTTAGCATGTTGACTTTTTTAGTTGTATCACTTAGTATACTTGTTTTCTCCACTGTAGGTGAAATCTCCCAGCTGTTAAAATTAAAACTGGTAACCACTGATTTTAGGTTTTCAATAACATTATTACTCTGATGCCAGCTTTGATGTTTGATATTTTTGTTAGTACTAATTTCTAGTTTTCTAGGAAATGCTCATCTGTCTTATCTACCAGAAGCCAAACAATTCCATCTCTTAAAGCTGAGCTTGTTTGTAACTCCTCCCAAAAAAGAGGATAAAGTATTCAGAGTAGTGTTTAGCACATCAGGATTCCAGTTTGCTGTTGATAAGAACTGGCTCTGAATTACACCAAACTCTGATTTATTTGGCAGCTTTTGTCTCTGCCTGAACCAGCAAGGTAGATATTTGGGGTAAAGAGTCTCACTTCCATCTTGTAGTTAGAGCTGTTTTTCTCCAATCCAGCCCTAGACTGAGAGTCTCTAATTTGTAGTTTGCTCTGGCTTATTTTAACAATGCATCCCATCTTGCTCTAAAAATTGGCATATTGCTCTAGCTTTCAAATAAATTTGAAAATAAGCTAAACAAATTAGCACACCAGCTCCTTTCCTTACCCTTTCAGTTCCTCTCAGCCTGAAGAGCAGTAGCTCTGCCTTTCCTGCGCTGAAGAACTTGCTCTGTTTACTTTCTTCCCTGTCAGCTGTGCATGTGCTCCCATGTGGAAGTAGCTGATGAATCCTTTCAGCTGCTTACTTCCTGTGCACTGGGGTTGGTAGGGGTACTTTTTTCTGCTGGTTCTGCACCTCTTTAGGTGTTCTTTCTATCAAGTATGAGCTCTCCTCTCCCTTTCTCCTACCTAGTAGCACTGAGGCAGTAAACTTGGAGTTCTGTGCTAGGAGCTGTAATGTATTTCTGTTGCTGTGAATAAACAGCTTGTGCTGAAGTGCAGGTGCTAAACAGGAGGGAAGATCACAACTGTGGTGTGTGTGTATCTCACTGCTGGTCAATGACCCCTTGTTTGACAGAGCTGGTCACTTAACCTCATTTTTCCACTTTTGACTTGGGAACATGGAGATCCTCCAGAGTTTTATTCTGCTACACTGTATTTTTTAGGGAGTAAGTAAGTATAAAGTAGGGCTGTGAAAAGGACTCAAGAGGTTGGTAATACCAGATCAGTACATTAATGTGAATGGGGAGATGGATTTAAGGTACGTTAACAGAGTGGAGACTGAATATTCAAGTATAAGATTCATAACAGCATGAAATGTAAAAGAGGATTATATTTAAAGAAACCATATTATCATTCCTGTGTTAGCATACATATTTAATGTCAGACTCTAACAAATATTTCATTAAGCTTAGAAAATCCTTGAACAGAGAGTATGCATTAACTATTCAATTACTTGAATGTGGTCTAATACACTTTGTTTTCATTAGTTTTGCTCAATCCAAGGTTTGTATAAACGGATTTGATACCAAGTCATGGCCAAATGAAGATTTGTAAAGCAACCTTATTTCAGATAATGTTTCAGTCAGTTTTCCCAAATGTATGTCTGCATTGTGATTATATTTGCTTGTCTAAGGAACTGATATTATTTTAATATTCATTTTTAAACAGCTGATGACATAAAGCCATGCCCACGCTGTGCTGCCTATATAATAAAAATGAATGATGGAAGCTGCAATCATATGACTTGTGCTGTCTGTGGCTGTGAATTCTGTTGGCTATGTATGAAAGAGATCTCAGATTTACATTATTTAAGGTACATTTAAGAAAAAATTTCTATGTGGTTGGTAATTTGTTTTCTAAAGTATTTACAAGGAGATTCCCAAGTCTGACTTTTTTCCTTTTGGAGTAGAGAATCACAGTTGATGTATTCATGTCTGAGAATTAAGTCACTTTTCAATACATGCATTTAAATTAGTGCTTTATTATTTTTATTTTAAAATATTTTGTAAACTTTATGCATGCTTACATGTTCTTAGTACAAATCAAGTATTTTGGATTAACACACCCTATTTTTACTGATGTCTTAATACAGCTGTATTGTCTTTGTATTAGGCAATACAGAAGTTCTGACTGTACATGTTGCTCTGAACCAAGGATTGGTGTGTAGCAATGTGCAATATGCTTCTTGTTACATTGCAAAATATACTCTCAAGGCAAAAAAAATCTGAAGAAATAACTGCTGATGTGTTACATCTGTAACTTGAACCTAAGGACAATAATTTTGTAACTAGAGAAACGTTCAGTAGTGTATAGCTAAGTTGATTTATTTAGTTTCTTCACAACTTTCTTATTTCTCTCTATTAGCCCATCGGGTTGCACATTTTGGGGAAAGAAACCATGGAGCCGTAAGAAGAAAATCCTGTGGCAACTAGGGACGCTTGTTGGAGCTCCTGTAGGAATTGCCTTAATAGCTGGCATTGCTATTCCTGCTATGATTATTGGAATTCCTGTGTATGTGGGACGTAAGGTAAAAAGTCCTTCATCTCTCAACATGCTTCATGTTTTACCTTCTGTTGTATGGCTTAGGTGATACTATGTCAAGTTGGGTATCTTAACTGGCCTGCAGAAAGAAACCAAAACAAAATGACCAAACAACCTCCAAAAAACCAAACCAACCAACCAACGCCTGCTTCGTTTAAGGATGTTTGTGTCAGTTGTTACAGGGATGAAAAGCGGTGTTTAAGAATCTGGATTCTCTTAAAATATGCAGAGCAAAACACTGAACAATTTCCAATTTCTACATCCTGCCATAAAAGCTCCTGCATGCTTTTCATTCAAAATTGATCTGGTTTTAATCTCTGGTTCCCCTTCTGTCCCTTAGAATTAAACAATCTTTAGAACACAAGGAAGGCAAAAAGATTTTTTTTTTCTTAAAAGCAGATAGTTACCAGAGTTTTAGTATAAAATTATTCTAGTTCAGGTTTGTGCATACGCATATTTAAGCATTTATACTCGACAGCTGTTAATTGCCTTGGGCCAGTCCACCAATGTGGAGCAGTGTTCAGTGCTAGCTAGCCTGTCTTCATTTTACTTCTTATGGGAAGGAGCTAGAAATGATCATGTTAGTCAGAAGGCAGTTGATATATTTCCTCTGAAAAAATATAATAGCATTTACTATCAAGTAATCAACAAACTTTTATATGTAGTTTAGGATGCAGTAATAAGTTATGTAGATCTTTTGGAAATGGTCTTTTTGAAATGATGGCTTGGAAGATTTGTTTTGCTGTTTTTATCAGCATGGATTCTCACCGTGACTGGCAGAGACTCCTAATTCTGCATTTATTGGGGAGGGAAGGGGGGTGTGTCTGCTAGACAAAATGTTCAGGGGTGCAGCTTGCAGCTTTTCCACTGTATTTATTTCATATTTTTCTTTCTAGCAAGTACGTTTTTCTGCTACCATTGGGTTTTGACCCTTTTGTTCTGTTATGGCTTAGTCCCATACAGTCAGTGGAACCTTCTAAGAGAGGAGAGGAAGAAGGCAGCAGTTACCTGTTTCAAATTGCATTAGCATGATTAGCTTTTCTCATATTTTGGAATAGGACCCCATCACAGAGCACTTTTCATGTATTAATGTCTCAAAGCATTAGTCTGTGAGGGCAGCCTCATGAGAATTTGTTGTACCCCAGAGCTTAGTGGTCATTTCTCTGTGACCTCTGTCAAATATTTGTACTTCAAAACATATGACAATGGAGATCCCTTCAAGCTTGGTTTCCTGAGAAAAACTTACTGTTTTTAACGGTGGTATAGGAAGAGAATTTACATTAGATTCCTACTGCCCTATTCTTCAGCTGATGCAGTGAATGCTTTTGTTTTGCAATATGCTGTTACATATTTAATGATACTTTAGGTCTATTCTTAACAAACCTAGCACTTCCAGCTTTTCTTGACAAACTGTCAAGAAAACACTGGTTTAGGTTTCTGATTCTCCTTTTCTCAATTTCCTTGTAGTTGTTCATGCCACCTTTTTGTCCAGTTTGAATGCAGCAGTGAAGCTGCAGCATTACAACTGCTGGGTTAAATGAAAGGGTGATTCTGTGGCAGTAACTGCCAGTTTCCTCTTCTTCAACAACGTGCTATTTTCATTTTGTGGACTCTAAAACACAAACCCTTTCCCACGTACTGGTAATTCAGGCAATTGGCTTCTTCCTATGGGTAGTCTTGAACTCATTGTCATTCAGCTGCATCTGGTCATTTCAGACCATTTTTGAGCTTCTCATGACTGGAGTTAATTTTGGCATTCTTACAGAATTATGCATTCATGCCACATTGTGTTGGCCTGAATTTGAACACGCACGTTCTTATCCTTCTATCTTACACATTAATGAAAACGTTCAATACTCTTGGATCCAAGGCACATCTCTCGGAAGAAGTTTGGAGTGAAGAGTCTCAATTTGGGTAGTGAGAAAAAATGACTATTCACATGTTTCCTGCAGTTTCACATGAAGCTTAGTAGATTTCTCTCATCCTTTTTTTCAGTCAGGACCATTATAACTGCTTGTGTGTCATACAAAAATGTAAGAATTTAATTAGTCAGTGTGTGACATCTGTTTCTCCCCATCCTCAAGGCTGAGTTATCTTGTTACAGGAGAAAATTAAATTGAAAAAAAACAGTGTGACCTTTTTGTTTCCTACCTTTGCTTTGATGTCTACAAGGTCCCAGTTTTCAGGAAATGAAAGTTCAGTTCGGTAGTCTTTTGCTTCCTCAGCTTCTTGGTTTGTACCCTTTTTAAGATTATCATTGCCGTTTAACCATTTCCATTTTTCCTGGATTTTTTTTTTCAGACATCTACTAATAATAATTTTCAAAAATTACTATTAGTGATTAATCTTAAATTTGGGTTGCTGAGAAATTTTTCAGATCAGCTCATGGAAGTACACTCCAATCTGCTGTATTTGTACAGATCTTACTACTTCATCACCAGTCGTCTGGCTCACAGTTAATCTTCAATGACAACTGAAGGGAAAAGAAAATAGGAACAGGTCTCCAGTTTCATCTGCTGGCTGTCTTTTGTTTTTGTTAAACAGCAAATTGATCTAATTTGGTCTTCCTCTTAATAGCACTGTACTTGTAAAATAATTTCTCCTTGACTTTGATATCCTTTGCTTTTTGTCTCCTCTAGTTTAACCTTTCTGATTTTGGCCTAACACCCTCAATGCTGTTCTTCTATACCCATTCATAGTAATCTGACCTACTTCCTATTAACTTAATGCTGCTGCTTTGGTAAAGGAAGCTTTATTGTTCTTTTTCAACATTCTGTCTGTCCTTTGCATTGGAAGAGTTTGTGCTTGTGCTTTGATAGAGTTTCCTTGAGGAAGTGCTAGTCTTCTGGATATTGAATAAAGAATAATAATAAAGAATAGCCAAACAAAAATACTAGACCAGAATAGAGATTTCAATAAACACAGAAACCTATTGGGTTACAAGACTTACATCTATAAAACCAGAACACTTATTTCTTATTTCATAATAGTTTCTACCAGTGTAACCTTCTATCTTGATGTTTTAAATCAATTTCTGCTCTGTAACATCTTCCTTCCATTCCTTTATTTTTGCTTTGTGTTTAAGGAATCCAGTAACCTTTATGGCTGTCTGTTTGTTGCATTTTGCCTTTTGTTTGGGGAGTTATAATTGTCCATAACAGGAAAATTCAGTGCCTTAGGCGATCCTGCTAATTGCTCAGAGCCCCATGAAACCTAATCTTCCTGGGTTTATAATTCTCACACACTCATACTGTTAGAGTGTCCATGTTCAATTTTTCCTTTTTAATCCATAGACATGTTCAATATTCAAGTGCTCCCTCACTCTGTATTTCTCTCTGTATAATGTACCTCAGAGCAAGTAAATGCATTCTCTTTGCACAAAGCACAGTGCCTTCTCTGCCCTTTCCTTGCCTGCCTTGCCTGAACAAAGACTTTGTTTATTCCAAAACGAGAATAGGCCTACCAAAGCTCTCAATTGAAATTATGTTTTAGAAAGCACAGCATTCTATAACATGATAATTTAGAAAGCATGACATGCAACTCATTTTTTGTCATAATCTTCTTGTGTACTCATCTTTTGTGCTCTTCCTTAGATGGAGTGAGGATTAACGTGACAGCCATTAAGATACTTGTTGTTCCTTTGTAATTATATCTTAGCCAAGAATGATGACAGATGTAGTGCATATCTCTGAGAAACCATGTTCCTAGAGAGAGTAAACGAAACACACAAAGTGGGGGAAATCTCTGTAGAACAGTGATCTTCAAAGGCCTTTCAGGTTCATGTGGGGTTTGTGACAGGTAAGTTTAACGCAGTCACATTTCAGAGTTATTGCAGACTTGAACCATCAGTAAGAGGTTTAGGTAGCGGATTCCTCAGTTAACAGAAGCACAGCTAAGAATCAGGTTTGCCAAAATGTTTCTTGTCTCAACAGCTGGTCATGAGGGGTTACTGGAGCAATGGGGTTCTTGCTTTCCCCTCCTTCCAGGCTATGTTTAGTGAAGGCTCTCTTGTCACTCTGTTATGTCAACCTGTTTCTATAGATCTAGTCACCTGTCAAAGTTGTAGCTCCATACTGTTCAGGAAAAAGACAACTGGGAATAAGATGTGTCAATTTGATCATATGTGGCAATTCTTTTGTCCTGAAAGTTTGTCTATTTTTCCCAGCCATGTAAGCTGAAGTAATGATTAAACAAAGCTCTTCAATTACTTAGCTCTTCAGACCTGAGGCTGAGAATAAATGCTTAATTGCTGGATGGGAGGACTTCTTACTTGTAAGAGGTTGCCTAAAATTAGGATATGTATAAATTTGACTTTCTTTGAGATAAGAAATAAATCATTGCATAGAATGTGGTCTCTCTGGAAGACAACAGGGTACAGCTTCAAATTGTCACTTCTTCCATCCTTGCAGCAATGTATTGTTGATGTTGATAATACTCTAAACCCTCTTTCTTTTCTTCTTTCAAGATTCACAATCGATACGAAGGCAAAGACATTTCAAAGCACAAGCGAAACTTGGCTATAGCAGGTGGTGTGACCTTATCTGTAATTGTTTCTCCAGTTGTAGCTGCAGTAACTGTAGGTAAGCGAATATTACTATTTTGTGTCTTGGTAGCACCTTGCAACCAGAACTCTGTAAACACTCATGAATAACACAGCTAAGTGCTGTAGTTTCCTTTTATAGGTGAAGCAACCAAGACCAGGAGGAGTCTGAGGGTATACGTTTATTGGGGCAGAATCAAGAATACAGTGCTTGATTTTAATGTAGCGTTTCCTGAAGAATCAAAACTTATTTTTATCTTGAAAATTGAACTTTCCACATTGTCACATCTGGCTTTTAAGATTGAAGTATTTAAAGGTTTTTTTTTAAATGACCAAGGAAAAAATTGTTGCCACAGAGTCTATTCATGTTTTAATAACTTTATATCAAACTTCTCTCTATGCAGAACAAAAATGGTCTCTTACAGTTAACATTGCACTAGTTGAGAAACCACTTGTTTTGCTCTGGGAGTCAATTCAAATTGCATCACACGCTTTATCACGGTGATTGTTGAGCGATAGCATTTAAGGAGACTTTTGCTGTTCCTTACAAAATAGTTGTCTCATCTTCCCAGATAATTTCAAGATCACTGTAAATCCAGATTTTTTTTGAAAGGAGGGGATTTGCCTGGCACTGCTTCTTTGTTGCAGCACAGGCATCTTCACAGTTGTACAGTAAGCTGCTGTGGACTAAGTGTGTACCCACCACTTAGTTTAAAGCTGGATCAGCCCTGTGTATACACAGTTTTGTCTGCAGTGTTCCCCCTTGTGCCAGAAGCAATGCTCAGAGAGTAATGAGTAACCTCCAGAAGACGTGGCCACTTTTAGCCAGTGATGGTTCAAACTGGCCAGGAAGCTGTGGCTTTAAACTGCTTGTTATCAGTGGTGGACCACTGTGCAAATGAGGATATGCCAGCCGTGAAACGGGTGTCAGTCTGCATTGCCTTGTTCTCATGTGGCTGTGGTGTCAGATCCCTGCTAAACAGGTGCTGGGACACAAAGTCTCATAGTTGTATTTATAGGTCTGCCTTACTTCATTTCTCTCAAGCTGTTTCTTTATTCCTGAACAGAGATGAAATGTGGCTTTTCAGGTAAAGCAGTTGGGGTTTATTTTGTGGAGTTTTCTTCTTGCCCCATTGCCATTAACACATGGCCTCCAGTCTCAGGGCATTGTGTGGTTTCCAAAATAATGACCATAAGCATATGGAGTTCCTCCTTAAATGTAAGCAATTTCCTGTGAAGGAGCCTTTCTGTTAGGTCCGCTTCTCTCTGGACTTTTTCAGAATGTGCCCACTTGACATTTTTCAATCTGCTGGGTTTTGTACCTTCTGTATACTTCCATCAGCAAAGCCATAGGATGATTTAATTCATATGCCAAAGGACTCACTTCCATCATCCACTCGAAGTGGTGGGATGGATGTGTGTATATCTGTGTGTGCTTTAGTCTACAGCTCCTTTAGCTGGTTTCCCTTAATTCCTGCCACCATACTCCACAGAATTGTTCACTTTTAAGGTAAACTTATATTAAAAAATCCCAGAGTAATAATAATGTTAAGTCCTATTAAATTGATAGCAAAGCCATGTCTCTCTTCAGTGGATGTAAATTAAAGTCCCTTATTAAAGTAGTAGAGGTACTAACATTTTTGGTTGAGTAACATTTGAAATATATCTCTGCTATTTTTTGCCTCTAAGGTGGAACAGCGGAGTTCCCAGTGGAGCTTTTGTTAATCTTTAAGTACTTTAATTTTGTTTGTAAAGGATGTTATGGACACACAGAAAGCATTAATTCATCAATCATTAAGCTTTGCTTCCTACCAGTGCTGACAGAGGACACTGTGCCTGCTGAAAGTACTTCCCTGTCGTTTCACCTTAGTGATTTACCAATATTTCTTGATTTTGCTCCTTCCTGATCTCTTTCATGTGTAATATTAATCAAATATTAAGTAATCTTGGAAAATGAAATTGCCTTTATGAAAGGCTCTAAAATAAAAGTCACTTTTAATGAAAGACTCTACTTCCTTCTGTAGGTATTGGTGTTCCTATTATGCTGGCTTATGTGTATGGAGTTGTTCCAATTTCCCTCTGCCGAAGTGGAGGCTGTGGTGTGTCAGCTGGCAATGGAAAAGGTGTCAGGATAGAATTTGATGATGAAAATGATATAAATGTTGGTGGAACAAATGCAGCTGTAGGTAAGAAAATTCAGTGTTCCATTTTCTATAAATATGGGCTTTGTGACTTGTATTTTCCATCTTAGATACTAGAGTTATTTGCATTTAGGGCCGCTTCTGCTCATTGCTGAAATTGCACCTCTCAGATGATAATCGCTTCTCGGAGTCATTTTGTCCTGGGCTATATTACAAGTATTAAAGCTTTTCTTGCCCATTTTAACCGAAGCCAAACTCAAGTCTGCTCCATAGGTAAAAGTTTTAACATAGCATTAGTGTTGCCCTTTCAGAATCCTAGTTTGTGGAAGCTGCTTAGATTTTCTTATTTTTAACAGGGCCAACTAGAGTCTGATCTGATGCTTCAATTTTTTGATTACATGGCACTATCCTGTGTGATGGGGTCTCTCTGCATTCCTTTTATCCATGTTTCCTGTCCTATCCATGGTTAATTTTTTGCTATCTTAAGTATGTTATGTCAGGCATAGCCATTATAGCAGCTTCAAGAAAGGTGTCTTTTTTAATTATCTCTTCTTGTTTGTGGTTTCTTGGGTTTTCNTTTTTTTTTTTTTTTTAAAGTTCTCTTTTTGTGACTGTATGTTTTATAAATCCTTCTCCTCAGCACAATTTCAGAAACAGCTTTCATGGTCACACTCTAGAAACAGCTAAGTGCTGCTTCCCTAGCTGAGGAGGCTTGTGTGTTTGTGTGCAGATACCACGTCGGTGGCAGAGGCGCGTCACAACCCCAGCATCGGGGAGGGCAGCGTCGGGGGCCTGACGGGCAGCCTGAGCGCCAGCGGCAGCCACATGGACAGGATAGGAGCCATCCGGGACAACCTGAGCGAGACTGCCAGCACCATGGCCCTGGCTGGGGCCAGCATCACGGGCAGCCTCTCGGGGAGTGCCATGGTGAACTGCTTTAACAGGTGAGGGACCTGCTCCCAGCCCTGCTCTCTCCTGCTCTGCACGTAGGCAGAGGCACCTCCTCAGTTTTCCGATTTTTGCTTTTTGACACTGGTTCCTATTAAAAGGAACTGTCTCTGGGAGATAAACAGTTCGTCTCTGACAAACTTACTGATTTTCGAGAGATCCTGCCTGACCTCAAGACTTTGATTTTGTTGAGGCTGAGTGGGCCTGAGATCTTGTTCTCCTGCTTCCCCAACAGAGCTGCCTGTAGCAGGAGTCAGAGGGAGGCAGCTCATCTCTAATGCAGTTCTGTTCTCTGGCACCCCTCACCCAAAAGTCAGAACTGCTGACTCGTTCAGTCTGCAGACACCAAGCTGTGCCTTCAGAACACCTGGATGGAGTGTGGACTCCAAATGGACTTAGGCAGGAGGGGAGGCAGATGAACACCTAGCTTTGCCAAGGTGGCAGCTTCTTGTCACATGCTCAGTGCCTTCTCTGAGTTTGGACCTTTCTGGTAGTTGGCTCTCCTGCACCCTGAAGAGAAAGGGAGTGTGTAGAAATGTTAGCATGGTGGAATACTAATATTCCATTGTTAGCATTGGAATTGCCTCCAATCCTTCAGGATGGAATCTGCTCCTTAAATCAGCTGCCAACACTGCTCATTTTGAGTAATTTGGCAGTCCAGGCGTTATAGAATAAAGAAAGTGGGATAGTATCAAGAGTTCCCCCCTCTGCTGGGATGGGTGTACCAGGCTGTGACTGCTGAGTGAGGTATACACACCCTCTTCTTTAAAGAGCTGAGAGTTAAAACAAAAAAAACACTTCAATTTCACTGTCAGAACACAGATAAACAAGACATTTGGAAAAAAGCTTGTAATTTGATTTTTGGCTAACCTGCTGAGCCCAGCTTAAGATCGGTCAGGTTTCTATTATTCCTGTTGCAGTTGATAGCCATACAATGTAAAGCAGAGCACAGAACACAGTTCTCTGTCTCTTATTTGATTAGTAGTAATTTGCAGGAGGGAATACATGGGAACTACCATGTCTTGAATTTGTGTATCTTTCTGATGGTTTTTACTGTTTTTAGAGTATGATGTACAATGTGCAGAAGACTGTAGCTGAACCTGGAAGTTGTCCTTGTAAATCTCAGGAGGAAAAGAATACAGAAGTTTTGGTTAATGCCTTTAGGAAATTAATCTGGTTTTGCTTTGAGGTGTTTTTGTTTGCTTGGTTTTAATCAAAAAATAGTAATTTTTGACAGTGAGAATGGAGAACGGGTCAGTGGGATAAATAAACATATCTGTACTGGAGTGACTTGGGAACTCTTGTTCATTACTGACTTATTGCCATATACAAGGTGACACTTATTTACAGCTAGTGTGCTTTAACTGTTGTGGTAGTATATGCAACTTTCTCTCTTTCTGTCAAAGGCTGGAAGTACAAGCAGATGTGCAGAAAGAACGATACAGTCTGAGTGGAGAATCTGGCACAGTTAGCTTGGGAACAGTTAGTGACAATGCCAGTACCAAAGCAATGGCAGGATCCATTCTGAATTCCTACATCCCTTTGGACAGGTAAGAGAAATGTGGTGAAAATACTTGTAAGCCTTGCTTATTAAAGGATATTTTAAGCATGCCTCAGCTGTTCTACATTCAAGATTACACTTTGAAACTGTAGATTTTTTTACAAATGGAATTACATGTAACTGCTTACTGCATTTTCCCAGGGTTATTTGCAAAGAGTAACACCATTGCTATAGCTCAGTAAATCCTGTGGTTGTTCAGACTTTGTGTTTTCCTTTGGGCTGTTTATTTGGTTAAACATTTCTCCTTACAAGATATGTCCCTCTCACTTTCACTGTGTATGTTGGAAAGCAGCGAGAGTTTGTTCCGCCCTCCGATGACCACTGACACTCACGGGTTCTCCCCTGTTGTAGGGAAGGTAACAGCCTGGAAGTGCAGGTGGACATCGAATCCAAGCCGGCCAAGTTCCGGCACCACAGCGGGAGCAGCAGCGTTGAGGACGGCGGCGCTGCCGGGCGCGGCTCCGCCGGCTGCTCCGGCCCGCCCGAAGGCAAAGCCGGCGCCTCCAAGTGGTCCAAGGACAGCACGGCGGGGAAGAAGTGCAAAGGTAAGCTGAGAAAGAAGAGTAGCATGAAGATTAATGAGACCAGAGAGGACATGGATGCTCAGCTGTTGGAACAGCAAAGCACAAACTCCAGTGAATTTGACTCTCCCTCTCTGAGCGATAGTATTCCATCTGTAGCAGATTCACACTCCAGCCATTTCTCTGAGTTCAGTTGCTCAGATATGGAAAGTATGAAAACTTCCTGTAGCCATGGTTCCAGCGACTATCACACTCGCTTTACCACAGTCAGTGTTCTCCCCGAGGTGGAAAACGATCGCTTGGAAAACTCTCCACAGCTGAGTGGAATCCCTGTGCCTGTTCCAACAGCCCCAAGCACTGATGTTCCACAGCTGAGTTACATTGCTGAGGAAAGCATTAATAATGGATCTTCCACAGATCTAGATTTAGGTGTTGGTGAAACACTGAAAGAAACAAACAACAACCATTCACAACAGGCTGTGGAATTAAGCACTGCTATTCAGACTGAAATTTAAATCTGTAAGTGCTGCAAAATATATATTTGCCACTAAAGAACCCTGTCAAAGCTGGTCGAATCACATGTGACTTCCATAAGTTTCAGGTGACCAGCAGAAGCAAGGTTTTGATACAACTGCATTTTCTATATATACTTGTCTGATAAGGCAAAATACTTCCTATGGATCTTCGACCTGTGTGAAGAGACATGAAGGCTTTAACCAAGTGCATTACAGCAGTACAAATACGTCCATGTTTTGTATTTTTGCCACAACTTTGCTTGAAAGCGTATACTTGGTGTATTTAGATAAAAACTGGTAAATTCTTAATATGTTAAATGCTGAAATGAATAATATGTCCTGCACTGTTCACTTGGAAAATATGGGGTTTGGGATAAAGGGTGTTAGCTGAGCATTAGTGACTTAAAACCATTCTTGTGTGAACTCTTAAGGGAAGCAAAGACCTGCACAGACCTATACAAACATACTTCAAACAGTGAATATTCAGAATGATAATTTTGCTTCATAACTGGACACACTGTATTTAGAATGCATGTAGACTGAACTGCATATCTTCAGATGGATGTAGCCTGTGTCAGAAGTGTTTGTCTGTGTGTACACTTTGAGCAGGGTTATGACTTTTACATAATTCCAAAACATAAGAAATTGGTACCTAATATATGGTGGAATGGAGACATCACCTGTGTAGAACAGTGGGGTTACCTATTTATTCATGCAACCAATCATGCAGCAGATAAAGCTACTATATAGTGTATAAAAACTGTAAAATAACAATCCAATGATTTCTAAGCATTGTAGAAAAGCAGATGCAGTCACCTTTCATTAGGGGGAAAATTGGTGCCCCGTCCATTCTTGGTGCCTTTGGAAAAGACTGGGTTTGAAGTGCCTGGTCGTTTGAGGATTTTACTGTAATGTTTTCCAGAATGTCCTCTTTGGCCACCTTGGATCACAAAAGAAAATCCTAGTGAATACAATGACTGTCGTAGATACAATAATGAGGTATTGGCCTACCAAAGACTCACTCAGGCTTTAGTGGACATGACATCTCTTTGCAAGACATGCCTGTCTTCAGTCCCAGAATCTTAAGTGCAGTGCAATGACTGCCCAGTGCAAAGATGGGTTCCAAATATGCTGGCTTTTTCCTTTTTCTTTTGCATATGGAAGATGTACAGCTGAACACAAGCTGAAGTTGGCCAAAGCGCCTGCACTGTTAACGTTTTTTTTCCTAAGTAATTCACTAAAATGAAAAAAAAAAAGTTGTGAATCTCAGAATAACAGTTAACAATGTTCTGTCTTGTGTTTCATGTATTGCCATTATGGTGCTACTGGAAGTTCAATTGGATGAAAGGAATGCCATAAGCTACAGTCCTCTTCCATGACTTATCCTCACCAGTTTCAGTAATAGCTTATAACACTAGTGCCAGTTATGTTATTTGGTAATGCTTGTTACAGTATTTGTATATTTGCAATTCGGTTTTGCTCAATAATATGCGTGTAAACTGCATATCTGAAATAAATGTCTAAATACTGACTTCTAGTGGTCGGTGTGTTGTTTAATGTGCTGATCAGCCTTATGAAAATGTGGATGTTCCCTGGGAGCCTTTTTTCCTGTAAGGTGCTGACTGCTCTTATCTCTTGCTGCTTTTAAATAGTTTTATTTGATTAGGTGTGCTTTGGAAGTTGAATGCTCTGATTTCTGGAAATGTAAGATCTAAAGTCAGTTGTATTTTGTACAAGATTTCAGCCTTCTCTAAGATGAAAAGAGATCTGAGCTGCCTGTCTGCCTGCTGTGAGAGGGATGCAATTCTGGCAGGAGCTCTTCAAACAAAACTGCACCATCTTGGCACAAGTCAGATTGCTGACTAAACTCAAACTCTGTTTTCTCCGTGTAAAGTGATGCTCTTCTCAGTTCACATGGCCTGCACAGAGTTCTTTCTAAAAACACCACAGATTGGCCAGAGTTCTGGGTAACACCTGGTGTTTTTTGCTGGGCTGAACTGCCTGTTCCTTGGGCTCATTTTCTCACCTGCATCATCAGCAGGCAGGGAAGTGAGAAATGAAAACTGATGGGGATGCATTGCAGAAGCCCAAGCTGGATTGCCTCATCCCAAACCCCTGTGCAAGTTTTACTTCTGTCAGACGGAGGAGGTATTTTAGCGAGTTTAAACCTACCTCTTAATTTCTCAGGACACCGATTTTGCTGTGCAGGTAATTGGAAATATGGTTTACTCATGTAAATAAATTTTATCAAATAATACCATTATTTCCAGTCACTCTGAAATCATCTGTTAATTTTATATATCACTTTAAGAGGTAACATTAAAATGCAGGTAAGTTTTTTCTGGAGATAATTTTTAGCAGAAAAGTGTTTTGCTGATAATTTTGTAACTTTTCAATTCAGAGGTAATATTTCATATGTTAGGCAGTCTTAACAGCACCAATAAGTTTAATGCAGCACTGAATTTTGAGTCTGTAAAAAAATAAAATATACACTTCCATTAATACACTAATGCAGAAGATGCTTCTCTTATTTACAGATCAACTGTAAGAATTCAATACTTTTTTTTTCACTGAAATAAATTACAGGACATATCAGGTTTACATCTGTTCTTCCAACATAGTGGTTCTTTTTCAGAATTTTTTTCATGGTTCCTAGCCAATTTGACTAATTCATGTCGGGTTGTGGATCTTGAGGAAATATATTTGAATATCTGAGACTATTTGAGGTAGTTACAACATTAGATAAAAGCCATCATAAAAGCTTTCCCTATGATGTTTGCATGTATTTTTTGTAGTGAAGCATCCAGGCTTGTGCATTCATCCTTTCATTCAATAGATGTCATAAAGTTTTGCATGTATGCGCTAATTACTTTTTACTGTTGCATAAAGATTTTCTGCCTGACTTATATCTCTTCCAGTCATTCGGATTGATTTTTAGTTGCCTACTTAGTAATACCAGCAGTCTCATGGATAGTAATGCATTTTAAGGATAATCAAGCAGAAGGTTTAAAAATACTAGAATTAATGAACTTAAAACCCATTCATACTCTAATTCAGGTGAAATTGTGGCAGTCTTGAATTGAACAGAAACTTTGAAATGATGTTGAGGTTTATTTAGAATCTGAAATGACGAAGATCTGAAGAGCACAGTTACCACCTTGACTGCTGCTGCCAGTCCCAAAGGTTACACACTGCTCTTCCTAGATGGAATAATCTGGTGTTGCTGTGGGAGCAAAATGGTTTCCCCATGAGGACTGAAGAACCTGATCATGGTGAGAAGCACAGTCCTAGACTGGTGACAATGTCTTTGCTACTTATGGTCTGAAAGGGTAGGAGAAACAGAAACGTGGCTGTGAGGTACTTGATAATCAAAGCTGATCTGGAGGAAAAGGAGTTTGATCCACAGTCTCATGGGTGACACTGAACTGTGCTGAGCCACAACCCCAATTGGCAGATGGCTTTGGGGATGAATCTGCTTCACACCTCCCTCGTCTGCCAGGCCAGGTAACTGAGTATCTCTGAGATGTGACTGTCTCAGCACCTGCCAGCACAGAGACCTGTCGTTGTAGGACACAAAAGAAAGATGAGAGACTCCAAATATTTCAGAAGGCAAAGAGCATAGAAAGGAGGGTTTGTTGTCTAATTCTTACTACCTTTTATAAGGTGTTCCGATACAGACTAAACATGATTGGTGAAGAGCAATGACACCTCTCTAATCCCATTGGTTAAACGAGAGAAACAGCAAAACACTACCTGGAGAAAGGATAATTGTTTGCCAACACTGTTTTGAGAAGAAGCTTTCCTGAGAAATTTTCCTTGGGAAAAAGTTAGCAGCTGCTAGCTGGCTAAAATCTCTCAGACCTAGAAATATCAGGCCCACAGAGACCAGCAGGAAGCATTTTGGGGGGCAAACCCAGCAAGCTGCCCGGTAGAGCTCTCCTTGCCCCAGGTCCTGGTGAGCTGCCTTTACAAAGGGACTGTTTTTGATTCCATCTCAACAGTAATGGCATTAAAATTCCCAACAGCCTAAACTGGAGTGGTTGTGTTTAGGCACCAGACCTGTGCTGATGGGGTTGTGTTGGGCTCAAGCTTCCCTTTACTCACAGGCTGCCTTCTCATGACATTTCTGAGCACAGCATTCTGTGTGAGGGGCACTTTATCCCCTCATAATCCCTCTTGTTTACAAGGAAAGCCACTCTCCTGCCACTGACTGTGTTTACGAGGGTGGCATTTAACAAGGAGCAACTGAGAAGTGGCACAGGGTTGCAAGAAAATGGCACTGCCACAGCTGGAGGCTGTGTCTGCACTGAAATGTGTCCCATCCCCTAGGGGAGGGCCCAGGCAGGCACTCAGGGAAGGAGTGAGGACTTAGGGGTCAGTGATAATTCATCATCCTCAGCCAGCCAGGGTCAGCCCCTGCTCCAGCTGCTGCCCCTTTGTCCCTTGGGTAGCTGCAGCTCACAGTTGCTGAGCTGAGTTACACTGACTTGGGTCATAAATCTTGATTTACAGTGGGGAAGAAGCTTTGTTCCCTGCTGTTCAATATTATGTTACTTTGTTTATTGTAATGAACGAGCCTGTCTTCTGAAAGGCCTGGCAGCCACAGGAGTAGCCCTTTATTTGTGAAACTGGATTATGTAAAGCAGAGCAGGTTCTGAGGAGTGGAAATACATCCCACATAAGGGCAAGGAGTGTGGTTTGCCAGTTAATTGGGCTCTCACCACTGCCTGCACCACTGTGAAGGGAGAGTAGGAAGAGTGATGGCCCTTGCTACATTGACTTTTTGCCTGAGGAAGCAACTCTGGCATGCTGACACAGCCCTGGTAGCACCTGTCAGCCTGGAGCTGGCTTCTCAAAAAATATCAAAAATACATTGAAGGGACCAAAATAACAACAGTGTGATCCCTGTTCCCGTGCCATTCCCTGGCCACTGACCACATTTTTAGTGGCTACAGAATCCTGCTGTCATCTCTTGTGTGAAAAGCAGGGATGTGTGTCCAGGAGCTGCTGGGTCTCTGCAGGCCTGGCCAGCCCAGCTGCACAGGACACATCTGTGTGTGACTGGCTGCATTATTGCCACTGCAGGGTCACATTCACTCCCCTGCTGCCATCGCCTGCAGAACCAGTGCTCTCCTCCTGCTTTTGTCCTGCTGTTGGGTGTGGTTGGTTGGTTTTTACAGAGGTGGATGTTGACACTGAGGGGGTGAGTGACAAGCCAAGAGCATAACACCATGCTGGGATTGGGGTCTCCCTGCCACAAAGCCAGGTAAGACATTTGGGGTGCTCTTGCTCCCCCCTTTTGTCCACTCTGTTGTTTCTGGGTGCTGTGTCCACACTGAGGCCATGCACTGCAGTGCTGAGGTGGCAGTGACAATCCTACCTTTGCCTCACAGGGCAGCCAAAGCTGCAGAAGAGATTATGGAGGGCAGAGGGAAAACAAAAAAGCAGCATAAATGAAGGCCAAGCACAGAGCTGAAACAAGATTTAAAATGTGGGAGTGATCAAAAATAGGAGGGGAAAATTGGACCAGGAGTGTCAGGGATGGGCACTGCCCAGGGAGAGATGAGCTCCTAGCCCAGTAATGAGGAAAGCAATACTTGAGCTCTGGCTTCTTCTGCTGCCCATTACACAGACAGGACACAAAACACATTTTGCAGCAGGTCCCATGGTGAGCAAGGAGCTGCTTTTGGACTGCAGCTGCTCCAGTGCCACACCTGGGCTGCCGTGGCTGCCTCTGTGCAGAGGCCGCTCGGCCTCACCTGGCCCAGGACACTCTCTCTGACCCCAAGTTTGCTGTGCAGCGGCAGCTGTTGAGGGCTGCAGAGATTTCTCCTGCAGTTTCCCAGACTAAGGCAAGCGGAACAGACTTAGGCAGCCCTTGCCTGTCAAATGGTGAAATGCACACCCAAAGACATTCCATTCTGCACCCCCTGCCCCCAAAATGCCTTCCAGTGGTCTTAATGCTGCCCCTTCAGCTTTGAAGACTGGTGCCCTTGGCTTGAGCTGTTCAGGCCAAACTGGCAGTACACTCCCTTACACGTGTTTGATTCTAAAAGTTCCTTAGAATTCATATTTTTCTAAGTTCTGTGTCTAGAAATTGTTCTGCCTGTCCATCAGGCCCTCCCAAACGCTGTCTAAAAAAGTAGCCAATCTCAATGAGACCTGAACGAGGCAGGACCATCGCCAAAATGACTGCAGGCACTGCTGGTGTTTTACATCCTCAACCAGCCAGAGTTTAGGGTCTGCCTTAATCTGAGGAGGTCACACACAAACAAAGTGAAAACCCGTTAATTGCTAAATAATTTGTACTGATGATGCTTTAGGAATTAAAACCCTCATTCTTGGCACTCCAAGCTGAAATTCATAGTCCATATGTCAGAATTATAAGCCTAAAGTGTACTGAACCAGAAAAGAAGCCATAATTGTACTTTTCAAGAAAAAAACTTTATTAATTAATACAGACCTGAGAAAAATTTTCATTAGTACAACATTCTTAATGATATTTCTGCAGTGCTAAGTGAGTCTGATATACAGTTGTATCACCTGTGCAAAGAAGGCATCAGGGTATCTGAAAAATTTAAAAGCTTCGCCTTTGAAGGAACTTTGTCAGAATCAAATATAAAACATAAGTAATGCCTGAAACTTAAAAAAAAATCATATTGGTCCAAAAAATTGTTTCACTTTTAGTTTTATAAATATATCTGTAAACAGAAATAGCTGGTATTTTAAATAATCTGATTACAAAACTCAGAGTGAAGTATTTCTGTTGTGAAGTACAGCCACTTGTTCTGTCACTGCCCAAAAGCAGTCAAAACCAGCCATCCTCCTGCACAGACAGGAAAAAGGTTCTCTGTGCACTAAAATTACTCACTTGTTAAAAACATATCCATCCATTTAATAATTGTTTCCATGACAAGCTACTATATAATCCATTCACCTTTTTTGTTAAGATTTATCGAGCCAAAATATTTAAATCTGTTTTGTACAGACCAGGAACACTGAACAAACAGATGGCCCACATGAGTTTTCTGAAAAATGTTTACTTTTTCAGAAAATGTTTACTTTCTGTAAACTCATTTTAGCAAAGTTACTGCTAAAAGTAACTGACCCATTTATTTTGAAGACACTTCTTTATCACAAGAACATAGAATTCACAAAATGATGTAACTAGTGATGACTAAAAGTGTATTTACCTACTGTACCATCGAGGTATTTCACTTTGTATATATAATGTAAAATATATTTTTGAGTCTAAATAAAATCAGTATGCCAAATGAAACAAACTCTGTTACTGAACACAGACGGGCATTAAATTCTAGAGATGTATACAACTAGAAGAAGAAAAGAGCAGCAAGTGCATATTCTGTCAAAACAAAATTCCAGCAGTCCAGGTAAAGACCCAATTGAACCCAGGCAAGTCTGCAGAGTTCATTCATTCATCTTCTAACATGAACTATATGCATGCAGCCAATAAACTTTTACTTCCTAAAGTTCATAAAACTTTTTAAGGCTCTCAAGATCTTCCAATGAGTACTGATCACTCTGGCTTTCTGAAAGTAAGTCAAACAGTTGCTGCACCTCTTCTTTTTCATTTTTGCTAAGAAGGGCCAGCACCACCTGAAAAAAAAACCAAATTATTTTATAATCAGCACGGGTTGACTTAAAATCATAATATTTGGCAGAGATACAAATGTCAGTGTTTTTTTCCTTTTAGGATATGAAAATTCCCTTTATATTTCTGTGCAATTTAAGTACACAGTCTAGGTTTCTTACCTTAAATCTTTCTGCTTTGCTTAAGTAGAAAAGGTGCTGATATGCAAGGCCAGGATCTTTTCCAGCTACATACTGTTCCAATGACTGGATAAAAATCAGAAGGATTTCTCCTTCAAGTTTGTTACTCAGCAGCACTGGCAATGTTTTTGGATCAGTGATAGTCAAAAGATCTGCACAAGCAGCTTTATCCTTACTGGCATTCACTGCATTGACGATCTGACCAAAGTCGTAAGCGTTGGACGGTTCCCAAACACGGAGTTTCTCTCGCTCTGGAACATGGGCAGTCTCAGCATCTTCTGCAGCAAACTGCCTCTCTTCCTGCTCATCACTCACCTTCACAAACAAAGTAGCAACAGATCACTTAATGTGGACACAGAGATAACCTGAAGCTTCATAAACTGCATTTATCCATCGTATCACTGGATTAAAGCTGGCAGTCTGCCCTTCCTAAAAGAAAGGCACCCATGTTCTTCCATGTCCCACTGCCCCCAGAACAGGAGCTCCCTAATTCACCTCTAAGGCCCCACAGTCCAAAGTGTGTTTTTCACACCTTCTTTTCACTGCTTGGCACTGCACTGTGGAATCACCCCTGGAAAGGAGGACTTGACACATGTATTAAATGTGAAGTTCCAGAAGACAGGGACAACTGGAGTCAAGGCAGCAGACACCCAGGTTTCATTTCTCTGTAGTGCCTCCAAGGCAGTACAGGCATATGGCAGCTACATCAGGTTGTTCTTTGCAGTCTTGAGCCTCTATCATGTTTCATCAATCAGGCACTAAAAATTAACTATGGGGCTAACTGCATTTGCTAAAATTTATTTCAAGCCATCAAGAGTTGTGAAATTAATATAATCTGATTAAACTTTCTGAACAGGGTCTCTCAATGCCAAAGTCTCTTGAAAACTCTGAAGATACTGTATTGCATAGAACAGGGGATTAATTTTTGGAAAATACTGCATTTGGCTTACAGACCTTTTGTTATATTTTTCAACAATCCTTAGAATCGAGGGAGAAACCTGTCTTTTATACAATTATCATCATTATTCTGTGTTAATCAAGCTATAAGTTATTTTTCTCATTTTGTTTTTCTTCTGTTTTCATGGAGCTACCTTGTACTACAGGAGCTAAGAGAGGGGAGCCTCTCCACAAGGGCAGCTGTAATTACAACAGCAAACACAAATCCTTCCTGCATCACCCCTAGAAAAATTACCAGTGCCAGCAATGTAGTTAGCTGGTCTCTTAAGTATGTGGTCACTTCCCAAACCTCCTCTAAACACTTTCCAGGTCCTTTTGTTTGTTGCAACTCAGAGCTTAACTAACACTATACCAGCTTATACCAGTTACATAAAATTCCATGAGCTCGTGACAACCTGAAGTAGTTCAAGAACATATTTTTTTTCCTATATTAGTAACTGCAACTTCCATTATACCACATTCTGAAATTACATTATCCAATTACAGTATCACTGTACAGACTGGTAACTATATATAGTTTAACTATACATTTTTAAATGAAAAGGGGAAAAAGAATTCTTAAACAACCAGCAAAGCTACAATCCAAAAACACCAGATGACTGAGAAAATCCTTTCATCACCTAATTCTACCCAGAACTGTGCAAAGCTAACGTTTTGATCCTGTACTTAACATTACATCCTGTGTTTCTTTTGTAAGATCCTACAGATGTTTTACCCTTGCTCTTTAGGTTTTCATTTTTCAGACCTGTAACTTTAGGACCAGCACAGGAGCAGCCAGCACATCTGCTGACCACAGACCTCTGCCAGCACAGCCCCAGAGGCTGCCCAAGGAGCACAGTCTTCACAAACAAAACTGCTATTTCACAGCTGCACTCTGTAAAACATGTCTTTCAAAGTTTAAGCAGCTTTTGTTTACAAGGAATACACCCTCAAGTTTAATGCCATGTAAATTGACTATTCCCCTTCCTGCTGTAGTTCTGAATACGCTTGGGACCAGTCCAAGCTTTATTGTATGTAAAAATCCTCCAATATGCCCTCAACATGATGTGCAACACCATCCCCCCAGTGATATAGATTAAAGATGGGCAAACAAAAGCTTTGATATTATCTCTTCCTATGTGTGGCTTCTGTTTGTTTGCTTTTAAGAAATGAACAGGTATCCCACCTCTTGTATGGTTATTTTCTTCCCCTGCGCTTGCTGACTGCCAGCTCCAGCACCACTGTCCAGGTGAAGCAGTTGGGTTACCTCCTCTAATTCCTTCTGTGCTTCAAGAACATTTGGATCTATTAGAAGCACCTTGTTGAAATCATCAATACTGGCTTGATAATTCTGTAAACAGAAGAAAATATTTTTCTCATAAGTACATCACTAGAAAAATAAATCTGAAGTGCCATACTGTCCAAGTAAGAAAGGTAAAAATACCGGGATCTGGACACTAAGCAGACAAAAAATAATCTAATACTGATAGTGTGATTTCATTAGAGCGGAAAAAGGAAATGAGAATGTGTTAATACTCTATGACTAAATACTTCTAATTAAATATGTAATATGAAATAATTTTTTCTCAGAAACCTATTCCCTCTATCAGAGAGCAAATTATTGAAGTTTTCTGTTTTTAAGCATAATTGGTTACAGTGTAACACTGCTTCCCAATTAATATAATGTGAGTCCAGCAAGTTTGCATACTTGCTTTGCCAATAAATGAATTAAACTGAGCTTTGATTAAAGATATATCTAATCTTCCTGGGCTTCAATCCAATAGACCATCTCTTACAGTGAAATTTTGCTAATACTTGAGAAGACTGGGATTATGTTATGACCTCTGGGCTAAACAAGATTAGGACAAATACAGTGACAGAGTGGCACTAGGACACAGTTCCTCAATAATCAGCCTTGTAATTTGTTAAATGTTTTTATTTCACATTTTTTCTGTATAATTACTATTTTTAGACTAAATTTTCTGGAGAGACAAAGTTAATAGCATCAGTCTTCCTCGACTGGAATTACTACATAGAAAAAAAATCATCTCAGAGGCTGAAGCATCAAAAATAAAGATGAAATGCAGCAGTGAACAGTAGAAGACCATGCAAACAGTAAAAAACCAACATAATTTCTTGTGTGAGTGGTCTAGTATTTCTTCTGTTCCCAAGCAGCATCATAAGGTTACTATTAAATCATCTGTATTATCATGGGGAAAAAAAAAAATCCTCATGTACCACCTGAGGTACCTCCTCAGCACCTCAACTGTAACAGAGGAGCCAGTGTCCCAGTCATCTGAACTCCTTCCCACATTTGGCTCCATACTGGTGGCCAGTATTCAAGGTGCAGGACACCAGTAGTGAACTGAAGCCTGCTAGGTCACAAAGGAAGAGTGAGAGAATGAGAATTATGTACCCCTAACAAAGGAATGCACAAAGGGGCTAGGTTGCTTTCATCATAAATCCACTACTGATTAAGCTAAATCGTCTGAATTACAGACGTGAGGATTCACAATTATAGAGAAATGAGATTCTGGAACAGACTTCTGGAAACAGGAACAAGGGTCAGCAACCAACTCTACTGAATGTAAAACTGCAGCCTGTCCGACTGCCCAACAAAAACCATACACGGTGACTGTACCCAAAGCAAGTGAGTGGACTACCAGCCGCAGGGGATGCTGTTTGGGGCCTTGTGTCCTGTGTCAAGGCCTAACACATCTCACTAACAATTCTTCCTGATCTTCCCTTAACTACATCCTGGTAAATCTGTTAAAAACCCCCTCATTTACGACATTGAATTCCACTGCAGCTTCTGTAGTTAAATGTGTGTCTAATTACAAACAAATAAGATTTCCCACCTTAGCTAGGTCTTTGCCAAACTACATGCCTTTGGCTCATACAATTTTTCGTTACAGAGTCATTTGTCAATTTCAGATCATTTTTGTCATTTTCTCTGATTTTACTTATCACTTTCATCCCTGAAATTAGCAGTAATGAAGGCATTAAATCCAACCACAACAAAACATTTTGGAAGTCCACAGCTCAGACTGTTCTGAAGGAGTTCATCAACACTATGTTTCAAGTTGTCTTCTTCAGTAATACAAAAATAGCACTTTTTTCCTAGGATATGCAAAAAAGCAGAAGTTATTTCTCCAATTCTTGACCTTCTTCACAAGTGTGTAATACCCTTTCTTTCTGTCTGGTAGAATGACTATGTATTCCTATTTATACTAATATTTTATCAAGTTTAACAACATAAGGTTAGAGATGATTAATACCTGGTAGCTTAGCACAGTTACAGAAAAAACATTACACAAAATTGAGACTTTTCACACTTTCAAAATTTCATAGCTACTGCAACAGAGGAACAAATGTATCGCTGTCCTAGGACTTGCAGTTGAAATTATAATATGGGATGAGAATAGGCTGCTATTCTGCTAAGCACAAACAGGTTCACAGGTGATTTGTAAGCTGAGACACCATCCATTAATTTTTTGTTAAGGCATCAAACATAATGGAGGTCTGAGTAAGTGTCAATTCATTTGAAGGACAATGATGAAATTGGTGGACCCCCAGTGCACTCCTGCAACACGGAAGCCAACACTTCAGATGTTTGTTTACAGACACCAGGAAATTTAACGCAAAGCAGATGAGAGCTGCCATCATCGGCCTACAAAATCAAGAAGCTGATAATTCAATACCAAGTAAGAGCTGATGGTAGAGCAAGGATTGCTGTGGGAGGATTATGGAGTGTAAAGGCTAATTTAACATCACTGAAGATGGGGAACCACCAGAGGGAGGGACAAACAGAACAACATGGTTCAAGTGATGGAACATGAGAGCTGAAGTCACATTCAGGATGGACATAAACAATGTGTCTGCATTTATGATGATCAGGTAAAAGGATACTCTAAAAACTGTATATAAGATGAGCACTGTAGAGACACCATCACTGTGCAGATGGAAAGGAAAAGGCTGAGTACTGACATTGCCACAGAGTGACAAAGTACAGTACTGACAAAAGGGTGAGTATGCATTTGGGGAAGAAAGAGAAAGAAAACAACAATTAAAACCCTGGTTTAATATGACACTTAAACATGAGGAGATGCCAAGACAGCCAGAGATTTTAGTTTGGACAGATTAAGACAGACTTAGAGATAATCTATTTGTTATCATCAAAGTTGTAATAAACTCCTTGACAGATAAAACAAACCAGGATACCCTGAAGGAGAATACCAGAACATTAGAACAGATCTGAAACTCGCTTAACCAACCATTCAAACCTTATTTATTGCAATATTCTTGTATTTTTTCATATTATTACATCAACATGCAGGTTTTTATGTAGCAAAAACATTTAGGTCATGTTTTATGTATGCCTAATGCTCTACAAAGTAATAACTCATCACACTGAGTACATTGTTTGTATTTACCCATTGACAGCAACCACCTCATTGCCTTTGAAGAGGATAAGCAAGTTTAGAAGTGCTTAAGAATACCTCCATGTTCTTTTTCCTCACCTGTAATCCTTTGTACGCTAGTGCTCTTCTATAAAAAGCTTTAACATTAGAATCTTCTATCTGAAGAACATGATCACAATCCTGCTTGGCCTCTTCGTATTTATACAGTTTCAAGTAACAGAGAGCTCTAACACAGAAAAACAGAACATACTGCAATATAAGTAAATTCTACAGTGCTGTAGAGCCAACATCTTCTGACTTGCAAATGTTAATTATAATACTTCAAACAACTCAGTCTCAATGTGATTTCTTTAAAGTACATAAAACCATTAACTATCAACAACATCACTGGATGGATTTAGAGGTCAATTCCTGCAATAAAAGTCAAAATTCAAGTATGACTAATGGTTGAAGTTAAGCAGATATGCAAGTATTTTAAAAGCAGAGCCTATGCTAGTACAAGATGACAGTATAGTGGTTATTGTAATACAGATTTTGTACAGCCATTCTGGGTAAAAAAGTGCGCTGGATTAAATAAACAACACTGCCCTCTGTACCTAATTATTACTTGGAACTCTCCTCTTCAAGTACTGGTCTAATCAAATCCTTCTTAGTTTGTAGAAGCTGATAAGATTACAGCATAAAGAATTATACTGCTGAATTAGGTCAACCTTTAAAATAATGCTGATGTATGACTGTGTTCCTACTTTTATTTTCTCTGAATGTACATTTTCTCTGAATTATTACTCTTCATATCTGAGATATTGCTACTGCATGTTAAGTTTTTAATTAAAATCATACCAGTATTCTTAAAATAAAATCTCTAAAACGCTGCAAAATGCTATACTAATTTTAACTTCTACCACTGTTTATTCTGTTTATATAGAAGATTTTAAGAGATATATATATATATATTAGTACTTTCTTCCCTTGAAAAATGTTTTTACAAGAAATCCAAACACCAAGTAGGAAAAAAATCCCTTTTTCACATATAACATATAGAAAATATAACTACTGTTATCCCACAAAGCAGCGCTAGCTTTTAGATCTTTACCTGTTAGTGTAGACAGTACATTCCTCAGTATTTAACTTCATGCACTCACTGTATTTATTTGCAGCTTCTTCATATTCCCCCGCTTTTACAAAATCATTCCCTTCATTTTTCAACCTCTTGAACTTCTCAATGGCTTCCTCACCTAGAGCATGAAAGGATCACAGTGTCACATGAGGTCAGTTCATCAAGGGTGGCTGAATGATCTGCGCAGACTAAGGATTAACGCCTGGCAATGGAGTCCCTCTGTCACTGCACTCGGCCACTCCTGTCCCCAGCCTCCCCTGCCGCTCCCACAAAGGCATGACCAGACCTACATCTGGCTCCACAAATACTTCCCATCCACCAGCATTAATACTCTGCTGAAAATAATGGGAATGTACCAGACAGCTCTAAGCCCTCCCAGTTTCTGTGTGGAAGAGAGGGCCTACCTGTGCCCACTGAGACCATGCTTTTACTTACAACAGTGGAGATTTAATCAGCAGGATTAAAGGCCTTCCAGATCTCCACCATCACACCAAGGTGGCCATAATTTGATCTAATATTCTGTTTGCAATCAACTACCACAATTACCATGCTAAACTGACAACGGCAAACAAATCATCACATCAGTCGGAGTTAGGGATACTTCAGTAATATTCTGTTAAGAATTATTTCTAAAAGATGCAGTGAAGAACCTGGAAACACCTAACTACACCTTTTTTTAAAAATTAATAATGTGTTATTCCATAATTGCCTTTCCTTCTTAATTTCACATCATTAGCTGCAGATGCTTTTGGTTTAGGCTACAGCTTTTAGCTGTGTTTGCAGTGAGAAACTGATCCTGACTGCAGCCTCATGACTGTTATGAGCAAACAGTAATTAGCAACATAAGCTCTAAGTAAATCATAATGAAATAATCTATTTTTTGCACCATGCTAAAGAATATGAGCCCCCTGCCAAGCTTCAGGTTTTCAACACTGTATATAACCAACAATTTTAACCAATAACTGAACTCATTGAGTTCTTTTATAAAAACATGGCAGTTTCCTATGCCAGAAAACTACAAGTGGACTTGGGGAAAACACAGACACACAACATGAAACACACAACTAAATTATAGTTGTGCAACTATAAGCTGTAAGACACAAAGAAAAACACACCATTCTTACAAAAAAAGTGTAAGCCAACAATAAGGTTTAACTACTGACTTAACATTTTTGCTGGCAGCTTTCAATACCAGCCATCACTGTCAGGTTTCACTGATGAAGCAGAGGCCTGAAAAGGCAATTACAATCTTAAGAGTCAGCCTTCGGTGAAGAAAACAGTTACACAATAATTTTTTAATATTTCTAAAAACAAAGCCTAACCAAAGCCTGCTCTATTTGAAATAGACTGAGAGATGTTTAGCATCAAAATGCTGCCAAGCACTTGGGAGGACACTCAGTATTGCAGTAATGCATTATAGACAGATAACCCCATCACTGGTACATATTTGGCCAACAGCCCAGTTACAACCTGCAGTCATCCCTGTTGTTAATCAAGGGGAAATTATCTTCAATACTACTTTATATTGAAATAAACTCAAAGGGAAACCAATTCATACTTGAATAAAGAACCACAGAGTTAAAGCTTTTCCAAAGGGAGTGTTTAATGTCAGTAACAACCGAATCAGAGAGCTTCCTTCACCTTATTTACTGAAGCAGAAAAATGGAAACTGCAATGAAGGGAAAAAAGTCAGGAAGTAAGTTAGTTTCCTAGAGTTCAGCACTCAGTGATTAGTCCAAGTCCAGAACATCTTTGAAAGGTGTCTCCTAAATGTCTTCTGCCAAAGTTGGGGGTTTGTTTGGGTGGTGTTTTTTCTGCGGGAAAACTGTGTTACAACTGTATTATGATATCAGGGAAACCACTGATGCTCATGTCCTGGGGAGCATCAGGATGGCCAGCCAGGCAAGGGAGGGGATTGTCCTGCTCTGCTCTGCTCTGCAGCAGCCTCACCTCGAGTGCTGGGGGCAGTTTTGGGTACCACAATGCAAGATACTGAGCCATTAGAGAGCATCGTGAAGGGTCTGGAGGGAAGATGTATGAGGAGTGGCTGAGGTCACTTGGTCTGTTCAGGCTGCAGGAAACTGAGGGTCTCCAACACCCCCACAAGGGGAAGCAGGCAGACACTGATCTCTGCACTCTCAGGATCAGTGACAGGACTCAAGGAAGCAGAGCTACAGGAGGTTTATGTTGGATATCACAAAAAAGGTTCTTCACCCAGAGGGTGGCTGGGCACTGGAACAGCTCCCCAGAGAAACAGTCAGAGCACCAAGGCTGGCAGAGTTGAAGAAGGGTTTGGACAATGCTCTCAGGCTCATGGTGTGACTCGGGGTGTGCTGTGCAGGCCAGCAGTTGGGCTTTGGTGATGCTGGTATTTTGCCTATGAGCATTTCTGCTGATTTTATGTAACTTCAGATATTACATGCTGCAAATAACATCACTTGGTTCAAAAAAATTACAGTAACTGTGCCCCACAAAGCACATTAAACTTCACCACATAAATGACGTTGTTTTACTTTGGCTTTTCACAAAGGTCTCTTACTAAATATTTTCTAAAGCAGTTTCTTTGACATTGCTAAAATGTATTCCATTTTCTAATTAGGTTTATTTTCTTAATGTGTATTTGCATTAGCTATACATACGATTCATCTGCGATTCTTCTCTGTTGATGTCTATACTACTTGGCTTGTTCTCTGAAGTGAGGCTTCCTTCATCCCACCTGTGTAGCTGAGCAGCAACTGGAACAACTGGAATTGGTGGCAGCTTCTCCCTCCAACTGGGACCATCCTGATCTATTAAAGTCCTTGTTATTCTGAAAAAGAACAGCCCACCAACATGACTTTTCAAATATTTAACTCACACTTTAGTAACTTACAACCAATTCATTACTGCAATGTTCCAATTTTTAAAGAAAAAAACCTGAACAATTATCCTTAAGGCTAATTTGAAAAAGATTATCACAGCAGTCAAGAGTATCACATTCATTTAAGATTAGGACTTTTTCCACTTCAGAGTATTATGCTGGCATTTAGAAGACAAGCTGACTTCAGCATGATCTGTAAATATTTAAGCCAATGGGCTTAAGAATCAAATTCAACTGGTAAAAAGTCTAATTCATAATTTAACAAAATTTTTGGATCAGGTGCACTACCATCTAACACAGGTGTGAAAAACATACTACATGAACACACATCCAAAAAAAAAAAAATTAACAACCTTCAAAGTGACATGAAGAACCACAAAGAATGAATATAAATTACCCAGTGGAGTTTTCTTATTTACTTTTGTTCTTTTTAAGTATTTGAATAACAGCTATTTAAAAAAACAAGTGTCATTGTAGTACTTTGACAACAGAATCAGAGCCCTCAAGACCATATTCTTTTCCCATTGTGGTCTGCTCCAAAAACTAATACAAGAAGCAGCACCAGTTCTAATCTCCTTTAAATTACCAAAATATTTTACAGAATGATAGACATTAGAAAGTCTGTTTGTAGACCTATATAATGAGCAAGCTTATGTCCTGTACTATGCTGCATAAAAAACACGTGCTTTTGACTTGAAAGTAAATTTCTTCATTCACAGAATATCACATTCCATAGAATAATGTAGTTGCTCCATTTGTTTTCTAAGTGATCAAAAAGACTGTTTTAATGTGTGTTAACTGCACATGCCCTTGCAGGGGCCTGTACCATTCCTGAGCATCTCAGAGGACATACCAACAATGTGGCCCGTCCAAGTACTGCTTTGCTCTAATTTTATTAAAACTTCAGGATTTTAATGATAGCCTGAACTCAATTGCTAAGAAAAAAATGTGGCACACCATCATAAATTGACAAATCCAAAGCTTTAGTCAGGTTGTTTTTTTAGCCAACAAAACAGTACACTTCATATTAACACATCAATTAATAAACTTCAGATATTTCCCACAGAAAGTAATGGAGTAATTCTACAGGAAACCAGAGTCATACTGACTTCCTATTTAATTTGTTTTCTCATTTATCATAATGGGCTTAAAAAGTTGAAGGAAAAAAAACTAATTCATCAAAATCCACAGAAAGAATCCTGCAGAATCTGGTGATCAGCTGATGCCTTGTAACAAAATGTAAGCAGAGTCTTTTGCAAAAATGCATACCTGTGTGCCAGGATTAGTTTAAAAAGCACAGGTGTCTCATGAAAAAGCTGAGACAAACACACTCATTTCCTGCCACCAACACCCTGACTTGACCCAACAATCCTGCAGTTCTGGAGCTGATCACAAACTTCTTTCTGCAGTACAGTACTCATATGGGACGTTGTAAAAACAGCTTCCAAGATATTCCATGCAATTTGCTCAGTAATACTAAAGGAATTGGGACAACCGGAATAAAACTTCAATTTATAGGAGGAAATGCATAAATATATTCCCACACATTAGAGCTTCCGTATTTCTAACACAGAAAAGCAAATAATGAAACACTCAAGAGGAAATTAAAATACACAAAGTAGGAAATCCATTGATGTCCACAAAGCTAGGAAAATGCTACTAATTAAAAGCATGCTTGAAATGCAATTTCCAGTTATTTGGCACACACCATTAAAAGAGCCAGTCCTTTCAGTTTGTTCAAAAAAAATCACCTCAGGAACCAATAAAAGACACATTTTAACATCATCTAACCAACATAATAAACAGTCAAATAACTGTTCATACTTGTTTCCATTATATACCTAAACTCTTAATTATTTCCTTTTGATTGCAAAATGATCAGATAAAGAAAGGCTTGATATTAAACATCCTTGTCTTTTATGTAAGTATTAAAAATATGAAATTGATTCTAAAGTTTTTGGAAAGTCTGCTTAGCTATGTAAGCACAGAGAGACAAACTTCAATGTGGTTTACCAAACCCACCCTGAGACACAAGTAGGATGCTGAAATTTTCCTGTCAGCAAGCATCCTACAGGATCACTATCCTATTTCCCACAGAAAATTAAAAACCAAGAAATCCTCCAATAAAAGAAGGTTGTTAAGATCTGATCTTCCTAATACTAAAAAAAAAAAAGCCAAAAAAATATTACATTTGGGGTAGTCTCTTTAAGTTAAAAAGCAGTAGAATATTTTTTTTTAAAATTTGTTTTTAGAAAGGTCTCTTACTTTGGGAATGAAAATGAAAGCTTTAGTACAGTTTCCGTTGAAGTTTCAAATGCTAAAATATTTTTTAAAGAATACAGTCAAGGTTCAATTACGCAGGAGGTCTATGGTTTAGAAACTAATAATTCGCAAGCAAAGAAGAATTACCAGCAGAAGAGAAGAAGGAAGAAGCAGCTGAAATATGGGTTGCCAGGGAGGAAAAGAGTAATGAGCAGTGAGGCTAAAAACATAAGGAAGGCCTAGAGAGGAGAAAAGGAAGAGTGTTAAGGGGAGAAGGGAAATAAGCTTATTGCTAAGCAAGTTCTAAGTTAAGGAGAAATATGGAAAGAGTACCTGTAGATAAAATAAGCCAAGGAGGTTTTTTAAAAGTGTAATAATTGCATAGGTACCAGGACAACCAGTTATTCCACCAATCCAAGTACCCTATTATCACCATAGATACAGAGGATCACTAGCAGTGTTTGTGTTATCAAAAAATTAAGACTTTTAAGAGATTACAAAATGTCACAGTTTCCTATGGTCATATGAAGAGAATTTAAAGAAAGATATTATGGACATTTTAATGAATAATGCAAGTGCTCATGGACTAGCCGTAAGAAGAAAAAACTGTACTAGATTACATTGTAAAAGGCACATGCATGTGGGCTCCTGCTCAGTGATTAATGGCTGTTCTGTTTTCAACTTTATAGTACTAAAGCACAACTAGAGAAATTCAAACATCTCTCTTGGCAGCAAGAATTCATGTTGAAAGTATTAATACTTGAAAATAATATTCAATTATTTTTTACACCTTTAAGCTTTGTAGCCAACCACTGTATCAAGATACTTCAGTATTTCCACAACTGCAGCATACAAAAGGATTCACACTCAACATAAATCTCCAACTGCCACAGAAAGACTGTTAATATGTAAAAGAAACAGGATGTCAGAGAAATGGCATGGACCTTAAGTATCACTTTATATAGTATAAAATACAAGTTAGGAAAGAAGCACTATTAAAAAAAACCCCTTAAAATATTTAAAATATTACATTTTTGAAAAACAGGAAAGGGACTCACTGCTAGGAGAGGAAAACTGAAATTATGGAAAAACAACTAGAAGAACAGCCAATCCTCTGCCTATAATGAGCTGGTTGTGCAACAACTCTTAGGCTACACAATAGAGGAAACATGTAAAACGAACTAATTTGAATTCTGTTTTTCTACTTTGACTATTATCACAGAGCTTCTGTGTGGAGTTACCTGTTGGCACTATCCTTTGCTGCTTGGATGCTGCTGTCTATCTGCAGGACTGTTTTATAATCAATGTAGGCCTGTCGATACCGCTCCATTGACTCATTGGCCATCGCTCGGCGTAGAAGAGGCTTCAGGGAATATGGCTGAAGCTCCAGAGCTCTGGGAAAACAAAAAGAAAAAGGCAGGATTGAAAAAGAGTAACTGAAATAACAGAAATATTTTATGATATATACATCTATATGTAACTCTGTGATTTCAGATTTACAGTAAAATAACTAAGGAAGATGGGTCTGAGTGGTTCTTATCAACACCCTAAATTACACCCAGTTTTGAAATTGTTAGTGCTTTTACTACAGCTTACTTTACCCAAAGCTCTATCTTCCATCTGGAAAACTGCTCTCATCACCAAGATATAATTAATGTAATGGCACCTGCTTAACAGCAAAAGCTATTCTTCTTAAGTCATGCCTAGATCTACAAGGATTTCAAGTATATGGTGCTTTTGCTTACATGACTTTCAGTTCTTCTTCCTTAAATGAAAGTGTGCACTTAAAAAACCCACGGACTAGGACAGGAATACAGATCTGTCTTTCTCCGGACTTTAGGGTTTTTGCCTGTCTTCTGTATGTTTACATTTTTGATTGTCTGCCTGGTCAACATCAAGCTCAACACTGTGCAATCAGAACTCCTTCCCAACACCATGCACTTTTCCAGCAATATGAAGCAGTCCACAAAGGCTTTATTTCTCAAAGATTACCTTCTTTTCAATGATTCTTGCTAAAGAAAGATAAACTTTTGAAGTAGTGAAATTAAGATGAGTGTAGACAATTTGACTTCATGAAGTCATAAAGCAACCCAGACTGAGATATCCCAGCTTTCTGCTACAGCTAAGTCAGCTCCAAGATCAGACAGGGTTGCTTGGGGTTTGATACAGCTGGGCCTGAAAACCCTCCAAGGTAATCTCTGCCCAGCGTCCCTGGGCAACCTGTTGCAAGGCCAAGCATTGCTCATGGGGAGGTTTCTCCTAATATAGCCCTACATAATTTTTTACTTTGAAATCAAGTAACCTCTTTGTAGATCACCTATTACATTGTGTTGCCTACTGAAGATTTATTTGACATCGCCTAATTTACATGTGTTTGCAGGTTTGCAGTTCTGCTACCCAGTCTCTAAGCATCACGAGTTCTTGTGAATCCAGGAAATATGCATGACATTAAGGACTCTATCATTACATACTAAAACTAAAAAGCTTCTAATTGGTGGGAATACAAAACGTAAAAGCTCTGCATTACTGATTCCAGCTAAAGTCTTACATACTTCAAACTTCCTGAATAGAAAAATGCAATGGCTTTTAAATACACCATCTTGGCCAGCTGTCTGTGATCCTGCATCTATTCTAACAAAATAAAAGGAATCATTTTTTCAGAGAACTTACTCTGTCAGGCAGAATATATGCAGTAAGTTAAATGTTTTGTACCTCTGCACTACAAAGGTGCATGCACATTTTATTTTTAGTTTTGGAGGGCTTCTCTTAACAGTAGAGTTTTGCTGTACAAAAAACTCCACTGACTTATTAGTATGATTTCTAATTCTTCTAAGATACTTTTTTGCACCTTAGGCCTCAGCATTATAAACTCAATCTATGGAAATATTTTAAAAAAAAGTCAAAAATACAATAATAATTTAGTGCAACACAGTGTTTAGAAATTTTTGAAGGTGTCTGATCTTCTCTAACTCCTGTATCCTTAAAAGCCACAATAAGCAGAAAGAATTTTAGCTCAATTCCTTAACAGCTGTAATTACTGTTTATAACTGTGAAGTATATATTAAGAAACTCCAAACCAAAACTACAAACCAACAGAGAACACACACATATGCACCATACACGTGCTCAAAAGCAATTTCCAATACTGTGATAAGCACCTGGCTTAACAAAGCTTTTACATATAGGTTACTGCAGAACTCCTGTAAATCTGCTTTTATATTAAACATTTTAATCCCTCTATGCATTTCTGTGAACACAACAAGCTTAAAAACTGCCCTTACACAGTAAGACGGTAAGTTAAAAGTTATTCCTTTCCTAGTTTCCACGTAACTGTTTACACAACAAAGGTATCTGTCATTTAGACAGGGAATCAGACTTTATTGATACAGTTCTGAGTCAAACAGCACGAGCAATATATCAGTTAAAATGCTTAATCATCACCAGGAATGTTGCTGTTCTACATGGGAGGTTTTAATTTACCTGTTACAATCCTGAATGCAGTCACTGCAGTTCCCTTCTTTGAGATAACATGCTGCTCTGTTTGAGTACAAGATACTTAAATCGTCTGGACTTTGTTCTCCTAAAAGAAGTTACAATTAAAATCGAATAGCATTACTGAAATTACATTTAAGAATTAAAGATTTTCTTACTCCAAGCTGCACTGCAATGATGCAGTTTGCTGACACTGCAAAGCAATTAAGAGCTTTCTTTTATCATGTCGGCTAGAATATGTAAGCATTCAAACATAAATGCCAACCGCTCTATCCCAAGAAAATGAAAGTATTATTTCACTCATCATCCTGTATTTTCCGTCATGTGAATTGCTGTCTACTGAAATGATGAAAGATTTATTGCATGGTAACTCCTGTCAAAAACGCAGGGGCACACTAAACTCGTTCACTTGTAGTTCCCTTAAATCATCTAAACAGTTCTAGATTTAAAGTATAAGGTATTACACTCACCTAAACCAGTGACACATTCAATTGCTTCCGAGTATTTGAGCACAGCTTCTCCAAACTGTCCACTCTTAAATAACTCGTTTCCTTGACTTTTTAGTTTTGCTGCAGCAGGAGGAAGTGAAGTGGAACTGTCACCACCAGCCGACTGAGACCCTTCTCCACGCGATTTGGAGATCTCAGCTTCGGCGCTTTCACTCTTCTCATCACTGCGTAAATAGCCATTAACTTCGCCTTCATGGTCTGACAACTGCTTTTCTGACTTCTTCTCTGACGCGCCTTTTTTCAATGCGCCCTCCGCGGAGTCCTTCTGTTTGTGCGTGTCCCTGTCGTGCGCCTTGCCGCCGCCTCTGCCGTGCGCCTTTCTGTGCGCGTTGCCCATCGCGGGCTCCCCGCCGGCCGCCCGCGCTGCCGCTGCCGCGGCCGAGCCTGCGAGGGCGTTAATGAGGCGGGTTAGAGCCGCATCATCAGCGCGAACTATCGGCCCGCCGCGACAGGGGGGTGCCGCGCAGCGACACCGACCACGGCCCGCAGCGCCCCAACGCTAGCGGGGCTTACCTGCCTCGGAAAACACTGCTAAGGATAGGGGAAATTCCGACTTAAAAGTAACCTGCAGTCGTTACTGAGAAGGGATCACTACGAAGCCTCATTTCCCCTTGCCGGGCACAGGGGAACCCCTGTCCTAAGGTGTCAGAATGGTACAGGGCTCACCTTGAAATTAACTCTTTAAATACCGCCTATTACAACACGGACGCGTTGATCTTCCATGACCAAATCAAATGCTTGGATGTTAAAATTAGATCACAAGCTATCAAACTATCACAAGCTATCAAGTTCTCAAGAAGATTTCATTTAAACATGTCAAAACCCGTTCTATTCATACTTGTGATCATTCAACTTTTGCTGTTATTTATTACAAATTTATTTAGGAAAAACCATAGAATAAGGGTAGTAGATAAGAAAATCTCTATCTTCAATATTCAGCTGAATTCTTACCAGAATACCACTGCAGTATTCAAAGACAGATTTCTGCAAAGCCTGACTCTTGATACTACTAATCACAGAACAACTCTGCCTTTTTGGTACCATTAAAATGCTATCTTCCCCTTCCCTCAACCTGATGCATTTATCTGTCCAACAGATATTTTTTCAAATATTGGAATGATACTGTCAATTGACTTTATCAAGACATCTGACACTGACTCCATATAGATGAACTCCAGATGGTCCAAAATGAAAGAAATGATTTTTTAAACACACGAAATGTTACTGAAATCAAACTGAACAGATGGAAAAGCAGAAAATTTGTAGAAACAACAGATCCTCTAGTGCCTCCTACCTAGATGAAGTCCTTATTTTGAAATACCATGTTTAATAATAAGTTCATATTCCACAGTGGCAACAATGATAGGTTAAATCTACCTACACAGACATGTTTGTAAAACTTAAATTATTTATATTTGAGATGTCTACCCACCCATCCAGTTGGTGCTGCCAAATATACCAAAAAGGTTTAAAGTCTATTTGCTAGGGAGACTGGTGGTAAAAGGCTTGCTGGGCAGATGAACGAAGACACCAGTGTGTTAACAACTTCCTTAACATACATGCTAAAATACTTTTTTACATACACCAAAACAGAAAAAAAAATTAAATGTCACTGTCAAACAGGTGATAGCACAAGCTTTTACAAAACATGGCAAAACACCGTCAAAGAGCATCCCAGCTTTTAGAGAAGAAAAGGCACGGCAGGCACATAGTATGTGATGAGAATGTTATTAATGTGAATAAGGTGTAATTCCTGAATACAGGAGGAAACTTCCTAAAGATGAAGTGCATAGAACCAGTCCTGGATTAAACAGGAAGCATTTCTATTATTTGGAGTCTGGAGTGCCCCTGACAACAGGCATGCTGATAGTTACCTTGTTTAGCTGCTGGGTAATACTAATTGGTTAAATATTTCAGGTCTGAGTAAACAGCATGCAAAAAAATATACAGCTATACTTCTCAAACATAATTCTGATTGTCTTTCAGTTTCAGTCTTCAAAAACAATGCTCCTGTACTGGTCTCTACAGAGAAATGTATTCGTGAAAGAACTATATACCAATACTTCTGAACTTTTCCTATGGAAAAAAAATTCAAGACACATTATAAATTCCAAGGAGAATCTGAAGAAAGGTACTGAAAAGTCTGGACAGAATTTTGACCAGAACGACAACAAATACACACTAGAAAAAAATTGAATTTATGTTATTACTAAAATAACATTTAAATGGAAGGACCATCATAAAACTAAAAAAAACCCCACTGAATACTCTAATAGGAATATTTGAAGTTTGGGAAGTGTTTAATATTATATAATATATAATAATATAATATATATTGTATTCTTTAATATTGTAATCAAGTAATTACACACAGCTCAACAGATTTGTCTTAATTGAAAGGGGCTATTTAAAATGTATCAATTTATCTTTAAAATGTATTTATCACTTGAGGTTATAACTTCTAGAAACGTGTCAAAATACCAGGTGCTTCGTCACGCACATACATGACTTTTAGGTTTTGCAGTGCCTGAATACCAGTTCTTATAATCTCTAGGATGCAAGCAATTTTCCATTCCTATTGTACAGAAAGTGCTCTATTTACTTTTGTTTGCAGTTAAACAGAAAATCAAGAGTGACTACGCTCTATTTAGACTATTTTGTTCAAAGTTCAGAAATCAACTCTTCAGCCCTAAAGAAAACAAAAAATATTTTGATTTTTTTTTCCAATCTCTAAATTTTAAGTTTAGTAGGAATGCATTAGGCTTACCAACTAGAATGTAAAATAAATGTGACTACAGGACTACATGGACTACTGGACTGCCTGTGATTACAGGACTCAATTTTAGTCTACTTATTGCTGTTAGGTTCACAGAACATTTTATTAATGACCTGAACTGAATTCATATTTGTTTCCAGTTGTACAAGAAAATACAGAGTAATCTATGAAAATGCTTGCCACTTAAATCTCAGAAATATCACAGGAACACATATGCCACTGGCGTCAGTTGACAACCTTCCCTGTGTTTAAAGGCCTAACCTTTCATCAACAGAATGGAAGTCTTCCTATGGAGCCAGAAGGCACACAGTCATCTGAATGCTCACAATAGAAAACAACCCCAAATTAACAGACATTTAAGGCTAAAGACATGATGCATCCCTTCTTCCAAGGTTTTAGCTCAGGAGATTTGGTAGACAACAAATGATGTGGAAAAATGTGTTTTCCCTAATCCTGTGTGGCAATAAAACATTATTATATCACACATGTACGGTCCAACATTCACAATTAAGCTGCAAAACCCACGGACTGATTTAGTTTCAAGATAAAACACAGAAAACATAAAAGTCACAGCTGTCATGCCACAATATATTAAAGAACCAACATAACTAACAAAAAGGAGAAGGGTGAAATCAGCCTAGGGATGTTATTCTGTTGCAGGCTGGAGGCCAGCCATGCAGCTGAATCTAAAAGCAACCTGCAAGCCTCCCTAGCCCCTGCTGCCCCACCTCCTCCTGCAAGCCATGGATTGTGATTATGCCAGTGGCTTCATCCCAAGGGCCCTGGAGTTAATCATACATTAATCCAGGAATGGGAGATACATTTCAACTGCATGTAAACTACATCCTGTACCAGAATTACATGTTGTTTACCTCCAATATAAACTTCCAGAGCACAGAGATGAGCTCTTACAATAACAAAAAAACAAAAAAAGAATTATAGTTTCCAAAACAAACAACAACAAAAATTACAGATGTTAACAAATTATACTTGATCATTTTTACACCCTTTGATGCAAGCATGGGAAGAAAAATGCGTTGATGGGAAGACAGGAAAGCTGTGTCAGAGAAAGATCTCATGAACACAAAAGGTTCTCTCCCCAGAAGAGATTTTTAACTGCGTCCACACCAAAGGACAGGTGTAAAATTACACAGGGCACAGGGAAGTAGGTGATTTATAGCAACATTTTCCATCTGTCTCTGTTATGTCCATTCTAGAAAGAATTACAAAGATGTGTAATAGAAGTGGATTCTAGATTTCACACTCGTATCTGCTTCAAGTAGTCAGTTTAAGTCTTTGGATAGGCAAAATTCTTTGCAAGAAAATATGGATGGATTGTGTGAATAAACATTACAATCTCAAAGACAACAATTTTTCCTTAGGTTAAAATAAAACAAGAAATGGCAAGACATTACCTTGATGTCCACCACGTCTTTCCCATTCTTCTGTATTTTCCCCTCTTCCTTCACCATTTCCTGAATCCTCTATCTCTTGAATAAGTATTTTTTTTCCTTTGCCTTGAGGCTCAGATACAGGCTTTAAACCTTTCAGTTTCTTTTCAATCTCTAGTAGACTTTTCTACAACAGAGAAAAAACCAGCAATAGCAGAAGTCTTTTTTATTATGTATATAAATTACAATTTATGTACAGCAAATATGTTCTGTTAAATAATCCATGTGAAATCCCAATGAATTATCAAGATAAATATTGCCAATATAAAAAGACAGTAAATAATTGTGGATTTTTCTAGGAGCCAGCATCAAACCAAGATTAATAGTCAATTTCTGTCTCTCTCACAAGAGATAGACACAAGATATCTTCACATCTTTGTGTGAAGATATCACAGAAATAAATAAATAAATACTTTTCTTGAATGCCCTGCTTATCAAAAAAACCCCACCTAAATTCAAAGGAAAAAAAGTAGATTTATGATTGTGATATCCGGCATGGTCTACTAAGAAGAGATGTGGAAAACAGGTTCTTTAGAGAATTTCCAAAAAAGCCTAAAATAAGAATCAGAATTTATGCTACGGAGAATGTGATGCCAGATGGGCATCTATAGAAATCCGCTTTCTGGGGGCTGCTCACCGGCTAGCTCGCCCCCGGGATTCTGTAAGTCCGAGGTTTGCTGCTCAGAATCTCAGGCAGAAGCGTAGAAGGCGGCGTGGAAGAAAAGAGGGCTCTGGCTGAGTTTTAGATCATTTCTCCAGGAAACCTCTCAAGGGCAGGTGGAAGGCAGAGAGGGTCCCAGATCCCAGGTGCAAGAGAGCAACCCCTCCTCTGTGCTCACCTTAAGTACCCAGGGGCGTCTCTCGGGCAGGAAAGGGTCTGGGACCAACTGTCAGTAAGGTACATTGAAAAGACAATGGATGTAGGTGGCCTCTAGTCACCTTGACAAATCAGGGGGCTTTTTTCCCCACAATCTTCTAACTCTAGCAGGGTGATTGACACAGGGAAGTTCAAGGGCCACTGTTGCGGGCTGAGGCTGGGCGTGTCCCACTTCAGGGACAGAAAGAGAGCAGGCACAGAAGCATCGTGAGGGAACAAACTCTTCTCCCTTTATTTACAAATCTAACTCCTTTATACATTTGTACAGAGGTCAAAAGATTGGCTACAGAGGTTGCCACCTCTCAGCCAGGATGGTGGACATCACCATCAATCATTTCTTCTCTCAGAGGAGAAGTATGCAAACATTCTAAGAATAGATATTGTTTTCATGAAGCTGCATGAGAAAGTTCTTCACTAAGACAGAAGGCAGAAAACTCAGGGCAACAGGCCACACCACCAGGGGAGTTCGGGGGGGAGGATTGGGGTGAGATCATTACAACATGTACAGTACATTGGAAAACGCGAATCACGCACTGCCACAGACATCTGATGGAGAAATGTAACTGAGAGAACTAGAACACAACAGGCTCTTAACAGTGTTGCAGAAGGACACTGTTGAATAATAAGGTTTGCTCCTCTTATAAGAACAGCAGTTAGATGATCAAACAGCTTCTCATTCCATAACATTTTTCCATTACTCAAAAAACCCCCTTTAATTGCACTTGGAATCATCAAGGTTGGAAGAGACCTTTAAGATCAAGTCCAACTGTTAACCCAGCACTATCACTGTAATCCATGAACCACTGAATCACTTTACACTGTCAGAGCAGAGCAAGACACACCCAGCATTATGTGGTATTCTGAATGTAATTCAATGCTGTGCAAGAAAGTGCCATGTCAGCACTTCCTGTCTCAAGAAAAAGATAAAAACAGGATCAAGCAAAGATTCACATGGACAAGCTACCTTGAAGAATTCCAGTTACTGACAACCAAATCACTTTTGTGATTCTGTATATAAACATGCACTCTGCATATGTTTCATACATTCATATTTAGCTCAAGAGGGTTTTGAGGATCCTCCAAGCAATGAGAAACTTGAAAAAATGCCCTGCCAAGCATTGTCATTTCTAGATGTGCCAGCCAAGGCATAATAGCTGGCATGGATAAGGACAAAGTACAGACATCTGCTTTCAGCTACAAAAGCACTGCTCAGGAAAGCAAGTAATGGAAGAGTGTAATAAAAATGAGTGACTATCTATGTCTGGTATTATAAGAAGTCTCAGCACAGCCTATTTGATACATCTTTTCACGAAGACTGTTGCAGAGTTTGTCATCACAGACTCACAAGCTATTTAGTTATTCAGTCTTGTAAACAGAAAAGAAAAAGACCAAGATGCCTTTCAGAACTCACATCTAGAGACATGTAATTCCTTGGCTGATATGAAACTCAGGAACTATTCTGGACAGGAACTTAGTTCCAAGAACACCCTAAAAGGGATAAATGCTGTATGTGGTGAATTTGACACAAGAGGTTTGTACCACTTTCTCTGGTTCAAGCAATAGTAATAAATAACTCCGTGGAAAGAAGCAGCAATGAGCAAACTGCTAGCAGCTTATAACATGCCACCAACAAGAGCTGGACAAAAGCCAGAAGTTGGGACAACTGCACAGCATCCAGAAGTCATATGTAAAAACATTGGGAGGGTAGTAGTATGATGGACTCATAATTAACATACAATGAGTAGTTTACTATCAAAACTGCCCAGTACTGAAGATTCTCAGGTCACACAGAGTCCAAATGCAAGGACTGTTCTAACCTGCAAAACATCCCTAACGTAGCAATGATAGGACACAAACCAACCCTCTCCTAAACAGCCAAAGTAATAGTAATACAAGGACCACATCCTGACCTTGATTTTCAAAGAAATCGTCTGGCTTTCTTTGATCCAAAATTGGTTATGAAGGGTCCAGATTTATCAGAAGCTATGAAAGGTTTTTCATTTTACCCTGGAGGTGAGAAATGAGGATTTGTAACATCACACTGAAGCAAGGAGAGAATCCAGCTCTTCTCTTTTTGGGTTTACTTTACCACTATAACAACAAAAGCTCGGCACCTCTGTTGAATTTTTCTTCTCATTATGTATTCAAACTTAAATGCACCTATCTCAATAGATCTTTTCAAGAGAAATTTCCAAATAGCTTTGATCAGCAAGACATTCATACTGCAAGCATGTTCAGCAGAAACTGTTTTAGGCACCTAAATTACATTAATAGAGAAGACTTTTCCTCAAAATCAAGTCCTGAACAGAAGATCTGGCCACATGCAAGTATCTAATTTCCACCACACGTGGTCTTGGGAAGCTGATCAACAGCACAGCAGATTAAATGTGTCCTCAAAACCCGTAATTATATCAAACAACATGAACTGTATTCACTTTATGCTGCAACTGCATACAACTTCTTTCTAGCCATATTCAACTCACTGATCTTTACCTTAGCCTTGGAGTTTTCTGGTTCAACAGACAACACTTTATTCAGATCCTCTATAGCTGTCTGGTAATTTTGCAGATGACTGTGAACAGTGGCACGACGCATCAAAGCTACAAAAGAAAGAAGTGTATTATTAATGTATTTAAATTATAAAGTGAATAAAAATACACTATTTTTTCTAGACATATTAAATGCAGTTATGCAGTTTTTAAAATTCTGCACTTACTTCTATATTAGTAACAACAGTTTTCTCAATGATTTTTAATGATGCAATTTCACATGATGTCTTTTGAGGCAGCAGTCATGAATTGTGAAGCGCCTTTTCATAGTTTACAAATTTTCCCCCTCCACCCATGCAAATACAGTTAGCTATATTCAAGTCCTTGACTTCAGAAAGGAATAAACCAACAACTTTGGTTGTTTTCATGTCACTTTTAAATTAATTTATATTTCAGTGTGGGTATTATGGAAACATCGCACAAATACAAGAGGGCTTATACTTATCATATGAAAAACATGCTGCCATGTAAGAATTCCCATTACAGATCTACAGGAAGAATTGCACAAAACTTCACAATCCCCCGAAGAAGCATTAAAACTGCTTTGGGGAGCTACTTTGTTTCCTTATTTGTACTTAGACCTGACCTAAAGCTCAGTTAAGTCAACTAACAACATGTACTATTTTATTTGCTAGAGGTAAAATAATACATTCAAATTTTATTTTTTACTTTACCTTTTATGTTGCCAGGTTCCATATCTAGTACCTTCTCACAATCCTGCAAAGCACTGTCCCAGTCCTGAAGTTTGATTTCTGCTTGAGCTTTGTTATTATACGCAGCTGCAGTCGGCATTACTGATATACTCCTAAAAGAAAGAGAATATTGATCATGTTAAAGTCATTGTTAGAAAGCCTGAATCTACAAACACTTCACTACTGGAAGCTGAAAACAGTACTATAGCAACATTAACACTGGTATTCTAACCACAGTAGTGGTTAGAGACTCCCTCCTGTGAGACTATGGGCAACCACCCACCAACTAGATTTACTGTCTTCAGTGGCCTCTTGCTTGCCAGGACTTAGATCTGTGATGTTGCAGAGGAGATGCCATGGCTCATCTGTCACTTAGACTACTACCTCCTCCTGCCATCCATGTAGACTCCAACAAAAGTGCCCAATGGAACCTTTGAGAGATGAAGAGTAACTGCATAGCTCTGGGAATTATGATGAAAAGCATGGTGGTGGGGGAGAAAACATGGGATTTTCCTTGATATTGCTTGGAAAATGGACAGACTCAGGTAACAGTGGATGAATTGTCCAGGTCAATGTCTGGCTACAGGGGTGGTATTGTAGGCAGGGCTTTAGCTTCTGTAACAACAGGATCATCTCTAAGGAATAAGGACAGCTAGGATGCACATAACAAAATGGTGTAAGGGAGTTTTTGCCAACAACCTTGCTAATGTTGCAAGGAAGACTCTAAACTGTGTTCACTGGAAAGAATAGCAACAGACTCACACTTCCTTTGTGAGAAAAAAAATGGTTGAAGAACGATCTCAAATGCTTGTCCACAAATGAACAATGCATTGGAAACAAAACAAAACAANAAAAAAAAAAAAAAGCTCTATGTAGCTATGATCCCAGTGGGATAATAGATATGGTGGGATAATCTGTGCATGCTCTTGCTCTTTAAAAAGGGTAGGAGGGTGAGGAAGAAGAGGAGATGCATTCTAGTCTAATCACTGATTCAATGTGTGAAGGTTTGTCTTCACACAAGAGGAACAGGCAAGAGACTGACAAGCCAGTCAAGAAAGCCAGTAAGTAAGAACAAGAGGTCAGACCCTACGTTTTCCATTCTAGCCATAGATGACCCCTTCAGGTTATTCACAATTCACTCCAAAACATTTTACTTAAATATTTGTAACTCTGAGAAAATAGATTTCAGATAGGATTAGAGAAATGACCAGTTAGAACAGCATGGTGTCACACATTTCAGAAGGCATACAACACCCCATGGGGGTCAAAAATGGAAAAACCCTCCATTAGAAAGGATTCTGCCTATCCTTAGTAATTAGTACCTTATTTATCTTCCAAAAGCAGATGGTTTTACTTATTTTTATATTATGTATTTGTATATTATTTATTGGTTATGAAATACAGCTATAGGCTTTTTTTATGTTTGTGTAAAACACCCAAGAAAAACAAGAAATATCTTAAGGCTGCAAGTCAAGAGCAACCAAAAAAACCCAAAAAAACCCCATCACACATCAAATGCCTCAGTTAAGCAGCTTGTGCTCTATGAATATCATTACAAGTGTGTGCACACAGACACACATATTTATGCTTATCTATATCAGCAACCTCCAGATAAATTTTCATAAGCTGCTCTACAAAACCCTGCTTCCTTCAGTGCCAATATGAATACTTCCTAAACACAAATCTTACTTTATTAACATAAAGCTTATTTTATTGGTGTTACACACTATTTCTATTCATTTTTTTCTCCATACTTATCTGCACTGACCACAAACACATTAACATTCTCATACTTTTTTCCAAGGTTATCTCACTGTAATATCGTAACTCATTAATTATCTTCACATTTCATCTCACAATAGTGTCAGATCATTATCCTCCATTTACACTGGCAATTAATACCCCAAGATTCCCATGTACTCTAAATTTTTAAATGACAACTTTGACACTTCTGATTTCTGGGATTTTTTAAGTCCTTACCATTTCAAAGCACAGAGTTAGATTACATTTGTAATTATTTAGTTTCTCGACACTCTGATTATCCTTTTATTTTTGTAAACATGCCCTTGAATCTCAATGGTTTAAAAAATCTGAGGAAGTTTGTGAGACCTGCAGATTGCATTCCATCACTATCCAGCCCCTTCTCTTCTGATAAATAAAAATTAATATCAAGATGGATCAGTGCTTTAAATACTCTTCTGTCACATCTTTCTGCCCTTTTGAAAATAATCTAATTATCACTAGTTGCTTCAATAAGAAATCATTTCAATTGCGTTGGTCTAAAACCAACATTCACAAGTAAGAGTCATTAAAATAAATGAACACACCAGTATTTACTCACCGAGTGTAGTATGTCACTGCTTCCACATAATCACCAGTGGCAAAGGCTTCATTGCCCTTTTCTTTTTCACGAGTAGCAATAAAAATTTTCTCTCTCTTTGTCATTCCTAGCAAAAAATATTTTTACGCAACAACAACTTGCACAGATGTAAAACCAAAACCAGTCAGATAAAATACATTGAATCCCCCAGTCTGCATTTTTTAAAAGCACATGGCTTACTAAAAGACAAATTTGTATTTTATTTTCTGTAATAAAACACGAAATTATTCTTGTAGGCATACAATTCAGCGTGCAAGAAAAAAGCAGTTGGCTAACCCCCACCATTCATTTATAATACCAGATGTATGCTTTACTTCTTACCTAGTGCTCTCAACTAAACATAAACATTCCAACTATTTATTAAGCAAGACTAGATTTTTTTCAAACATGGCTTCAAGCTCACTTGATGATCTAACACCTTTTAGCATCTCTAGGGGCTGAAAAATAAAGGCACTTTAACTCTATTATATACTTCTTTAATTAGTATTTATACTCTACAACACAGTATTACAATTAAAGAAAAATTATGTTTCTAAGACATTACCGGTTGTGTCAATTTTCTTTTCAATTATAGGTAGACTTGGCCTACTAAAGAATCTTGCTTTTGAGTTACTTTCTTCACAGTCTTCATCAATTTTAGAACATTCCTCTTCCACATCAAACCTTTAATTAATAAAATGACAAATTCAATAATGCTGTTTAGCAAGACTCCTCAGCTGATAGAAGGGCATACTGTATTTGCATTATAAACCAAAAGAAAAGAGATACAGGCTGTCTTCAATTATCCATGATCAAGAAAAATCTCTGCCTCACCTCCTCACCATCTTCCCCAAAAAAGACAGGTAAAATTTAAGAAACAGTATCATGAGGCTCCATCCCAGCCCCATCAAAAATCCCTATAAACCTTTGCCAAAATAACTAAGAAACAGCTTCAAAGCAATTTATACAGCAAACCTGAGATAAGTAGTCTCAGACACTGTGAAAGCTACTCTGAAGGAGCTTTTGAAAACAGTGTTTAGGAATGTGTATCAAAGAAGTATTGCTGTAGTACTGTAAAATAAATATAGTAATAATCAATTCCTACACTATACAGAAACATTATTCTTACTGCTTTTCTGTGTAGGGTGCAGTGAAAAATAGCCTTTTCACAATAATCTTGACAATATGAATAATTTCTTTCTGAAACTGAGATACTATTTTGAAAATTTATCCAATTCAAAACCTTTTCACGTAAGGCTAAGTGTTCTCCATTTTGAATCTGATATTTTGCTAGCTTACGTTTACCTATTTATTATAAATTAACCACATAAATGTTTTTAAAATAAGAAGTGAAATGTTTTTAGAAATTGCCTAAACAACTATTTGAAAGTTTTGAAATTATCCTCAAAACATTTAAAAACCATGATATGCTTTAAATTGGAAAATATATTTCAAACAACTCTGTTTCAGTGCATTCATAATCCAAAATAAATAGACTCCATGGGAATATTCACAACCTGTACTGTTAGCTAAAGCACTTACAGATTGTGTACATAAATGTGTAAACAAAATCTGTACAATTACTTTGGAAAGATACAGTAGCAGGAGTAAAGAATAAATGAATGAAAGAATAAATTGTTGCAGAAATTATTTTATAACCTATTTTCTTTGTCTACATTTGAGCAAGAAGGCACCAATTTCTGAGATACATGCACAAAAATAACTGATATGCAAAACTTATGCAGAACAGGGGTTTTGCAGGGGCTTTGGGGTATAGTTTCATTACCCAAACCCCACAATATCCCAATCTACTGTACTGGAAACTTGTGCTTCCTCACTCTGATTCTATTATATTCCAGATTTCAGGAACTACAGAAAAACTTCTACTATGTACAACACAAGTATCTGCTTTTTGCTTTCTGTGTTCAACAATTTGGGCATCAACCTGCCACAGAACTTGGGAGGATGATGTGCCACCATTATATGATGCAGAGTGTATTTGTATCAGAGCTCCATCCGTTCTAAAATAGTTACTCTCTAAACCTCTATTAAGTGTAATTGCATCTGAGTAAACTGATGCACCTGCCTGAAGCTCATTCTTTGAGGTTGGTGGGGTTCAGTGCAGGAGTAGGTATTCATCAGCTTTGTTTTCAATGTAGAACTGTGGCTTTAGACATAGAGAAGTCCATGTTTTTAAGTCCGTGTTAAATAACTCTAGACCTGTTTTCAAAAATCTCATCAATCATGTAATCAATTTTTATTTATTTTTTTGCTGATTTACTTTATTTCATACAGCTTGTGCAAAAGTATAGACTAACTTGTTCTCAGCTGTTAGCAACACAATGTGCCATTTGCATTTTAACAGAATATTTATTACAAAAAACTGAAGTTTCATCAGCATTACAGTTCCCTAAAATGCTGACCTTAATACTATGTTTCTGCAAAATACATCAACTGTGTTCCCTAGTTAAACGAATAAGTAAGATTTATTAAAAACTGAAATAGAAGGCATTTAACATACTTGTCCCATTCACTGTAATCCCGTGGTATGTTTTTCTTGCTTCTTTGTTTGTTTTGCAATCTTTTGTTCTAAAAAGAGAAACAAAAGGCCATTTTGTAAGACAATTTGTTGCACTGGAATTCACAGTGGTTTTTTTGGTTTTGTTTCTGCAGTACATATTTTCCTAGCAACCAACACTAGTCATGACTAATCTCAGCTCAGTCTTGAAAATGCAACTCATCTTAGTTTAAAGAAAATCTTGATGCATTTCATATATCATTGCAATTTGAAGAGCTCCTGAGTCTCACACTTTTTGTCCGCTGTCCTGTCACATCACAGAGGCACTGAGTGAAACTTTCTAATTAGTATCTTGTGACGCCATCTTCCCAACCATCCTTTCAACACAGCAAGGGAGAACTCAGTCCTCAGAAAACCCAGCCTTGTGATGAGGTGTTTGACACTGAGATTGAATCAGTAACCTGGTTTTAAACTTGCCTTTCCCAAGAGAATTCAATGCACCGATTTTGGTAGTCCCTGGAACACTCACAACAAATTTGCAAATTTCAAAGCAGTGTCTGGACTTCTTTTCACTATTTATCACTTCACTAAAGCCAATTCCAAGATTATTTACATTTATTTTAGATTTTAGACAAGCTCTGTCATTGAAGCTTGCCTTACCTAAAGTTTATCTTGAGCAGCTTCCTGCAACAATCAGTTCTGACAATCAGATTTGACTGCCTTGTATCTCAACCCATCCCCTACACTAATGGACTCTATTTCATTAGCTTACACCTTTGGCATCTCTTCTACCTCTGTCATGAGACTATACTTCGATGCCCCTCCCTGCCTGTTGACTTCAAAATCCTTAATAGCAAGGTGTGGTTCCAAACAGGTATTTCACAGTGGCACAGCCAGTTTAAAATATTCCCATCTACCCTATCCTGGATATCCAGTCCTCTTCTTACCTTGCACTCACTGAGTTAGACAAGTGTAATTCTTTGTAGAGTTGTGTATTTACTATTTTCTGTGTTTAGACAAACAATCTGATAGAAATCACAGTACAATCCCCAAATATCTGTACCAGTTCCATTCAGCATGAGATAAACTGGACCAAAGAAATGACCAGAAGCTTCCAAAACTCACTTTACCAGTGGTGACACTGTAACAAGGACATACTTCTGCAGCTGGATGTAAACACCTCAATTTACATAATGCAAATGTGACCCTTCCTGTAAACACTTCTGACTATCTATAATGTTAGGTTACACAAACTTCTATAGTATATAACTCCAGAATTACTCTTAATGTTATGTTTTTCAGGAAGGGAGACAAAATGACAAATATGTTTAGCGACCAGCACATGTTTAGAGGAGAGAATTCCTAAATATGCCTTCCTGAAATATGAGTTATATCCATCCTGGAGTATATTACAAATGTACTAATTTAATGACTATCAAGTATTTTTTTTCAACAGAAGTCCTTAATTTAAATAAGCAAAAATACTCAAACTCTCAGAGGAAACTCTCATAACTAATGCAACACCAGCTTAGGGAGAGAACTATAGCATGTACATTTTAGGAATGAGGAAGAAACATTGACTCAAAAAGCCAAAATTAAAAAACCTGTAAGTCTCATAGCTTTGAAATAATTGTAACCAAGTTGTGGCTCCAACAGTCAGAAATTTCTCCATCAGTAATATTTCAGAGGATCTCATTCAAGAGGCTTTGATGACAAATGAACACTTGCATGCCACGGAACAAAAAAACAAAACAAAACAAAAAAAAATCATCGCTTGTCATGTTTCCTGCCATAATTCATAATGCATGAATCCCACTGGGTCTGCAGCCCACTGAACATTTTCTGGACCAAAGATGAACATACAAATTGTCTTCAGTACAGGTGACACAACTTGGCCTTGGTTTTCCTGTGGGCCCTGTGTGCTGGCCTAAAACATGACTATTCTACGGCAGCTAACCAGTGTTAGTTTTTAATTCAGAGTATCGAAAACAACACCAAGGCTATTAGATCCTATCACAAGGGGTTTTATAACATAAAACTTGCATGCCTTTTGCATGCCCTGGGCTGTAGCATGAGGAGGTATGTGAGGACGCAAATCTTTCTGGAAAAGTATTAGAAAATCATGTTTGGCAAAGGAGCCTCAGCTGAAATCCCATCAATACAGTCTTTTGAATATTAATATCTTTAAACACATGCTTTAGTTCTCTCCTGGACAAAATGAGGCAGCAAAAATAGTAATTATGCAGTGTGGACAGTTAAGACAGTTCTGGGCAGCACGACAGGAAATCCAGGGTATAAGATAGAAAGTTCCACATGGTGTTACAGGGGGGGATATTGCACAAACTTTACTCTTTTTCAGTCCATTTTTGGAAAACTCCCATGGATTCACACCAATAAAAAGAAACACTATATAGAGTTATAAACTACCAGTAGTGAATTGAAATCACACCTACATATAGTATCAGCAAGAAAATCTGATTAAAGACAAAAGAAGATGCTTTCATTTACCAAATTTGTACCCATTAGTGCAATCCACTGGTGTAGGGTCAACAATGATTTTTAGAACTGGATTCATTGAAAATGAATTAAGTTTTTATGCATCAGATCAGATGAATAACCAATCAAGTGTCCAAACAAGTAATGACATAAAATTATGGAAGGCTTTGTGTATTTCTTTCTAGCAGAGAAGATAATTTTATCACAATTATACTAAACATGATCCCACTTACAAAATTGTATGATGCCAATATGAAAAATAATTATAGTCCCAACTTAGCCAAACATGTCTAAAAACTGAGATGACACATATTTTTATCAGAAAGAAAGAAAGAAAGAAGAAAAGCTGATTATGTATTTTATTCATTTTTTTGAGATTTCATGTTACAGTTTGTATGCTATACAAACTGCTTCTTTTTATTCAGTAGGGATCTAGCAGTGATATAACTGTACTGCTGCATAAGATGTTTCAGGCTTCCCTTCTCTCTTCCAGGACAGGTTAGAATTCCTTCAGAGGCTGCCATCTGCTTAGACAAAAGGAATGGAAATCACATACCACAGGTAAAGCATAAAGCTATATCTAGGTTTCCTGGGTAATAATGTTAACACTAAAACCTTGTAGGGAGAACAAAAGCTGAAGAACGAAAGAACAAAATTTGATCTGAAGACTGCTGCATGGTTTAAAGGAGGGGGGAAAAAAAGGTAAATATTTTGTCTTTGATGGAGAACACATCCTCTGTAGTAACATGGAGTATCCTAGATTTCAAGACACTTTACATCATCTCATGCTTACATTCTAAACTGGATTTACTGAGTTCACATGGTATTAAACTATTTTCTGTTCTAGCAGTTATACAGGACATGAATCAAGGAGAAAGCTATAGTGGCACAATCCATCTCAGCAAAACAGGACAGTCAAGAGGAACACACACTGCAAAATATGGAAGAGTACACATTAATTAAAAAAAAAAACAAACCATAAACCAAACAAAAGCACACCTTAGTCTCAGTACTAACCATTTATAAAATATTCATTGGAATCCCCAGCCTCTTTGCATACCACATAACACAGACTGCCTAGCTATCCCAAATGTGTAGATCCAACATCTTTGTACCAGCTGACAGTAAGAAGTAGTTTCTGACAACACAAGAACACAAATCAGGCATTTACTAATATATAATTATTCAAGAAAAATAGGAATTAGTAAGAAAGATCACATGACCTGTAAAGATCCCTTCATAACATTTCTGACTCATAAACCTCCAAAAGGAACAATGCTTAATGAATTTCCAATAGCAGTGTCCCAGAATTTCAAAGAAAATTTTGAGAATCAGACTGAACTGATCCATAACAATACCTGAAAATTCAGAAAAATCCCATCCACACTTACTTGTCTGCCAATCCCTTCAGTAGTATTGTATTTGGTATTAGCAAGAAAAGCTGGCCAGAAAAAAACTGATCTCAGGCAGATAAATANCCCACCAAAATGTAAGGAAACTAAAACCTGGGCAAAAATGTAAATATTTGTTCTGTAGTCATGAAGATTTTTTAAGTCTGCTTAAGGGCTAAATTAAGAAGTATGCTGTACGACTGCAGTGGGAATACCAACACAAGGTATAAAATAAGCACAATCAAAGGCTACATATACACCAGCACTACCCAGTACAGGAGTGGCTACAGAGTAAAACAATTGCTGCAGAGGCTCTAACACCCACACTGTATGAGTTCCAGCGTGTTTGTTTTGGACTGGCTTTTGACTGGCCCCATGGAACAAAAACCTGCTGGCAGCTGGAGAAAATCTCCTGGCATGATTTCATCCAGAAGGAGCCTAATTCACATGCTTAAACAGCACTTTGAAATATAAATCGAAGAACAACAAAAGGATGTTTAAGGAGATGTGCTTTGGCAGAGAATTCTTGATCAGAATTAAAAAATTATTACAATACACATGCTAGTACTAAGAAAGCATTTTTATTTAAGCATTGGCCTCTTGCAAGGGAGCTTAAAGGTTTTTATTTTCTGGTTAACAAAATAAATCTAGTAAAAAAGGCACAATGATTAGAAATTCATACATACGAAACCTCCCAGTTTTAGAAAAACCTATAATTAACACTTATAATTAACACAAAAAACTGGAGATACCTGATTAGTGGGAAGGCAGCTGCTGGAACAACGAACGGGAGGCAAGTTATCCTGTCTCTCATTCAGTGTGTCTGTTCTCAGGAACTGTGATTTTTTATCATCTTCATTTATTTCTGTCAGCCAGCTCTGAAAATAAATAAATAATATATTTTTACCTTAAGGCAGTAGAACAATTATCCTTAAAAAGCACTGTTCCTAATGGGGAAAAGCAATCCAGACAAAGCAATAGTGCTTTTTTCAATAAAACGCGATCTACCAAAAAACACAACCAAACTATAGAGTTAAAATGGACAGTTAAGGTTCAGTGACATTAAACAAGAAAATAAATTTAAAAACATAATCCTTTCATCATTTCCTCTTTTAATCAAATAACGACATTCTACTTAGGCATAAGAAGACTGATACATCACAATGATTATATATGGACCATTATAAATTAGGTCCTGTACCGTCAGTTCACTATTAATTGCTTCCCATTCTTCAGCTGTGAAATCAGCAGCTGTGGCTGCAGGTTTGTCTTTTCTCAGAGCTCTGCTCCTTGGATCCAAACTCTCAATACGCTTTTCACAAACCAGCGTAAGTTCAGGGTAACACCCCTCCTCACCAGACCTTTAAAATGCAAAGATATCAATGTTAACAAAAAAGAACTAAACTGCACCACATCCTCCATGTTCCCCTCCATGTGTAGTCAGTACAGTGACTGCAGAGGACTATTTTCCTGTTACAACCCAATTTTACTAAGATCTAGTAACGTTTTTATTAGAAAATTCCAGTTAACCTTCAACCATTTTCTAATGCCCACATACACAGTTGAAAATTATCACCACAGTGCTCGTAGAAAATAAACTTGTGTCATTTACAGCAAAAGTTAAACAGGTGTGCCATCTGAAATTGCTGGCCAGGCAACATGGATCATGAGAGAACCAAAACAAAGTGGCAGCGTTTCAAAAAAACCTAGCATTTAGTTACTCAAACCTTTTGGATGGTTAAAAAAGGACTTTGATTTCTAGTGTTATCATTGGGACACTTTTAGCATGATTAAGCTTCGTATTTTAATTTTAAATTAGAAAGTCACAGACAGGTTCAGACAAATAGAAAAGGGTTCAAATTTTGCAGAGCAGGAATATAATTATTAATGAAGGTAAAAAAATAAATTTACCTTAATACCCTGAGAATCTTTTCCAGGTGCTTAACATCTGTGCATTTTTCAATGAATTTGTAGTCCAGATGACTAATAGGTATTTGATATGTTTTAGTGGTTCCTTCACCCAGCAAATATGGTACTGACTCATCACCCATAACTAAATATTAAAAGAAAAAAAAATGATTCTAGTTACATTTTGAAGTAATGCCAATTTAAGGAATAAACCTGCTCACACTTCACTCTCTCATGAAGCAGACCTATAAAAGAAAAAATATCAGATTTGAAGGCCTGATCATATAAACTGTCCTTGACAAGTGGCTTACTGACAGAAGTATGACATATGCTTTGTAAGAGTATGCAACTGTACTGCTTCTGCAAGTCAGAACAATTCAGAAAGACCACTTAAAGAAAATTTGCCTATTTTTGCCTATACTTTCTCTTTTATTTAACACACACCCATTTTAACCAAGTGGGATAAGCACGAAGGAGAAGATGGTGAAGGACACTCTTTTTTTCAGAGGGAAGACATTAACCAATGCAGGGTATCTGAAGGAATGAAAATCTTTAGCTTTTCTGTAGACAAAATAAATTCAATTTTCTTTCTTCACTAACTGCATTTTCTGGCTCTCTGATTACATTACAGCGCTAATCTGAATCTTTTCCAGTAAGTCTGTAACCGATGAAATGAGGGGTTCAAATGGAACATTTCTGTCTCCCTGTACCTTTGATCCCCTCATCTACATCTTTTTCTGTTTTCATCCTAAGCCCTATGGAGCTGAAATTCTTTTCTCCCCTTTTATATAGTGCATGAAGAGATCGGTTAATTTTAAAGAAACACAATAAGGGCAACTAGCTAGTATGTGAAAACAACTATATGTAGTTAAAAACCAAATTAAAATAATTGTGTTCTAATGCCTCGCATAATTACACACATTAATTTGTAGTTACACAAAAATGTTTACAATACAGTACCACTTAAATAATAACTGGTCATAATTAGGTGTTGCATAGAGATTCTGCCCCAAGACTTCGCGGTTTCAGTACTGGAAAAAAAACACCACGCATGGCAAGAGGGACAAATGCAGGAAATAATTAAAGAAGAACAGAAGAATTAAAAGCTCATCACCACCGGCTGTTTTTCCCGTTTATTCCCATGGCCGTGAGGGAGCTGCCCAGCGTAGCTCTCGGGCACGGAGGTGACCAGGGCTCCGCGGCTGCTCGGGAACACAGCCCCGTCACAGCCCGGCGCGCCCCTCTCCAATGCAGCTTCCCCACACAGCCCCCGGCTCGCAGCACGGGTTTACCTCCAGGCCGACAGCCAGGCTCCCCTCACGCACCGCCGGACCCGGGGCAGCGCGGCCGCCCGTGTGTAGCAACTGTTGCTATGTACAACATGGCGCCAGGGACACGGCATTGCCCGCCCCAGGGATGCCCTGCCGAGCTCCCGCAGAGCCCCGCCGGGGCTCCAGCAGCGACACCGGCATCGCCTATCGTTCTTCGGCACCCACCTGCCCGGTGCCCCGCTGTCTCCGGGACACGGACGCGGCCCGGCGCTCACCGCAGCCGGGGGCCGCCCGGCCCTCGCTCAGGCCGCGCAGGCGCGGCTGGGGTCAGGGCGGGGATCAGGGCTGACGGGAGCGTCTGCCCAGGGCGGGCAGAAATACAGCACCCGAGAGTGCCGCTCTAGTAAGCACCACCCTTGTGGTTTCAGCGTATTCCACGCTGCCGAGAGCAAGCGGTCCCTCTCCCGACGCTGGGGTCGCCAGGCGCCCACGCCAGTGTTTCCAGTCAGCCTTGCACTCCCCCGGGGCTGCGGGGGCTCTTCGCCGCCTTTGTCCGGCAGCCAGAAGCACCCGGCGTGCCCGCAGAGGGGCCTAACCCGCCTCCCTTTGCCGGCGACCTTGGGCAGCGCGGCTCCTGCCCGCTCCTCCTCACCCTTTGGAGCAGTCGTGTCAGTAGCCGACCCCTTCGTTCTGCTATGCAGGCACAAGGTGCTCGCTGTGCAGGCCAGGCTCGTGAACTGATAACAAGCATGTAGTAAAAAATGTTATCATTTATACCCGAGTGTATCTGGTTTCCAGGAAAGTAATCTAGTCTTAATAGCTTAGATCCAGTACCTAAGAAAATCTTAACCAAACAGCTCCAAAACAGCATCTCAGAATGCTTTTTTTATATCCCCTCTAAAAAGTCACTGCAGTTCCTTTATAAGCCAGCAGAGTCATGCAGACCTTAATAAAGATATTATTACAGTGATGAATTAAGCAAGTTACCTCAACAGCACCATCAGCACCATCAAAACGGAGATCAGGCACACACAGAGCCCAGCAGCATGTGGTAGTATCTTTCACTGGTATTATGTAATGCACATTACAAAGGGCAGATGCAAAAAGTTTCGGCTAACCATCACAAACCCACCACTTACTACAGACCCCTGAAAAGCCATCTGAAAAGCAAAGCAAGATCTCACTTTAGTTTTGGGGTGCTACCCAAATAATCTTTGTAAGATACAATTTTTTCCTTGAATACAAACAAGTCAAATGGCACTTAAGAAACTTCTATTTCCACATTGCTTCTTAATGTTTAACTTGCCTCTCTCTCCCTCTTCTTTCAGGAGAAATTATTTTTTTCACACATCCAGACCGTCATACTTTTGACATGTCCACAACTGGGTGCCAGAATTGGGTGCTCTGAAGTCCTTTAAGATTTTCTTTTTCTGAAATCCAGATCTGTTTCAAACCTAGCCTTCTGTAGCCTTCTATTTATTTCAGTGGAACTTATTCAAACCACAGTTATTTTATGCAGTTCACAGGAGTCCAAAGAACATTTAGCAAAGTTGAAACGCAAAAAAGTTTAGATAAGAGTAATGAAAACAAAGAAAACTCAAAAAGAATACAATTGTCACTGAACTTAAAAAATACTGCATACTTTGACAACGATTTAAACAACAGCTTTAGAAATCTATTGCTGGAAGACAATATAGACAAAACTTAGTATTACAGTAAACTTTAATATTTCAATCTCTTACAACAAACAAGAACATACACTTGTACACATACATTTTTACAGAACAAAGTTATCAGAAAGATTACATTGTGAAGTCACTATCTTCAGCAGACATCATCGAGCATCAAAAACTACCACTGGAATAACGCAGTTAAAGAAAAAAAATGTTGTGGTTGAAAAAGACGATGGAGAGGAAAAGAGACTGTCTAAATCTAGTCACAACTATCTACATAAAGTATTTCAAAAGCCATCTTTAATAACCCTGAATAACATCAACAATTCACAGTACATTACCCAGAAGACTATCGTAACTTAATATATCATGCATAGAAAATGGAAAAAAAAAAGAGAAAGTGCCAGAAAAGAAATCAAGGTGCCAAATCACACTGCAGAGATTGTGCTATAGTAGTTTGCTTCACTGTATTGATTTTTGGCCCTGAATAATTGTTATGTAATTATTTGAATCTTCTATTCTGTTTCCCTTACATTGTTTCCCCTTGTCTCCATCCACAGCTTCCCAAATGCATTCAAGTGCACTTATAAAAGGATACATCTTTTTGTCCTTTTCTTGTACATTATTCTGTAGCCACATTCTCTGCACCTGATAGGATCTCTTGCCTTTATTTCATTTTCTGTATGACATTCTGATGGAGGAAGAAAAAAGAAGTGGGCAAACAAAACCAGCATTGTTAATGCACAGACAACTTTGAAAAGCTGTGATAGTCAAATTCCTATTTGTGGCAAACAAACATAGCAAGTGTAATGAATCTGTACCAATCTCAATGATAACAAGGCATTGTGAAAAAAAGAAAAAGAGAAAATAAAAAGCAAGCACCACTTACATTAAGATAAAAGAGAATCTTGCTAAAAATCACCCAAATATTACTGCACATTCCACACTACATACTAGACCATGTATTAATGAAAATTGCAGCTCATCCCTCCAAAGCCCAGAGTCTGTTTTCTTAAAAGACAAAATATTCCAGGGATTCCTGAAAAGTACCAATTTTTATGTTGTTGATTTATCTATAGGTAAGAGAGAATTTGACTACTGTACTTCAAGGAAAGCTGAGTGCCCTTACAGCACTGTCAATAAAACACATAGAGATCACGGAGCTCCACACAGCAACACAAGCTCTAGGGAATTACATCCACAACACTGCATATGTACCCCATATATGTGTTACCAGCAATGCATAAAGCTTTAAACATCATCAGGATATACACTGCAACTATTTGTATTTATGCACCCTTCAGTATAATGACTAAGCACTATTCATTATTGAAACACCAAATCTCCAGTAACAAATAATAAAAAAATCACTAATGTCTTTTCTTTACCTCCACAAATGTAAATCATTGGCTGCTGCTTTGGAGGCTGAACATCCTTCTGTGAATCCATGTTCTAAAACAAAAAATACACAACATGCACATTAGCTTGGGTTTGGAATTGTTTTTGGGTTTTTGTCAGTTTTTTTGTATGTTTTTGTTTTTTCCAAGGCATACACAATTATTTTAATATCTCAAGCTAAAGGTAACAGAAGATGAAATCACTTCCTTAGAAGTAAATACAAATTCCATTTATATTTGATCCAAAGGACATGGATTGATTCAGGTTGAAAGAAACTTCAGGAAGTCATTTAGTTCAACTTCTTCAAAGCAAAGTAATGTCAGGTTTCACAGAGCTTTACCACTCTGGTATAGAAAACCTCCAATGAGGTTTCCAATGAGGACAGCATGACATTTTCTATTAAACAGTATTTTAAACATTAAAGACCAATGAGTAATATTTTCTTTCCTCCTTCCCACCAGTGTTAAGAATTTCCTTGCTGGAAATATAAAATTCAATAATTTCTTATATATATCACTCATGTAACAATGGTGCTAACAAAGAAGGTAAGCCTTGTCATCTTTCCTCCCCTTCTGACACACTAGTTAACCCTATACACTTTGTCTTCTTCTAAGGTATTAGAAATTCTGTGAACAGATTGTGGGTAGAAGAGTAGCAGGAATTAAAAAGCAAAACAAAACAAAAAACCCCACCCCAAACAATGAGGGGCCACAGAGATTAAATTTGACCTCTCGAATCCTACCAAATCAAAAGGGATAACTCAATGCTATTCTTCAAATACCTCTTAATGCCCTGTAATGGTTTTGATAGCTCAGACTTATTTGAAGACAAGTATTTCTTCATGGCATCAGACTAAATAGTTACATATACTCCACAAACACTCTACTAAGCTTTAAGTAATCCTATCCTAACATGCAAATGTACTTGCAACCATGAATTTTAAGGTGGTTACTATACATAAACACTTTCTTTTCACCCAATGCAAGTCTAGACAAGAACAAGAATATTTCCTATTAGTTTTTTTGAGACTGCTGTTTTCTGTGTTGCTGTTCTGTCTGACACAGAGGACAAGAATTCCTAACCCTTATCCCATTAAATAGCCTTCTTGATGCTTCCTCATGAGAAAGGCTCTCGGATGCTTTTGCTTAATATTACAGAAAATATTATTTCCCTCATCTTCAGAGTTTGTTTCAGCATAAATTCAGCTGGGAAAACTATGATACTGAAAACAGGACAGGGACATTTCATACTTTAAGAGTCTGATCAACACTTGACAAACCATCTTGTTAAAACACCCACTATGCCACTCCATTTAAGAGAACTGGAAAGAATCCATTAAACTCTACAGCCTTCAAGTACACTACACCATAATCATAGTGGCATCTTAACTCACGTACTACAGTTTTTTTGTGTCAGCACATTGCAGTATGATATGAGCAGTCACCCATCAGCATTGAAAAGCAGCAGACTCTTCTAAAAGACAGAGCTGAACTAAGATGGATCACAGTTATAGCTAAATAACTTGGGTTAGTGCTGCTTATGCAGCAAAATTATATTGCTGCTAAGGGCAGCAGTGAGCTACAGTTCTGTGTTTTGCAGGGAGGTGCCATAGTTTAGCTGGCCTTCACACACCCTGCAGCTCTAAGTGCCACCAAGCTGACAGAGAGAACAGGCCCAGCAATGCAGTGACATGTGCTGGGGTGCAGCCAGAATCTATTGCAGAGACACGGAGATGTGCAAAGAACACCTCATAAAATCACAGAATGAGAAAGGCTGGAAGGGACCACAGGGGGTCATCTGGTCCAACCTCCCTGTTTAAGTTGGATCATTCTAGAGCACATGACATAGGAGTGCACCCAGATGGTTCTTGACAATCTCCAGTGAGGGGGACTACGCAACCTCTCTGAACAATCCAGCCCGGAGTCACCCTCACACTAAAGTTCTTCCTCCTATTCACACGGAACTTCCCATGCCTCAGTTTTTGCCTGCTGTCTATTGTCCTAGTGCTTGGCACCACCAAGAGGAGCCTGGCTTCATCTTCTTGGCACCCCCCGCTACAGATATTTTTACAGATTCATGAAGTCCCCCCTTCAAGCATCTTTTATGCGCCCATAAAAGAGGCAAATCCACTCCTTCCCGTCCCGCAGAGCCCAGGAAGGAGAAGGGCAGACAGCCCTTCTCACAGCCCACAGGCCCCAGGCTCCCCATCCCTCCCAGTTCCGACCTCCCCCACCGTCCCGCGGGTCTGGCACGCAGGAGCGAAGCCCACGAGGCTGGTCCCGGCCTTTCCCTGCCTACCACGGCCACACCACCACCGCCCAGCAGCGAAGGGAACACCCAAAGGCCTGGAGCAGCCCCGCGCCGTTCGCCGGCTCCCGCCTGCTCCTCCGGCCTCGCCGCCTTTCCCGGCGCACGCTGATGACGAGCGCCCGGCGGGGGCGGGCCGCGCTGCGCCCCGCCGCCAGCCCCGGCCTCCGCGACATGAATAGTAATAAGGCTGAGAAAGTAATAAATATTCAGTTCTGCGTGTTAACCAACCNGGGGGGGGGGGGGGAAGGAAACACATTCTTTTAAGACAAGCTTCCGTATGAATAGCAGTGTCAGTTGTCAGGAGAAAGTAGGCAACTGCATGTTTAGGTAAAATCAGCCCTAGGGTACCCGGTGTTGGCATTCTTATGTTTTGCTGCACCCAACATACTCAGGATAGAGAGTGCCCCGCGCCAGGTCTGGTCAGACGACTGAGGAGTTTTAAACCACTCTGAGATGTTTTACCTCAAGGTCTTCTCTGTTTTCAGAAGCATTTCACCTAAAATTCGTGAATAAACCCAGCATTTTGATACTTCGATGCCGTGGTATCATATGTACCCACATGAAGCCAAATTTGCATACTACAAACATATATATTGCACATTTGAAGTGTAAGGTTCTATTATTATAAAAGAAGTTTCATAATGTCGGCGTTTCCCGATGTACTGAATAGTGCAGCAAAATTTGAAACAACACCGGTTGCTCTTTGCCATTGGCTCCACCTCGCTGTCGGTAGGAATTTTGAATCTTCGACTGACAGTTTGCAGAATTAAGTATCTTTGTTTTATTTCTCCCTCCTCCCTCCCCGCCCCCCCCCCCGCCCAATGTTTAACGAATACTATGTTTTGTGCATATGTTAATTTACTAGATCATTCAAAGTTTCTCTAGTTTAAGGAAAGGTCTCTTTCTGTTTCTGAATACTGAATAGAAATTGTTTCCTAAGCATCCAGATTAATACGGATGAGGTTTCATCAGTTGTAATTCATTGATCTTCTACCAGCGAATCACCTTCATATATGACTTGTAACTTACCTAAAATGAACTCGAATAATAATAGTTTCAGTTTTCCTAACTGTGTGTTTAAATTAAACGTAATGAAATCGCAGTAATGACTTTAGACTTGCTTCTTCACACTGCTCCGTAAGAATAAAGCTAAACATAACTTTTGGAGTGCCAGAATAAAGCACGGACAAGAAAAATGGTTTGTAAAAAGCATAGGTACTGTTATAGGTTTCTACTTGCATACTCTCCTCCGCTACGGAGCCGCGGATATGGATGGGTACCAAGAGGTTGGAACAGAGGAATAAAACAGCCTGAGCTCTATGTTTCTTGGTAAACACATGGTAAGAAATTACCAACTCCTAAAAAAAGCAAATTAAACCTCCCCGGTACTATTTCTCTAGTATTTTAAAAACTCGTTTCTCAAACCGACAAATTTAAAAGGACTTACTAAAAAATCTCCGTTAAAAATTCAGTTAATTCTGTGAAAATAACGTCTCCATTATTAATAAAGAAATCGTGTAATTGTTTGGTTGTTCGCATATTTTAAACATTCCCGTGGAAAAATAGGATGCTTTACCAGACCTTAAAGCTTCAGTTACTTTAGCCGTTTTCGATAAAATCCGCCCCTTACGAGAGGAGCACTTTGGTAAGTCCCATTCCCATGCGCTGGTAAATTCTACCCCTAAAGATACTCCTTTGGATTTAGAGTAGCAGAGAATGCTGAGACTGTGTTGGAAACTCTCACTGTCCCCTAAAGTGAAGCAGTTCTTGGGGAATTGGCAGGCAAATGAGAAGAGAGGCTTGTGTGTCGAGATGGGCAAGACACAAGTGTACAGGTACTTTTGACAGGGGAAAGATGCAGCCGTAGCCAAGCGCAGTGCGAGTGTTGCAGAATGTTTTACCTCGTTTCACTTGTTAGAAGTAGTGTTCTCAGGTTTGGCGTTTTTGGTTATTGTCTCTTTTTTGGGGGTTTTGTGGGTTTGTTTGTTTGTTTGCTTTTGGATTTTTTGGGGGGGTTCGGGTTTTTTTGGGGAGTTTGTGTTTGTTTTGTTGTTTTTTGTTTGTTTGCTTGCTTGGCTTTTGTTGGGGTGGCGTTTTGGGAGGGGGACTTTTTGTCAAAACACACTTTCTAGTGTGATACTTCTGTGTATTGCATAAAATGTCGCAATTACTACTTGTTAAATTTCTTGGATATTTTTGGTCCAGCTCGCATAAATCCATCCAGGGTTGAGTGATGGAGACAGAGCTTGCAGTTGCTGTGTCCCGCTAGTAAGCCTCCAATTTTACTGAAAAGGTATTTTATAAAAAAATACAAATACCTGAAAAACAATTTTATTCAGTTCCTGAACTGAAGCAGACGGTACTAAGAAAGCATTTTCAGGGAAGTTCTATTACCTTAAAGAAAGTTTGTGCTATTTTCCCCTTTTAAAAAGGAAGCGGGAGATAGTCCAAGAGTCTTTCCCCTTTTAGTCATAACTGTTACCTTGTAGTCAAATAAACCGATGCTCTTTCCCTAAAAATGTGAGGTTTCGCCGTCCCTGGGTCGGGAACTTTTAAGCCCTTGTTTCCTCGGGCCCCTCTCAGGCTGCCAGGACGGATGCGAGAGGCTGGAGGAGCGGAGTTGCCGAAAGGGAAGGCTGAGAAATTGCCAGACCCCACGAACAGGGGTTACGTTACTTAAGCCGTGAGTTTGCTTATTAAAATGTAGGTGTTGCTTATAGAGTCGGTTTTAGGTCTCTCGTTCAGGTCTGACATTCCCCATCCCGCCGGTGTGAAGCCTAACGTTGTCCTTACCGAGCCCAGTCTCTCGTTCACCCAATGTCGATACCCGGGGTCGACCTGACGTTTTCGTGGCTGTTATTTTTGTTTGGTTTTTTTTCGTGTTCGCTGTCACGCGAAAATAAATTTTATTTTTACTTTTTTTTTCAATCTGGCCGTTTTCATTTATAACACACATAGTCATGGTTTTTGGCGTTTTGTGTTTCTTTGGTTTAGGTTGGGGTTTTTTGTTTGTTTGTTTTGTTTTGGGTTTGTTTGGGGTTTTTTTAATATACAGAAAAAACTAAAACCACAGCAAAAACCAGGCACCAGGTTCTGAATAACTGCAAGTTTTTTAACAAATTAAACAGCAGTAGCCCATAGGCCATTCACGACAGAACAACGTGAGAAAAATGTGTTCTACACTGTAGCCAGGGAGAACGGTCCTTCCTGGAGTCTGGCAAAAGTACCTGTGGAGACTCGAGGACAACCAGTGCGCTGCTGGAGTCGGGGATCCTCCACCCGACTGCTTTGAAGGCAAGGTACTTGACAAACACACTGTGACTGCTGAGTCCTGGGCTGTCGGGTAAAAAGGTGCTAATTAACTCAAATTAACTAGCACCCTTATAACCCAAGCTTAAAGGCTGTGGTGTAGATAAGGATTATTAGCTGTGAATGCTTTAGGCACCCCTGAGCCGCCCCTTAGTGCCGGCGCCCCTGCGCCTCCGCCCCTCATTCCCCTCCATCGTAGGGAGCGGAGCGGGCTCTGGCAGAGGCGGGAAAACCTTACCCCTCGCTGGGCGCCTCAGGGAAAGCAGAGCAGGGGCAGGAACGACTCAGGGGCGCTTTAACAGTGGACTGGGTGCGGCGGGAGCCGCGGGGCTAGCCTCGCCAGCGTTCCCTCACGTCCCCGAGGAGCGGGCTGGGCACTCCCGGCCGGGGCCGAGCGCGGAGGGGGCGGGGAGGCAGCGGTTGGTGAGGGCGGGTAGTTCAAACCCGAGCGAGGGAAAGCGGCGGCGGCCGCACGCGGGGGGCCGGTGTGGGTGGGGAGAGGCGAAGCGGCTCCTCGCCAAGGGCAACGGGCCCAGGGCCGGGCGGCCAGAGCTGCTGAAGTTCCTACAGCCCGCCTTCACTCCTGCTCCTCGCCTTCAGCCCTGCTAGGGGTGCTCCGCCGCCGCCTCAGCTGCACCCGGTGCTAGGGCGGCCTCCAGGCTCTGCTCCTGTGCCCATCGGTTTGCTAGACGAGAGGGCGAAGCGGTTTCTTTGCTAGTGTCCGACATCCCAGGCGACTGAGAGACCCTCGGCTGCTGGTCCTCAGCTACATCTCAATTATCGCCATCGCTGGGTAATTAGGCATTGCAGTTAACACATATACGTGTGAAATGAAAACTGTCTCAGCTGGGTAATGTTTCTCCTGCACCTCTCTTTTCTCTCCACATCCTTTCTCACTTCAGGTTATCACTAGGGGTAAGCAATACTTTGAATACAGCGCCTTTGCATTGGAAGATCTTGATTTGCTTCACAAATTAGGGTAAGTGACCCACATCATGCGGGTAGGACTTGGTTATGCCAGCTTTAGTATTATTACCTTTGAAGGTATAAGTGACTTTGGGGTCAAAGAGCAGAGTCTGTTTTATCGCAGATACCGTATCTGTTTAAATAACAGAGAAAACACTTCTGTATCACCAAGATTTTGTCTTAACTGTTTTGTTAGCAATGGTGAACAGTGGTTTAAAAAAAGGCAGAAAATGTCTTATCCTGTGTGTATTGCTAAGGAATGTCAATTGCTAGGAACAGGTGTGACTCCATCCTAGAATTTGTGTCTAAGTTGGAGGCACCATTTATATTGCCTTCTAGTAACCAACATTCTTACCTCTTTAGGGTGCTTGGTAAGACTAAACTTGTAAGAACTTATTCCTTGTCTAAATCTGTGAATCCTGCCCTAAATTTAGTTTGGTTCTCTGAATATGAATTATTTTGTCCAGCAAACTCCCAGAAAGTTTGCAGTTGATTTGTAAATTGAGAACTGCAAAGTTAATAATAGATATGAGAAATGCACAGAGCACACAAATCTATTCTTAGTAGCTGTGGATTTTGTTACTTCCTCTGTAACGGATTAGTGGTGTGACCAGCCTTTTCTTCCCTGCACATCTGTTTGATGACATCTAGGACAAGGTTAAGAAAACTTTCAGGAACTAGTTAAAGATCCCCAAATGAAAAAGGTGTGGTGTTATGGCTCAAACTTAGTAGATGAAATTCTCATGATAAAAAAGAAGTGCTCATAAAAGTAGTTGTTATAAGAAGTTTTGTTAGGCATCTCTTATGAATGGAAATAGAATCTTGTTTTATCATGAGAATTGTTCAGCACCTCTGAAAGGTTTTTCCTTCTGCATTTGTAAAATGAGACCTTGTGTTAAATTAAAGTTTAACTTTAATTACAGGTAATTTAATTACAGGTAATACATTTTGGAAAAAAAATCATATACAAGCTTGAGGTGAATATTGGGGTTTCCTGTAAATAATTGAATGGTCCAGCTTGTAAGGGAAGTTAAAGATCATTTAGTTCTGAGCCCCTTCCATGGGCAGGGACACCTTCTACTAGATCAGGTTGTTCTGAGCCGCATCCAACGTGACCTTGAACACTGCTAGTGATGGAACTTCCATGACTTCTCTGGGGAACCTGTTCCAGTGTCTTGTTGCCTTCATAGTGTAGATGTTCTTCCTAACATCTAACCTAGCTTTCCTTCTTTTGATTTAAAGTCCTTGCTGCCTTGTTTTATTATCAAATGCGCTTGTAAAGAGTCCCTCTCTGGCTTTCTTGATGGCCCCATTGGGCACTGAAAGGCTACAATTTTATTTCCTTGAAGGCTTCTCCTCTCCAGGCTGAGCAACCCCCACTGTCTCAGACTGTCTTCAGAGCAGAGGTACTCCAGACCTCTGATTATTTCCATGTTCCTTTTCTGGACTCACACCAACATGTCCATGCCCTTCTTATTTTGGGGGGCTCCAGGCTGAAGGCAATACCCCATGTGAGGTCTCAAAATTGTGGAGTAGGGGGTAAAGAAGTAAAAATAAGTATAAAAACGTATGGATGAATGGAGAGGTATAGAAAAGAGGTGAAATGAAGCTTAATGGACGGCCACTGTTCACTCAGTGTCAATTGGCAATTTTATTTGTATTACCCTGGGGTGTTTTCTGACACATCCGAATCAATGCCGTGAGCTCACAAGCGCCCCCTGCCGGACGCCGGCCTCTGTACAGCATCGTATTCGGCTTCCACGTGAGTTACCAACATTTCCTTAACTCTGCTATTCCCCTATAGCTGCAAAATCTCGTTTTGCTGTGATTTTTATGTTACTTGAATAACAAGTTTGCTTAGCTTCTTTTATCCTGTAATATTTCATTTTTTTTCTGTTCTCAGTTGTGCCATAGAATGCCTGAGAATAAAACTGCAAGCATGAGGTTTTCCTTTTGTTGTTTCTTCAGCATACTGCCTGAAAATTAATTTTGTAAGCCTGGAGGCCTTTGGGCTTTTGTAAAATGTGTGGTTATTTTGACTGTTTTTAAGGGTAATACTAGTATTTTTAAAGATAATTGTGGATTTTTTTTTTTTTGGTNTTTTTTTTTTTTTGGTGGGATTGAGATTTTGAACAGCTGTCTCTAGCATTCAGTTTAAATCTGTCTATCAACATTTTTGGAAATAATATCTACTGGCAGTTTTCCAAAATTCAGCATAAAAATTAAGCCTCTATTCTTGTCGACTAGTGAAGGTAATGCCCTCCTTGTTATGACTGATTTCTTATAGGTCTTTGTCTTCTTACAAAAAGAAGAGCTGTGCTCATGTGGTCCTTTGCTTAAGCATGAGTAATTCACTGAAGTGCAGCAGTGTGCTGCACAGAGGTTTGATACCTTTAAAAACATAGGAGAAAATTATTTTCTGGTTCATGACAAAGCCTTTTCAGCCTATTGTCTAAAACCATATAATCTCAAAATGTAAGATTGGAAGGGATCATTGGAGATCATCTAGTCCAACCTTCCTGCTTGAGCAGGGTCCTCAGAGCATGTTACTCAGGATTGTGTCCAAATGGCTTTTGATTATCTCCAGAGAAGGAGACCCCATGAACTCTCTGGGCAGCCTCTTCCAGTGTTTTGTCATCCTCCCAATGAAGAACTTTTTTCTCATGTTTAGGTGGAACTTTCTATGCACCAGTTTCTGCCCACTGCCTCTCGTGCTATCACTTGGCACCACCAGGAAGAGCCTGGTTGCATCCTTGTGATACCCTCCCTTCAGATACTGATAGACATTGATGAGGTCCCTTTTCCAGGTTATACAGGCCCAGCTCCCTCAGCGTTTCCTCATAACTGAGGTGTTCCAGTCCCCTTATCTCCATAATTCTACTGGACTCGCTCCAGTATTTTTTTCTTTCTTGAACTGGAAAGCTCTGAACTGGACACAGCACTGCAGGTAAGGCCTCAGCAGGACTGAGCAGAGGGTCAGGGTCACCTCCCTTGACCAGCTGGCAACGCTTTTCCTAATGCACCACAAGGTACCCTTGGCCTTCTTGAGCACACTGGCTCATGGACATTTTGTACACCAGGACCTCCTCTGCAGAGCTGCTTCCCAGCAGGTCAGCCCCCAGCCTGTGCTGGCCTCGGGTTCCTCACCAGGTGCAGGAGCTACATTTACCTTTGAGTTTCAGATGGTTCCACTCTGCCCCTCTCTCCAGCCTGCCCAGGTCCTTCTGAAGGGCTGCACAGCCCTCTGGGGTATCAGCTGCTCCTCTCAGCTTTTTGCCATCAGTGAACTTGCTGAGGAGGCATCTGCCCCTTTCATCCAAGTTATTGATGGATAAGTTGGAATATAGTGGGCCCAGGATCAACTGCTGGGGGACATCAGTACTTACAGATCTACTAAAATATGGAGAAGTGATACAGATGAAACATTAAATGCTATTTGGAGTTGGTCCTGCAGGAGCAAAAAAGTAATCTCTAATTCACTAAACTCTAGCTTAAAGCTGTGCCCCTGTGATTCCTATTTGTGCAGTCACGTATTTCATTGTGTAAAACAGGGAACAAGGTAAAAACAGAGACAAAAAACAAACAGGAAAGTAAGGCAATTGTAGAGGTAAGTGGAAGAAGGGAAGGAAGCACACCAGACTTCAGTTTGTTGTTGTTTTGGAATTATTTTCACATACTGTCTTTGATTGAAGAGTTTTTCTCAGTTTTGAAGGTGGATTTTGTTTAGGTCTGTTTGATGTCATACTGATATTAGCAAGACTGTGTCTTTACACCGCAAGTGTCATTCTGCTATTTAACATCCTTCTCCTTTTCAACTTCTCTTGTTGCTGTCTTCTTACAGTAGAAAACAAAACATTCTTTTTATATTCTAATCATTTAAAAAATGCTTTCCAAATGGGTCAAAAATGCTAATTAATGATACAAGATTACCAAAGAATAGTTCTGCCTCGCCTCTCTCAGGCAGTTTGGGTTCCCAATGCTTCTATTTGGTGGCTTAGAGCTAGACTAAGACTGTTGGGATATGAGCAATGGCTTAGGATTTGGTATTGAAGTCAACTTTAGAGATTCCTACTTCTGTTTTGAAATTTCAGTAGGTAATTCTAGGCTTTACATTCCAGAATATCAGTTCTAGAGGCCAGTAACATACCACAGTAAAAGGTGCTGATTCAAACTCCTGAGTCTTGCAACACTGATGTGCACTACTTTGGTGTCTGTGAGAACAGCCCTCTCACTGCATCAGTCATAACATCTTTTGTACAGTTATTGTGGGTTAGAAAGCAGTGACCTAACACCATGAGGTTTAGGGTGGAGAAACTTTGCAATCTCTGAGTGGCAAAAGTGAGCCTGTTTCCAGACATCTTTTGTTTAAGTGTGTGCATCAGCCACTTCTAACCTTTCTAGGAAAATATATAGTAGCTCTTAAATTCTATGTACCTGGTGAGTGTGTGTATAGTTAGTAATTTTCTTTAAAATGTAAGCCTTCAGAACACTTAGTTTACCTGTGGCGATGACCAAAAACAGAGAGCTTCTTTACAAAATAACATTTAAATGTTAAGGTAGATAAAAAAGCACTTTTCACTTTGTAACTAGAGGTCAAATTAATTCCCTCTTGGGACTCTAGGGATCTAAATAATAGGGATACTTGTGGACTTGTAATTTCATGATTAATCCTCTTATTTCACTTAAGGAGAAAATGCCTTTTGTTGAAACTCACCTATTACCAGGTCTTCTGCTCATTCTTGAGTACTGAACTGTTAGTTGCTGGATGAACCAGTTACAGTGCTAATAAAAATCTCGGCTCCACTGGAATGATGGGGAGTTCTGTTGCCAGTTTCAAAACCAATGAGCCTCTAATTGCTGTGTTGCTTATTTGAAGTGCTTCTCCACAGATGAGGACTGCCAGGTCAATTAGCTAGCTGGTTACATGTTTGATTTGCCTCAGAGTATAATATGCATTTTAATTACTCATTCTAACCATCTACTTTTGTGTTTGTGTATAAGCACGGTTTCTACCCAGACTAATGACAATACTTTTGTTGTGACTGTTATCTTGATAGACTTACACAAGACTTTCTAATCTGAGGGGCTTTTGGTGACTGCTTTTGTTGTTTGTTTCCGAAACAACAGTGGTATCTTCATCTACAAAGTCTAAGTGTCAAGCAGAAGATGTCAGACGGTCATCCAGTGAGGTTCAATATTCTTAAAAGAAATAGATTAACACCTCCCAGGAGCAACTTTAAATACTCAAATTTTAAAGACACACGTTGCACTTCAGCATTTCTGGACCGCAGATGCAACAAGTCAGTAAAAGATCCTGAGGCAGAAGGTGAAGAAGCACTGAGTGTAACAAGTGTATCATTGCTACGGGAGCATTCTGAGCACATCCATCCGAGTGCCTTTCCTAGGTCACCATCCATTGAAAAAGAACTGAATTCTATCTCCTTATCAGAAGAAAGAGAAGCAAATAGAAGTGCAGATTTTTTTGAAACTCCTAAATCAAGTAGAAAAGGCTCCTCACTACGCAGGAGGCTGCTTTTACCCAAGACTATTGAAGCTGGCACAACTGTAGGATGCTGTGAAAGACTACCTAGTTCTTCAGGAAGCATCAGGAAAAAAATATTCCCTTGTGTTTTGAGCTCTGAAGAAAAGCTTTCACAAACTGCTGCAGATTCTCCAAAAGATAAAGGTTACAAATCTCTGACAACTAGCATTTCAGAACCTGAGGACTCTAATCCTGATTCTCCAAAACGGAGGCTTTCCTTTTCACAACAAAGGACATCTACGCTAGATGAGTCCCAGTGTAAGGACCCCTTATTGTTAGAATCAGAAAGTTTATCTCCAATTCAGTGGAAGGATGTCACTGCTACTGACACTAATGAATTTAATGAAAATGTTCTTAGGAGTGTTAGAGATGGGGTGCTTAGGACTCCTACTTACAGTATGTTACCTGAGGCCAGTGAGGGTAAATTCCTGACTTCTATCACCAGTCACGCAGAGAACTCAAACTTTGGACTATGTGATATAAACTCTCCCCCTGTTAAGGTAGCCAACTACCCAGATCTTTCAACGCCTGAGGACAGCGGATATAATTCACTTCCTTTGGACAAATCAGGAGACTCATTGTCCGATTTTGAAGGATCTTTCCAAGAGCTCTTCCAAAAGCACAGAGAAGATTCTAAAACTTTAGACAGTAAAAGAAAGACAAGAAAACTTGAGCGAGTCAGAAGGTTATCCACTCTTCGGGAACTAGGCTCCCAGTCAGAGACAGAAGATAATCATGGCAGTCCTACTTCAGTGCATATATTAACAAAAGAAAGAAACTTTGTCGGTGAAGATCATGAGTTAGTTCTAGAAGAACGCCCTAGTGGAGACCTGGTTGTAGGTCATGGAGATCTCTCAAGAACTCCAGCTCTGAAAATAGTTCATGAAATTTGCCTGCAAAGACAAAGATCACACCAAAAGCAAATCTCAGAGAATATTGATGTAACAGAAATATTTGCATTAGATCATGTTCTTCCTGGACTTATTGGCAAGAAAATGGGCCTTGAAAAATTAGATATTTTAACAGAATTGAAAGATAGAAATTTAAAACATGTTCTTGCTATAGTTTTAGAAGCTTTGACAGTGGAAAGCCTATGCAGGTAAGTAGTATTGCTTCATACACACAAAAAAGGGAGAAAGATGTGCTTCTGCAAATGAATTAGAATAACTTTGGGACTACTGGGTGTGTCAATAATATTTGTTTGTTTCTGAAAAAAATGAAAAATTTTCTCACCATTAATTAAGTAGGTCTTTCTGTGTAGATCTAAAAGTAAATAGGGGCATTAAAATCTAAACAAACATGGAAAATTAGTAAACTCAAAACTAAATCACAATACTTGTAAATTTTAAAATATATTAAAAATTCCTTTAAGCCTGGAAAGTAATTTATTTTCATTACAAATTCCCAGTAGTGCATAGCGCTCAAAACACATTTTCTATAACTTGTCTTGTGTATTTTATTTCCTAAGTTATTTCTAAGCACTAAGATACTCAAATAATTTTGATTCACGAGTAATCTTCTAGATAAATTTCTAATCAATAGGAACTGCTACATTTCACACAATGCTCCTGATTTCTTTGTTGTTAGTAACAAAGGCAATGGGCGAATAGATGAAAGTACAAGGGCACAAATGTTTTCAGAACTCAACACAAATGTGACTAGAAACAGTCTTGGTAGGTGGCTTATATGGAGGAAGAAATTAATTTATTTTTTAAGTCAACGATATGCTGTGCTATTTATGTTGCTGTTGTTCTCTAGACTCTTCTGTTATCCTGTGATATGTAAAGTACAAGGCCCGTGTTTCATAACAAAATAATTAACTAGTCTATAGCAGCAGTCTGTAAAATGACTAAGAGTATATAAAACCACTCAAAAATCATTACCAGGTAGTCTTGCTATCATGTCTTCTGCACTACTTGAAAAATGAAAGTGGATAATTTTTTTTTTGTTCCAGCATTTGGAAAGTAAGCAAAAGCTGGCGTGAAATCATTGTACAAGACAAAAGTGCAGATAAAAGGAGAAACTTGTACACAAAACAGCTGAAAGAAGCAGCTCGGGTAAGATAGTTCTCAAAGGTGATTTTTTTTTTTTTCCAAGTGTGAAAGAAGATTGATGGAAAGAGTAAACATCTTGTAAAGCTACAGAAAGGTAACTGACAGTTGTAGTAATGAGTAGGTGATGGATTCCAACAGGAGAATGTAATGGCTCTTACTGCTTTTCAGTTTTCTGCAGCTTGAGTACTGGTCATTAAACCATGTAAGATTCTTATTTGCCCCTTATTTGCCCTTTCTTGAGAATCTTGAGAATCTGAGGATCTCTTCCTTGACTAATTCTAGCTTTAGATTTTAAACTCTGCTCATACCATTGTCATCCCAGTCAGAGACAGAAGATAATCATGGCAGTCCTACTTCAGTGCGCATATTAACAAAAGAAAGAAACTGTCAGGGAAGATCATGAGCTAGTTCTAAAAGAACACCCTAGTGGAGACCTGGTTGTACAGCTCATGCCATTGTGCCATGCTGTTCCTCATTGTCCATTTCACTCTAGTCTGCAGTGCTGTAGGACCCACTCTAGATTACTTCCTGATTATTTCCAGGACTGCTTGTGTCACAGTGTCACGGAGTATTTGTGAACATCAGAAGGATATGTAGAAGGTTTTTTAAGGGCTATCTAGAGAAGTAAGCATATTAATAGCACTGTGTTTTTTCAGATCTTACACATGGTACATGCACACTTGCTATTGAGATGTCCTAATTCACAAACCCTGAGCACCAGTAGAGTGCACTAAAAGACAGTTGGCTTTTAACCCTGCTCATGGGATGGTTTTTGATGATCTCTCTTGATCCCTTGCTAAATAGAAACATTTAATGGTAAATACTTGTGAAGTGATATGTATATATAGTTTTCTTATGTGTTGTTGCAGAGGGAAAAATGCCAAGCAAGTAAAATCCAGCTGCAAATCCCAAATAAAATAAAATCCTCACTTTCTCCTCCTTTTTTTCCCCTTTTTTTTTTGTTAAATAATTATAAACTAACAGGAATATTTACTGAAGGCTGAAGATGCTGCTACAAGACTTAATATTCTCAATAGATCTGCTCTAAGGCCTGTTCAAGCTCAAGCCAGAACTCCTATTTTACAGACACCACACACTGAACTTACACCTAGGAGATGCAGTTCTGTTCCCCACTCAGCTAGTAGGCAGGAAGAATACATGAAAGTAGGTATCCAAGAAATGCTTCATTTTCAGTTTTTGGAATGTTTTCATTTACAAGACCAAACAGCTCTTTTCTCTCTCCTCTTACTACAGGTTGCTAAAACTCTGTTCACTGATGAAGCTCTGAAACCCTGTCCAAGATGTCAATACCCTGCCAAATATCAATTGGTAAAGAAACGAGGTCTATGTAGCAGAGAAGCATGTGCATTTGAGTTCTGTATCTTATGTCTGCATGCATTCCATGGGTCAAAAGAATGTAATAGTTTATCTGCAAAACGGAAGAATAAAAAAGATGCTCCACCAGGAAGTGCCCAAAGCAAAAGAAATTTAAAAAGACTCTAAATTTGTGGGGCATGTAACTCCTTACATTTAATTCCTTTTCTCCTTCCCCTAAATTTCTAATTTTGTTCCTGTTCTTCCTAAAGGTATGCATTTTGAAAGTATCATCCCATTTGTTCTTGCTGACTGACCAAGATAACCTCTCATGTATGTGTCTTAATTAACATAGTATATTTTTGTTTTTTAAAAAATGAACATTTAAAAATATTTTATGTCTTGTTTTACCTGTTGTGTAGTAGGTAGGAACTTACTAACATCTTAATTTTTAAATAAAGTGTCTTAAATGTAGTCTTCAATATTTAGCATACAGCACCTCATAGAAGTTTAAAAATGTTACTCTTGTCTTAAAGACAAATTAAAGAAAATTATTTCTAAAAAGGTCTTTGAAATCAGATTTATTTATTTACTTTAAATTACAGTAACTGTTTTAAAAGTGTCTCAAAGTGGGGCATTATGCTCATTTGCAAAAAATACTTCTAATAATATGAATGGTGATATATCAAAAATATCAAAAAAACAATATATTACCTGTCTGAATTTTTTATTGGAATAAAATTTGTTGTTCTCTTAGCCTCTGTAGTAGAAGTCAATAGAACAGTAATTTATAAACTAATCTGATGCCGTGTGGTTATTGTTGTACTGAGTTTTACAAAATTTTTGTCTTAAACTCCAGTTGATACCATATATATTCATTTATCTAAAAATGCTATTCACAACCTTTGCTGTTGTGAACTTACCTTTAGGTTTAATCTGACTTGACTTTAGCTCTCAGATACCAGGTCACCTTCACACTTCTACTTGAGCTAAAGCATCATTTACAGCTGGAAATCATTCTTTATCTCTAGATTTAATAAAAGAAATTAACGTATTTTGCTTTTTAACTAAATTTGCTGATCCCTTCTAGAAAACTAATTCAATCTGTCTCTTGGACCTCAAACAATTTTTGTGTGGTTTTAGTTTGTATCCTAGCAATTACAAGCAGCTTGAAATGCAGGTGACAGAAATGGACGCAGTACTTCTATAAAGACATAATGTCAATTGTCTTCTACAACTGTGCTAGTTTAAAAAGTCTGATTTTAAAAAAAAACAAACCAAAAGAAGAGCTTTCAAGTAAACCATAAGCTTCATATTTGCCCCTTATAATATTTATTCACACATCCCTTTATTTTTACTGCCTAAAAATTGCAAATAACCTCTAAGGTTTTTTCTTCTTCTTTCTTTCTTTTTCTTTTTACATAATCTGTGGATGTTTAATCCAAATGGACCAGGATAATTCACTTCAGGGTGTTCTAGAAACATCACTTCTTATTTCACATCTTTTAACGGTTGTGATCTGTAATTTGGTTATCACTTTTACCATTCTTGATTTTTCATGTAGTAGTTTCACATAGCATTTGGAAAGAGGAGAGACAACATGGTTAATAAAAAGGTATGGAAATTCCACCACTAATTCTATTAACCAAGCGTTATCATTAAAGAAGAAATCAACCCAATATGTCTGCCAGAAGATCATGTTTATTGCATGAATACAAATATCAACACTTCAATTCCATACTTTTATATGTGCTTGCTGAGCCTTTGCCTTGTTCTTAGGTTAGACTGGTAGCAACTTGAAGACTGCTTAGTCTGTTCTAAGGGAACAGTTGAGGCAAAGGATCTGGGGGCAAGGTAGGGAATATAGGGGTATGTGCATGTAGGTTTGGTTTAGGAAGAATGGCATTCATTACAGAGGAGGAGACTGTCGCTAGACGGACACGAAATGAAGGACACTCACGCAGTCAGTTGTCAGAGCAAAAAGAGAGGTGTTTATTTCTTGACCTTGATTGATATAGATTCTGGACAATGACCAGGGATTGGACAAATGAGGTTACCTCTCCAGCCACACTGGTCAAACTAGAAGTCCATCAATTGTCCCTCCTCCAGAGAGGAATGATAAACAAGAAGAACAGTTTCCAAAACATCACTTTTGTTTACCTAAAAGTCCATGAGAAACTCTGCTACAAAAATGCAAACATCAGAAGGCTGAAAAAGATCAGGGCAACAAGAGACTGCTAGTGGGACAATGGTTAAATTACTTGATTTGTTTAATCTTTGTATTTCTCTAATTGTTTAGAGTTTTATGTGTTCAAGGTCTACTTAAAAGTTAATTAGGTTCAAAGACTCATTGGATTCGTTCTTTATTCCTTAGGTATCTAGTAAGTAAGGATACTTTTTTTAGAAATGCTTAATACTTTCTATTAAAGGTTAAAATTAGCAGCTTTCTAGATGGGAAGTTATATTACACAAGAATCTGACACAAGAATCTGAATATATGCCCTTTATCTTTATAAAAGACTGGATTAGTTTTGTTTCTTGCTGTTGAATTAGCAAATAAAGCAGGGGATGGTAGTAAACGCAATGCAGAGTAAGTACTGCATGTCATAACCCTTCAGACTGCTATTGTCATTGCTGCATGTTACCTCTGCTAAATACCAATGTCTTTAAAATGTCTCAACTTAAGAAAAGTTTTTAATGAATTCTTGAAATTTATGGGAAAGTTATGATTGGCAGTGAGAGTATCTAGCTCACCTTCTGCTGTGGAGTGTTGCAGCACAATCCAGAAATATATGGGTTTCAATAGTTCTGAAAGTATTACTGAAATGGGTACCCTTGTGTGGAAAACCATAGGGGAACTCAGTTCTCAGTTTAAGAATCAGTTATTAAGTTTCTTTTCCATTTGAGAAAATTTGGTAATGAGTTGTATTAGCTTTTCCAAAGAGTATAGAGGATAGAGTAAATTTGTTCTGGTACAGGCATTGTTTTTAAAGGTGATACCTTTGATGTCTACAGTAGCCATTCAACAAGGAGAAGCTTGAAAGGAAAAAAACCCCGAAGTCCTATTATATTAAACATTTTTCTCTTCTTTTGGTATATTTAGATATTTTTGGGGGGTTTTTCCCTTCTAAATCCATCTCACAAAAATGTCTTCTTGAATCACATCTCTTGCTCAGTTGCATCTATCACAAATGTGATCTGGTGATTACAAAAGTAATCTATGCTCTGCTGTCTGAGTGAATGTGTTAGTGCTATACCAGAGGTGGGGGAAGTGAGAAGCCAGAGTTCTTATCTCTGGGTAAATGTATTCTCTATGAGAGTGGTGATTTGTTTTTTAATTTCTTTCAAAATAAAATTAGCTTTATTCCTTGACACAAGGGAGAAATAAAGTAGTGATAGGTTATTCTTTACCTACACATTAATAGAACACAAGGTATATGACAGCTCTCTAATAGTCTCTAATAATTTGGGTGAAAAGAATCAAAACACTTTCATTATATGGTTGCTTTATTGACAGAAATTAAGTATTTGGTGTAGAAGAGTGGCAGAAAAGAGTGCCTGTTAGTATGCTTTTTTCTCTATACTGTATCTATTTCTCAATTAGTCTCCATCACATATCACAAAGCTATGAGTCTGGACTTTGATGAAACAGCAAAGGAAACTAAGTTCTTCATAAAAAAACACCCAAAACCAAAAAACCCACCCCAGTACACAAACACCACCCTAAACCCCCAAAATGATCCCCCACCCCACCTCTCTTCCAACAGAACAACTCAAATAGAAAACAGCTTACACGTATCAGGGAATCTAGGGATTTGCATTTCTGTTTCTACTGGGCTGAGTTAATTCTAGGAGACCTGAGGTCAGGTGCTAGCACAGATAAGGATGCAAAAGTACTCCAGGAGTAGAAATGACAATGATCGGGAGTATTCTAAAATGTCCTGCCCATGTTTCTTCTCCACCTCAAGATTTCTTCTTAAAACCGACAACAGATTGTTGGAAAGGGAGGAATAGATTGTCTTTCCCTCTGGAACATGGGCATAGTGTGCAAGATAATATCTGGGTTAGTAGTGGGCTGCTGATAATTTTATTTTTGCAATCTTCTTTTCCCTTCAGACAGACATCATCTACAGTGGGAGGAGTGACAGTGCCTATAAATGCCCAGGGAATGTATTTAGTTTTCTGACCATGATGGTTTGAGCCAGAGCTGTGGGTTTAAATTCTAAAATAGAATTATTGGAAGTAACCTCTTGCTCCTGACAGATGTTGCTGCAAGAATTTTACTTCATAAATCTTTTTTTTTGGAGCAGCAACCATAAACCTCAAGTGGTTTGCAAGAAGGAAATTGAAATTACTGAAGTCTCTGATCATTCTTTCCTTGGTGACAAGTATGGAAGAGCTTAGGCAAAAAATGGTTATAAATCTTTGGAATTGTTTATAGGCTAGGGGAGGTTAGTGTGTTTCACCACTAACTAGCCAAAAATTATAAAAAAAAATTGGTCATTAAATTAAGTAACTCAACACCATATGTCAGATAATTTTACTATTCCGTATATTGGTTACTCCTTGAAACACCTTAGGCAATTGAGGCTATGCTGATTAATTTTAATACAATAAGTAATTTCTTTTATTTCTGCTTTCATAGACACATGAAGAAATACAGCAGTGTCAGATTAGAAAGGGACTCCTGGAGTCTAGTGCCAAGATCTTATGTCAGCTTATCAAATTCTGTCTTAAAACTGGTTAGAATACTGTCCCATCACTATGTTGGTGACCTACTCAGATTGCTCTAGTAGGCATTTAACCTGTTGCCTTTTTTTTTAGCATTGCTATTAAAATAGCTATTCTGTATATCTGATCCTTCCCTTAGACTTTTCTTTCCCAATATTATGATTGTTCTTTCACTTACAAAAATCCTATGCATTTAGTCTCATCTCTTAAGACAATCCAACAACAGATGTTGTGTCTAACAACAACTCACTATTTCCACTGGAATCTATTGTTTGATTCAATTCAACCAGTATTCCAAATGAAACCTCCTCTAAAACTAAAATAATATTATGGCTTTCTTTTCTCTACAAGAAATACTTTGACTAATGCATGCTAAGATAAGCATTTATTGTATAGGTCTTCTTCATGGTCACAGTTCAGTCACTTGGTGTAGTACTCCCACATTCTTCTCACAAATTATGAAAAGATCCAAATTTTTTTCCATTAATTTCTACTGAACCTTAAGTGTGTAATCTCATACTTTGTTCTTCTAAGCTTCAGGCTTTTTTCTTTCTCTGCTTGAATCTTGTGATGATTTAGTATTTGATGTGATTATATTTTTACAGGTGCAATTTTTTTGTCTGAACTGAATCTTATGGGATTTTTTGATGCAAAAAATCTAGCAGGTTCTGTTATCACTTGTCAAATGCCACAGCAGAACCTGACTGCTTTTGGGGAATGATGTATTTATTTTTAATTAAACAAAAACAAAGCTTGTTTTCACTTTCTTACTTTCTGTGCTCTCATTAGTTGAAAATTACATTACAAAAAGACTTAACACAGTTTTTCTCTGTGACAAGCTTCTGGAGAGTGTTAGAACTTACCCAAACTTGTCAGAAGCCTAAATTCTAGTAAGACCTTATTGAGCTGGGTGCTAATGGATGAGTAGTAATGAAACCAACTCTACAGCTGAAAATATGATGGCATGACATTTTTAATAAATTTATAAGCACTGTCAAACACTCTAAGTTTCATATAAAAGTAGACTTCTGACTTGAAGATTGGAGTTCAAGTGTTAGAAGCCCCTCTAATTTTCCCCCTCTGTGCTTTAACACTCATTCTGGAAGCAATTCTGCAACAGTGCTTGTGTCTTGATTCTGTGGGCACATTTAATCTCTCTATAGGCAAATGGGATGTGGAAACCGTGCAGGTATTTCAGTTGCTGCTTTTTACTCTGGACTCATAGTGAAAAACCTGTTTCCATAAACTGCTTAGATACTCTGTCATGACTAGCACCAGCTGAAGTGGTAGAAGGGTAGTAACTGGGAAAACAGGGACAGCTAGTTGTGAAGCAGTAGTACCCTAGATAAATATAGTAATGCTTGGTAAGAGTTGTTGGAGCTGCAAGATTATTGTTGAGTTACTAGGTAGTTGAGCAGTGCTCTTCCACTTCAGCAAAAATGTTAGTTATCATCCTAAAGTGCTGCTGGTGCCTAAATGGTGGACTCCGATCTCATATTCACTGGGCAGACACTAAAGTTCCTAAAGTCCTGAACTGGTTATAATACATTATTAGGGGCCTGAAGAACACATCTCCTACAAGTGCTTCACTCTGCCAGGACTCAGTACCACAGTACCCAGCCTACATTTAGACCATTTGGCTACAAAATGAAATTTTCCTCTAGTTTGAATACATCACATTTTCCTGGTGCACATTTAGGTAGATTAGACGCTCTGGAGATGGTGGCCACAGCAACATTTTTGGCTTTTAAAAATGGGTTCTCCTTGTCTTGCAAAAATTCTCTCCTCTTTTGAAAAGATTTGTACAAAAGCAGCACTCCAATTAATTTTAGTCTTCATTTTCCTTTATTCTTTTGCCCTTGTGTGCTCTGTTGTGATGTACAAAAACTATTACTGGGATGCAGTTACCTTTCAGCATTTCTGTTGGAAGTGTTTCTGTTAAGAAAAAATTCAAGACTCTGTATCCCAAATAGGCATAATATGAGAAAGTACAATGGGTCCAGTTTTCCGCTCCAAACAGAAATGCTTACTGCAAATTTAAAAACTCCTGTTTAAATTCCTGTTCTGGACTTTTTCCTTGGTTTAAATAATTCTCATAAAGTAGTCCAAGGCAAATGTCATAAAGCACAGAATGGATACCAACAAAACAAACTAATTATTGAAATGCTTTGCTCAATTAACTTACTTAAAAGTGAAACTATCTTAATGTTGAACTGCTTTCCTCCCTGAAAATAGCCCGTAATTTCAAATGCTGATCATAAAACATCACAAGGGGGCACCAAAGGTTTTTCATACAGAAGAGAACTCTAGTTTTCCTTCCCTCTTTAACCCATACACATTAACTCAACATTACAAATGCAAAATATTTTGAATGGCTTGAAGCAGTGGTGGCCATAATTCCTGCCCCCGGGAGCTGCATACCAAAACCTACAAGAGGAGTGGGCATCCTGGGAAGCAATTCCGATGGCATTACTTTTCCGGGGCCTCCTTTACAAGGTGAAGCTGTGCTGGGCCCACAGCCAGATGCTACAGCAACCAAGCAAGATCATGGAATTATAGACTGGCCTGAGCAGAGCCTCCTGGCTCAGTTCCTCTCACAACCACAGACTTGGATCATCCAGCGGTCTCCATGCCAGTCTAGAGTACAAAACATAACTCTTTTAGGCAAGTGTTGCAGTTGAAGAATTTGAGAATTTGTAGTTTCAGGAGCTGTACGCTCTGGAATTTATTTCCCAAGTACAGAAAATATATTTGATAACAAAATCCAATATGGTCTTATGAAGTATGAATACTGTACAAGTGCCTCCTCTATCGTGATTTTTAAATGACCACAGGAAAAACTTTGTATGCATTTTATTCATGCTTACTTGATGTTCTGAAGGCTTTAGTAAACAAGAAAGGGAAAAAATTGACCTTTTTAAACTAAAATTGGAAAAGTCTAAGTATTCCCATGCAACATATTTGAAACAATGTCAGAATTATGGCATTTTAATTTTTTTTAGTCGGCTTAATGAAGCTTGGGTGAGAATTTGGTAACTTAAAGCATTCTTTATTTTTAACTAGGTACTCCTGGAGTCTAGGAAATCAATAGGTAGTTAGGAAAGTAAAATACCTACAAAATAAGATGGCTGTAATTTTTGGATGCTTTTCTGAAGCATTATTGAAATTTTAAGGAGCATTTTTTAGTTATGGATTCTCATACAATTCTCAGCACCTGTTGAGTAGACACTGCTGTGTTCTTGAAGTGGAGGAACATGAAATATCTTTCTTTTTTATCTCCTGATTCTTTTTTTCTGCTTGATCAGTCTCCCAGTCTATTTCAATATAGAGCTCTACAGCAGCCACAGCAGTGTAACAAAAATGTGGGAACTGGGAGTCAGTGAGATGTTTTGTCTCAAGCAGCACTGCTGCTATCCAGATTCGATGCATCAGTAATATTTCACTTGGATAACTCAGCTAGGGAATCCTGGGTTGGGGACTGTGGTTGACACCTGCTTGACAGCAAGAAAGGGAAGACATGCCTGTGTTTAGTGTCTCTTGTTGGTATTTGACACCTACTGCCAGGAGATGATCTGCTGAAGGAGATTTGATGTTGGCATATGCTACTGGTATCTGCTGGAACTTCTCCATCATGCCTCTTGCATTGGACCTTTGGTGGACTGGAACAGCTGTTAAGCTGTGATCAAGAAACTGACCTGACATAAACCAATTTGTGAGTAACCTCAGGAAAAAAAAAAAAGAAAAAAAGCCTTGCACAAATCTACTTGAAATCTATTTGCACAAGTAGAAGTAGGAAGTGGCAGCACATTTGGAAAGCTTAAATTAGTGCAGCCAAAATGTATTACAAACCATGACTCTGTTTATCTACGTGGAAAATAGATAATAGACAATAACAATGCAATCTTTTGTCCATAGTGCCAAAACTTTGGATACATCCTGTGACAGTGAAATCTCTGTAAGAAATAACTGTCACAGTTTCATCTGATCTGTATCTATGTTTCAGCTGAAAGATATGCTATATTAACTGTAGTAGGGCTGCTTGCAAAAAATTCTCTCTGCCTTGCTGTAGACTTATGCACCATGCCAATGTTTTTATCTTTGTATGTGGTTTGATAGCTGTGGCTCTAGCAATTCTTTCCTGATTGTCATCGTCTTTGCAGAATTACTTTATTTCTAATACTTTATCTCTAACAATAATTTCTAAATAATTTCTCTATTTTTATTATTATTTCACAATCTTTCTAAATAGTTTTTTCAATTAAGTGTTAATGCTTCTTTCCAAAATTAGGAAAGGTAGTGTGAAATTCTCCTAAAGCTCTAGGAGTTATGCCTTAAGCCACTAATAGAAATTTATGAAGGACTCAGATGACTGCAGGTGTGTATGCCTCCTGCACACACACTACTTGGCATGTAGGAGGTAGTAAGAGGACAAAAGTGTATCACAAATTGCTAAGCAGTCCTTCCAAATTCTGGTTCATCTTCCAGGTATGTCTCTGTATTCCCCTAATGTTTTTCAAGACCCGTATTAAGCAAACGGAAATCAAACCTTACTTAAAGCCTTTAAATTTGTTAAGACACCTCTTCATTGTCCTGATAGCTTGGGCTATTGGTAACAAGGACAAGTCAAGAAGTATTCTCCAATGACTATCTGAATAAAGACTTCTGTAGAGGTAAAGTTCTTTGTACTTCCCTCTGAAAGTCGCCTCCAGTTAAAGGTTTCTAATGCTGATAGCCCAAAGCTAAGTCCCATTTCTTCCTTTACTGTTTCTGGGATCATAGAATTGTTTATGTTGAAAAAGTGCAGCCATTAACCTGGCACTGCAAAGTCCACCATTAAACCATGTCCCTAAGTGCCACATCCACAAGTCCCTTAAATACTTCTTAGTATAGCCCATTCCAGTGCTTGACAATCCTTTTGCTGAAGAATTTTTTTCCTAATAGCCAATCTCAAACTCCTCTGGCACAACTTAAGGCCATTTCCTCTTGTCCTATTAACTGATACCTGGGAAAAGAGACAGACCCCCAGCTCACTGCATACAACCTCCTTTCAGGTAGTTGTAGTGAGTGATAACGTTTCCCCTGAGCCTCCTTTGCTCCCCCTGAGCCTCCTTTGCTCCACGCTAAACAACTCCAGCACCCTCAGCTGATCCTCACAGGACTTGTGCTCCACACCATTCTCCAGCTCCACTGCCCTTCTCTGGACACTCTCCAACACTTCAGTGTCCTTGCAGTGAGGGGCTCAGGACTGGACACAGCACTTGAGGTGCTGCCTTATCAGTACCAAGTACAGAGGGGCAATCACTGCGCTGGTCCTGCTGTCTACACTATTCCTGATATAGGCCAGGATGCTATTGACCTCTCCTATTTTATTTTTAAGCACTTGCTTTTTCACTTTTAACCTAGACTATCTTCAGGAATATTATTTCTCTCCTTTTCAAATTCTTTTGGCTGCTCATATTCCCAATAAAAATTTTCTTGGGTATTTGCACTAATTTTTCTGACAGCCACAGAATTGCATTAAACTGTGCCTGTAAACTGGGACTATCAGATTCAACACAGAGGCTGTACCATCACCACAGCCAGTCTCTGTGTTTTTGCCAACAGAATAATTTAAGGCATTTAAGGGCCAGCTATCTGACTCTGGACTGGTGCTTCCCTCTTGTGATCTGATTCCCACTTTGGCAATTCTGCAGTCAATATTTAAATAGGTTTCCTAGCACCTGTTTTCAGTGTATGTGATTGCAGCTACCAGGTGCAAAACTAAAATCTCTGTGGTAGTCATCTGAAAAAGAAACGGTAGTTATATTCAACCAAAGTCAGATTTCTGTAAAAATATTTAGGTATTAAAGGTATCACAGCAAGAAATGCCCACTTATATCTGACATGGGGATTTTCTATGGAAAATCAATAGCTGTCCCTGAGTATCTCTCTAGAGCTGTATCTGCATTTTTGTTATGAGTATTTGCCACCTTTTGAATGCATAATTAATTATGTGAATTATGTGAATTCCTGACCACTGCCAGGAATCAAGCACAGGTTAGCACCTACAAACACAAATGTGCATTTGGACTTATTAAAACAATCCAGTTTATGTTTTGTCTGTACCTGAGTCCCAAGGAAGCTTGTTCATCCAGCAAACTGGCGTAGCTTATGCGTGTGGTTCTTTGGAGGCGAAGTTGTCTCAGCAGTTTTGATCTGCTTTGCCTGGGTAATACTTTGAAATCCTTACCCTGACAAATGGCTGAAAGCATAAATTCCAGAGATTTGTGGAGGACAGATTAAAGTCTTGCCTGAAAGTTCACCTCTCCAAATGGTTCTTCATAAATAAGTGGAGGAGGAAAATGCCAGCAGATATGAAGTGCACCAGTCAATGTTTTCCTTCCATTTGTCTTTCAGTGCAGCCTCTTCCTGTGATGGCCTTCTGATAGATTACCATTTTCTAAAATGTCTAACAGTTTTAAGCCTACAGTTAGTGTCTTTTTGTCTAGTATTTTGTGGGTATCTCCTTTTTTAGAACTTATTCCCCATCCTGTCTAGCCATTCATCTTTACTACAGGGTAAGATGCTTTTTGGGATAGATCACAGCTTTAACTATATTTATGAAACATCCTGTAGGCCTGCAGGTCTGCTAAGCTAAATAATAATAAAAATTAAAATAAAATAAGAGCATGGAAAGGAAAATGTGAAAAAGGAGGAAAATGGGACTGATCTTTATATCTCAGCTTCACTAGCTGGTGAACTTTTAACTGGCAATATAAAATCAGGACTGAAATGCACACACACAAGGTATTTGACCTAAATGTGTATTGTCAACTAAGATAATGAAAAAGTGATGATGACTGCTAACAGATTCTCCATAGCAGAGTACAATGTGTATTTTCTGATAAGCTTAATCCTAAATGTAATCTTTGAAGCACATTGAAACAGCACAAAGACCTAGGAGTTTTATATCAAAATATACCTGATGACAGAAGGATAGGAAAAGGACCTTTTTAAATTTTATTTTTCTTAATTGACTCATTTTCAGACTTCAGTTTTTTCTGAGCTGTCTTGTAGCTTCCACTTCTAATTTTAAAAAAAGGGCTCATTCATCATGTTTCTGTTGTTTTTTCTTCAAATATTGCAAGCAATTAGGAAAGTTTAGGAGAAAGTTATACACTGCAGACTATGTTTATACCTACATCAGAAAGAAAGAGGGGCAGGGGGAAAATGAGTGGAATGAACATTAGCTTAAACATTTAAAATCATATTAAGTGGTTTAGTTATGAGACAATCCAGGCTCATAATACAACGGAGTGCAATTCTTCTACCTGTTGGAAAGGTTTCACTTTGCATTTCATGGGCTGTTATGCATGTTTCTCTTACATATACATTAAGTATACCTATTAGAAATATTTCATAGTGACAGTAGAATATGTCCTGATACACAGCACTAGTAAATCACTTGGAATCTGAATCTCAATCTTCATATTTTATTCTTTACTTCTGTTGAATATGCTCTTCAGAGATATAGATATAGATATAGATATAGATATAGATATAGATATAGATATAGATATAGATATAGATATAGATATAGATACAGATATAGATATATGAAACATTTGCCTGAAATGTGTGTCTTGAATAACACATTATTCAGTTTATCTTTTAGATCTTTGGAAATACTATTTGCCCCTTAGGGGACACCCCCCACCCCCCCACCCCCTGACCCAAACCACCCTTAAAAGCAAATCACACAGCTAACAATATTTCATTAAGACAGTTAGAAGAAGTATTATTCTGGCATTTAGCAACTAAACCAGTGGCTGTATTTGGGCAGGCATCCCCCAGAGTGGGAATGCACATCTGGAGTACAGGGTGCAAAATATCTTTTGTTTCTAGGAGATGAAGCCATTTTCCCTCCCTCTATGGTAACAGATTTGCTGCTTGTTCATTATTAACACTCATCAGCTTCTGGACTTTAAGCTGCAGTCCCTGGGCATGTGCATTTTGTTCTGTTTTTACTTAACCATGGATTCCACCAAAGTCATGTATGAGTTAAAATAAAATTTTTTTTCTACAATTGAGCATTACAACTGGTTATACTACTCTGCTCCGTGAAAGGGGACTCAAATGATAGTTCTCTGGGAATGGCAAGGTCGTAGTGCATTTTGGGCACTTCCTGAGCCTGGCTGATGAATTAGGTTTCTCAAAGGAGCTCTTCATGTACCTTGCATCCATGATATCTTGTACAACTGATCCCAGTGGGATTTTTGCCAAGCTACTAAAAGCAGTGCCGGTCTGGAAATAAGCAGTGGCAGAGAACTTTTGAGTGAACTTTCATGCCAAAAAATCCTGACGGATTTATGCAGTTCTAGGATAGGGTACTTGCTAGGCAGGATGGTTTTCAGATCCCAGTTGTGAAACACCTAAATCCCTCTGAAAGCCTCATATAGTAGTCTGAATTCTTTCTTTGCACACAGATTTCGCTGATCCCACAAGAAACGTGACTTTTTCTAACATGCTGGAGCCAAGGCAGAAACTAACCTTCTAGGGGTGTTTAGTTTCATTTCTGGCTACAAGTATCCTCCTCACATCTCTGCTTCTCAGGCATCTCCTTTGGGACTGTCCTCCCTGAGGGAGCGCGGTGCCGGGCCGGGCGCTGCCCGGGCCGTGTTTGCAGCGCCATAGCAACGGCACGGCGGCCACAGGCCCCGGCCGGGCCCGGCGGCCCCGGCGCTGCTCCCGCCGCTCCCCGGGACCTTCCCTGTTCGGGCGCTGCTGCTCCCGCCGCTCCCGGGACCTCACCTGGGCAGGGGCTGCTCCCGCCGCTCCCGGGACCTCACCTGGGCAGGGGCTGCCCCCGCCGCTCCCCGGGACCTCCCCTGTGCGGGCGCGGCCGGCGGCTGCGGGTGCCGGGGCCGGGATGCTCTCCAAGAGGATCACCACCGGTACGTCGAGCTCTCCCCGCAGGGCTGGGCTGGCTCCGTGTCGCACGGGGCCCGGTCCCCACGGTGGCGGCCTCAGGTACAGAGGCGATGGCACAAAAGGGGCATTTGGAACTGACGGGTGTAAACTTGCCCGGCAGGACCCATCACTCCGAAGAGAACTTTACTCCCTTCAAATGGCATCACTGAAGACAGGATGTTGTCCTAAAATGAACGAGAGTTGATTGTTCGGGAACACAATTATATCTTTTTAGTTTTATCACATGATTTGTAATATTTGCTGTTCAAAGCTTTGAGAGTCTCATACAAATCGGTATTTTCATTAAACCATCAAGCTTCTAGTTATCAATTTTGCAGAGGAACGCTTACATGAAATTAACTGATATGTATAATAAATAATATATTTAAATAATACTTATATTTAAATAATTCTTGTGCTAGATAATATTTTCATGCATGGGCCAACATTACAGCATATTCTTAGGTTATTTTATTTCTTCAGACTAAGTTATTTTATTTCAGAATACCCACGGCAGTTGTCACACCTCACTACTTTTTGGAAACTTTTTGTTGTATTGTAGTTGAACCAGATTGACTGTATTGCTTGGATAACATATGATATTTAATATCTTCTTTTCAGAACCTCCATGTATAACAGAAGAAATATTAGTAAGTATGCTTATAAGGCTTGGTCATTATTTTCATTACGCAGTAATGGAGCAAAAAAAGCAAAAAATCATTTTAGAAACCATTGTCTGTTTTCTCGTTTATTTTTGCAAGTATAGATTACTGAGCAATTTCTTAAAATTTTGGCAGATAAAATACTTAGTTTGAAAATAATTAGGAAAAAAGTAACAGGAGACTATGGAGAATAAAGATGGAAAAGAAAGTGAATTAGGATGAAGGATGGAAACAAACAACTGGAAGTTTCAATATAACAGGTTTAACAATCTCCTTACTTTGCCTTTTTTGCTCTTTGCTCATAGCTCATTGTAGGTTCTCTCTGATGTTTGTCTTGTTTGAAAGGTATATATATTTCTCTGTTACCTCCTAAGAAACGACACATTTACTGTTGCAGCTCAGGTAATTTTTGCCTATTCCCTGTTTTGGATGCCCTTGTAACTATGTATTTTAAAGTATATATGTATTGATACTGCTTTTGGCAATCTCTAGATACTGTTTTACTTATAGTGTTTATTACCATAAACAGAACCAACGTAAGCACAAGTTTTGGGCCAATTTTTAGCACATCTTAACCTCCAGTTGCAATTCTAAGTCAGCTTTGTCTAGTCATAATTTATACTGTGCTGCAGGAGAAAGGTCATGGAAAGAAATGAAACCAAATGCTTTCTGACACAAAAATCAAAGCTATACACGCAACTCCCTAAACTGTAATGTGCGCATAAGAAAGTGCAACTGATTTCAAATGAAAATAAGACTGTCTACAAAAAACTCTCCAAAAACCAGAGGAAAGTATATCATGTATAGATGCAGTAAGTAATAAAGCACACATTAATAAGATCATAAGCATTTTATCTATTAATCAACCACTGTGTTTACATTTCTTGTTGTTATATAGGATTACAGAGGATTGTATCCTTGGGAAATTAAAAACATGTTACCTGCATATTCCTAAGGAGTTTATACTTCAGCCAATAATAAATTAACTGCTTTTAATAAGTCCTTTGAAACAATAAAATATTTTCATCATGTATTATCATATCTAGTCCTATCTCAAGATTCATCCTTGTCATTGTCAAACCAAACATGAGGCTGACTATAGCTTGTTTCTAATTAATTTATTTTCCTAATTGTGTTAATACTTGCAGAATTGATATTTCTGGATCTGATTGCCTATTGACATTAGTAAGAGGATCCTCTGTTGATTTCAAAATGGGTTAGACACTTTGATAAATTTCCCTATTTAATCAGTGCCCAAACATCTCTAGGCCCATGGCACTGCAACTGCATTGGGCCATGGGCCTGTGATCCAAATAAGGCATGAAAGTCTTGTTTTCAGCATTGGCAGCATTTTCTAGGAATGAGCTTGGGCTGCCTTGCCTGTGCTGTATCAGTCACCACATCAACCACAAGTGCTGAGGAATAAATGCTGGCAGACTAGGGCAAGATGAACACCATCAGGTATAGTCCTGACTTGTCATACATATTATCTCAGATTTCTTCCTTATCTGAGAACAAGCTGTCTGTATTTAGGTTAGACCACTGGGGTTTGGATCAAGATACTGCCTGCCTGTACACTGTGCATAACCTCTCTTTAATGCTATTCCTCACTAGCACAGTACAATGCTATCAACTTAAGAAAGAAAAACTATTTGTGTTGCAACATCTTTGCTACTATTGGCAAATACATTAAATTTAAGTGCATTCTCCTTGCCTTGCAAGGCTGAAATTATAGAATATTCAGGAACATTAAACTATTAAAAATTATTTAAGTGTCTCTATTATACTGAAGACACATATCTGAAGACCAGTGGAATAATGTTCCAATTTTACACTCTGTTGAACTGAAATGGGGATGGTGGATATACTGAGTACAGTAAAAGTAAGACTTGGAGCCATACTTTTGGATTTGTCAACAGCAGAAAAATTCAACTTCTAGTCTACAGTTTTTGAGTCATGTTAGCAGGATTTAAAATGCAGGGGTCAGAAAGGATACTAAGAAACATGCAGATGCAGTCTTCACTTCTGATGAGGTCAAAAGGAAGCTTCCCAGTTCTGTCAGATTCAAGTATGGCATTGCTTGCTTGCTGAGCCAAATTATAGGTTAGTGTTCTCCCTTTTGGTCCCCAACATCCCCAAGCAGCAGTGTGAGAGCAGAAAGTAGCCCTGGTGAAATATTATACTCTCCTTCTTCCCAAGTGCAAGAGAGAAAGGTGCAATGTGGGGAAATTCTAGACTGTTAGCTTATGCACCTTTTTTCAAAAGTTGACATGCAGACTTTCAGCATCTAGAAGCTGTTTGGTTTATGAAGGCTTTATCTGTAAATTCATTGGAAAAGGATTTACCTTCATGGGTGCATTTTAAATTGCTAAGGACCTTGGCAGTGTGCAATGGTTAGAATATAACAGTGATGCAATTCTCAAAAAGGGGAAATAATATTTTGCAAATCTTCCATGTCATATCTCATGGAAAAAATATTGTTTGAGGCAACAGTGCATGCAAATATTTACAAACCATGCTTTGTGGTTTTATCTCTCTATAGGAAGTATGCTTAGCCACAGATGATATGCTTGTGGATTACTTTAATGAATTTTTGAGTCTTCCGGTAAGTACCTTACAAAATCCCTTGCAAAATACAAGAAACGCCTTATTAAGATTAAGAGTAACTTAATCCATCTTGGAAAATTTTATGTTTTGCCACATGTATATATTTGCCATATCTATATTTTAATGGTAGCAACTCTTACTGCTCAGTGTTACCAGTAAGAACAGCCCAATATCTGGACTTCTGGGACAGATGTTCTCTTGCTAATTTACAGAATCACAGAATGGGTTACGTTGGAAGGGAGCGCCGTGGATCATTTGGCCCAACCTCCCTGCTCAAGCAGGGTCATCCCAGAGCACAGGGCACAGGTCTGCATCCAGATGGTTCTTGAATATTTCCAGTGAGGGGCACTCCACCACCTCTCTGGGCAGCCTGTTCCAGTGCTCAGTCACCCACACAGTAAGGAAGTTCTTTCTCATGTTCAGGTGGAACTTCCTGTGCATCAGTTTCTGCTTGTTGCCTCTGGTCCTGTTGCTTGGCACCACTGAGCAGAGCCTTCATCCTCTCTTGAGATACTGATAGACATTGATAAGGACCCCTCTTATTTGTCTCTTCTTGAGGCTGAACGTGCCCAGCTCCCTCAGCCTTTCCTCATAAGAGAGTTGCTCCAGTCCCTTAATCATTTTCGTAGTCCTCTGCTGGACAGCTCAAGTAGCGCCATGTCTCTCGTGTACTGAAGAGTGGACCTTGACCTGCTGGCAGTCCTCTTCCTAATGTACACCAGGCCTTCTTGGCCACTGAGACACACTGCTGGCTCATGCACAGCTTGTTGCCCACCAAGATCCTTAGGTTATTTATGGATTTAAACTTACATAATGAATCATTTATGTATTTAAATCACATTGCACTAAAATAATATTAATAGGAAATGAAAAAGACACATAAATACTTACTTAAAAGGTGTCCACTTCTATTACAGTGTCACAATATGACAACATAACAAATTTTTTTCCTTTTGCAGTTTCCTGGCAATGCATTCAGTGATTAATAAACATTTAAGCTCAAGAAACAAGTCTTTTTCTTCATGGCTTGGAAGGTTTTAAAGCTGGCACTTCCCTTCTCTTCCTCTCCCATTTGCAGCTAGAAGGATGCAGCCTTACACTGTATTCTGTGTGCTGATCCAGTTACAGTTAGACCATCATACCCAGTACCTTGTATTTAACCTGTTCTCCTATATTTTGCTCCTTTTCCCTATCAACTAGCCTGCCTCCCCACACTGTTGAGAGTCACATGTACAGTCCAGCTCCCCCAGTGTGGCAACCTCATCCAACTTCATCTTACTACTCTTGGCCCTGACATCGTACACTCCAAGTTCCTTGCCAGGTGTCACAGGCCTTTCCACAGTGTCACTTGTGGTTCCCACTCAATGTGCCACAGAGTTGCCCCACAGCCTGTTCCCTTCCTAAGGCACAGGCTACACTACAGTGGCAGTCCAACAGGCTACACTACAAGAACATATATCCATTCTACAGCTTGCTTGGTAGGAACCACTGCCAGCATTAGGAGAGGGTAGAATATTTCTCAATGCTCCTTTGACCTCAGACTTTGGTGAAGCCACCTAATGAAGTAAGTTCAGTTGTGGTTCATAACATAATGATTTGGCTTACTAAATTGAACCAGACATAGCTGTCTCTCTAAGCCACATCACAGATCTGTGTAAATGTACACAGCATGGAAATTGCACTACTAAGGTAGAATGGGCTCCTCATGCCAATTTTTAATCCTAAAATAGAATCTGGAGGTATTAATTCTATATCAGAGTGTGAGTTTTGTGCACAGCATTGATACTGACTTCTTTCAGGAATTCAGTCTTTACATGCTTTCACCACAGTGCAAGATTACAAAGCTAGAGAGACACAGATGGAACAAAACCTGTGGTGAGAGGGCTGGGTTTTTTTTCTCCAACACCTCCACCCCCTGCGCCGCCCCNCGCCCCCTTCCCCACAGCTGCCTTAGGATATCTGCCTAAATCGAATCCTAACTACTTAGGTTTTAAGCCCAGGCCTCCTTCCACATGCCAGATTGTTCTTAGCACAAGAATACCATCCTCCATGCCTTTGCTGCTTATTTGGAATTTATGCGTCAAGTTTTCTCCAGATTGCAGAGGATGGAGTGGGTAAGAAGTGCAGCCTTTTTAGTCTCTTGATCTCCTTGGACATACACAAATTTCAGGATATCTCTTAGAGGCCAAAATTCTCCTTGGCCTCAGAGGGCTCCTCAGCCCACAGTCCTGGCACAGTTCAGCAGCTCTGAACTGCAGCAATTGTCCAGGCATTCCTGACTGCTCTGGAAGCCCACAGAAAATAGTTCACAGTCACTCCTGAGTAAACACTGTTTTATGCTGGTAATCTTGGTAGGTTTCTAAGATGACGCATGGTCTCTCTTCTACATATTTACATATCTTCATGAAAACAGATGCTCTATTAGCTATTTTTAACTGTAAGGTTCTCATAATTGGTTTTATTTTCTCTTTGATCTTTTCCTAAGGATTTACCCTCTTCAGGATGAATTTCTATTAATGCCTGGAGTTCTGTGGTTTGAATACCTTGCATTCCCAATTTCCCTCTCCTTCTCAGAGGGCTTCTACTAAAACAGCACATTGAAATTTCCATTTCTTTATTCTTGTTGTGCTTATACACTGTTGCCTGGGAACAGTATTACCCAGGTGTGCTAGTAGTTAGGCAACAAGTTAAACTGAAAATATTGTGAGACTTGATACAAGAAATTAGGGGGAGCAAATGCTTAGGGGACTGCCTCTGCATTGATTTATACTGCACCGTTAGCAGATGGAAAATTGTATCACTAGGGACTTGCCATAGCAGCAGCAGGTTTTTTATGTGGGTTTTTTTACTTTGATTTACAGTGTATCCCTTAAACGATCCTCTTGTTACAATGACATTCAGTGTAATCTGACATAAATATCTTGGTACTCCAAAGAGCTATATACTGTAATAAAGTGTAATTTACAGAAAGTATTTCTGAAATACATAATACAAAAAACCTCAGGGGAGCAGTTGTTGCCAGTAGAACAGTGATTTCACAGTAGCAGAAACCAATTACATGACACACAAACGAGTTACACCTTCCTTAGTAACTAATGTAAAATGAAAGATTTAAGAGAAACATTGGCTTGAATTCATTTCCATTTCTAGGAGTTCAGACTAGAATTTGAATCTCTGATCCATGTATTAAGAACATCCAAGGATATCTTTAGTCAGGAATGAAAATTCAGAAGCCAGAAATTGCCATCCAGCTCAGTGTGGAAGGCAAGCACAGTAATGTCAACTTGTTTCTCCTGCACTCTACAAGCTGCTTGCTACTAATTCCATCCTAAGTCCCTGTTGGATCTTACCTGTCATTTTCCAGTTACCAGTGTTTCTAAGGAAGGCACAATCCTCCTATTTTCAACCTCAAGGAGTTGCACTAGATACAAAAATACTACCTTGTGCCTCAGTTGAAGCACATTCACGGGATGGTAAAATGGTGACGAGCCCCTGGTTCTTGGTTTCCCTTGCAGCAGAAATCTACTAACTGACCATAAGTTTATCAACTTAAATTTGAAGAGTATTTCTTTTAAACAGTGTTCTCACTCTAAAAGCTCTGGGGTCCAAATACTCTGGCGTCCAGCATTTGATGCAGGTGATGATTCTGAAAACAATTAAAGCCCAAGTAAAGCTTGGACCTGTTGGTCTTTCTGAAGACAAAATGGTCTTGAAAACCTAGTGCTGTCACAAGTAAAATCTTGCTTGAACTGAGTAGTGGATTTCAGAAAGGGTAAAAAGCAGAAAAAGAATCCACTCTGCTGCACAGTTCAGGGCCTTCACTGCTTTGCATATCCATGCATCAAATCATTGGTTCAAGGCATCAGTTCATGCTCATTAGTTTCGTCTTGTCTTTTCTAGGTGTGAGGAGGGAGGCTGCAGTTGCCAATAAAACCTCTCTTAAAAAGGCTTTGACAGAAGTAATGCCCTACATGCATGTTACTTTGAGACCCAGGACAAAAACTTGCATCATATCTTTGACATTGAAGGAAGCAAATAAAGCATTCCTGACTACATTCCTTATTGACAATGTGTTTACTCTAAATGTTCTCTCTTAATTAGATTGTGATATATGATTATGACTTTTGTCTTACTCATCAACAGAAGAGAAAATCTGGACTCATTAAAGTCAATGGGAGATTTTGCATTGACCATGTGTAGTGTCACATGTGTAGTGTAGAATTTTTCCAGACACTTCATAGAGCTGCTCAAATTCTTTTCTGGTGTGGACTTTCACTGACATTTATTTATGATATATATATACTCTTCTTAAGGAAGTTTTGGCAATGCTCATGGATGAGATCTCTATTCACTCCCACCCTTAACCTAAGAAGCAGCCAAGCTGTGGTCATTCTGTTTCTCTTGGAATCAAACTACATTATTTGGGTCTGGGATGTAAGCATATTTACACATTTGTTAATTGTATCTGAAGTTGAGTGTATCTGAAAACTGTTAAGACAGAGAACAGTGAGATTTATATGTCTGATATCCTGGCAACATAGTGATGGATGCTGTTTTTGTTTCTGTTATGGGAGGACTGAGAGAAATTTGTCTTCCCTTCAGTTAAGTGTATAACTTCAGATTTCAGAATTATGTATTCTGTTTATTTTTCAGCTGAAAACCATATTCAATGTGCAATTGACTGCTAAGAAATTTCTTTGCTGTCAAAAAAGTACATGCAATTGTTTATTTATTTAATAGTATTGCTGTACCACAGTCTCAAAACAGCTTTTTGGTTTTTTGCTCAGAGATTTTTTTTCTGAAGCTGAGCTTACTACACTGAGTTACATTCATCATAGTGGTTTTGAGGGCAGAATTGCCTGCGAGTGAAACAGTTTGCAGTCTGTAGACTTCTTATTTCTTGGTATTCTCAAGTCCTTGATCTTATTTATTGTGCTACATTGACGAAGTATGAATCCCAAGCTTCAAGGCTCCTGCCAAACCTGATTTATTTTTTCTTAACATCTTGAGGTATAATTTCTCTGGAGATTTCCTTTCTATCTTCAAAACATCAAAAATTGGCTCAAACTAAAGAGAATGATGCACTTAGTCTTTGGTTAGTGTATTCTACTTGTCTCTAAAAAGCCAAAAGCACTTGCCAAATGTGGGGTAAGAAAGACATTTCTTAGTATATTAGATTGGCATGGATGTTTTTTCCCTTTCCTTTATAGTGTAGACTATTATCCACTCCTTAACATAGGCATCTTCACTGAAGAGATTCCTCATTATTGCAATGTCAGAATATTGGTGGTGCAATCTCATTATGGTCCTGTGAAATGTTACAGGATTTTACAGCACTTGACTTCCACAGGAAATGTTTTAAGTTTGCTAAAGGGTACTGAACAGTTTCTTGGTGCATTTTTTTTGTGGCTTGTAATGTGTGAGAATGATTAGATTGTGTGTTTTGCCCCAAAGTTCTTCAGATACTGAAAGGAAAATGGATTGACTGATCCTCTCTTTTGTATGGTAACTGGGAAAATGTTTCCTACAAGAAATCAGGTTCTGGGGATGTTTTTTTGTGTGTTCCTATTTGATTTTTCTCATAACATTATCATTTCTATTTCTGTGGTGGTGATCAGTTAAGAAGATTAGGAATTATCTCTTCTTTTATTATGCTTAAAAAACATTCTGATTTATCATTCTAGGTTTTTTTAAGTAAACAAGCTTCTCCAGAAAGGTGTGAACTATTCTAAAATGCTTTTGTATGTTCATTTGAGAGACAGAGAGGTGCTCTGTTGGGAATTTGGGATTTGTACAGAATCACAGATTACTGTCTGGAAGGGATTTTAGGAGGTCTGTAGTGTGGCTTCCTTCTCAAAGCAGGGTCAGTGCTTTAGTACTGACTTTAGGTTGCTTGGCACTTTCTGCAGTTGGTCTTGAAAACCTCCAACAGCTGATTCCTCTCTGGACAGCCTGTTCCAGTGCTAATCATCCCAAAATCACCTTTTTTCTTATAATCCAGTTGAGACCTCTGTTGTTTCAGTGTATGACAAGTGGTCTCTTGTCCTCCCACCATACACCTCTGTAAAATCTTAGCTTTGTCTGTTCAGCAATCTCCTTGTAAATATGCTGAGGCTGCTGCTGGTCCTCCTAGAGCTTCTCCCCCGAGGGTGAGTGCTCCAGCCTCTGACCATCTCAGTGGTCTTCTGATGGACTTGATCAAATATGTGAATATCCTTCTTGTACAGGTGACTGAAAACTGGATGCAGTATTCCAGATGCATCCTTACTAGTGTCAAGTCTGCTGGCTACTCTCTGACTGATAGAAGAAGTATGCATGCTTTTTGATGTCCCTGGGGATGAGTACATCCAAACCCCAAAAGTCTGGACTAGAACCTCCTTTTTCAGTCAAGTATGTAGTGTATGAAGTCTAAATCCTCCTGTCCCTTTGCTCCATTAGTATATTTGTCTTATAAATAATTGGTAGTCAGACTCCCAAATCAGCAATACACTTTACATTTTAAAAATAGTCATTAGCATCCATTTCACTAGATTAAATTTGCTATAGTTTTCTGTTCAGCTAAACAGAATATGTATTCAAAAACTCTAGATCTAGAGTAAGTTACAAATGATTAAATAAAAGTGGATATATGTGGTAAACATACTGTATTTGCTTAGTTTTCAATTTGAAAAACATAGAACTAAAACAATCTCATCGTGTCTAGCCACAAAGCCTTTTATTCTGAAATTTGCATTTTGTTTGTTTTTTTCCCACAAGCGAGAGCATTTCAAATCCTAAGAGACTGAAGTCCTTTGTTTCTTAGTATACTTTTTCCTGTTTCTTTATTTAAACATGAAGGAATATATAAGGAAGAAAACATTTAAAGACTATTAAGGTTGCACAGTTAGTCACTTAAAAGCTGGTAGCAGCCCAAATTAGGTTTGAAAGTAAATGAAATGTGCACAAAGCAAACTGGGAGGAGGTCTGAATGTAGGGAAATGTACTACACATAAAAGGTTTTTTAGATGCTGTTCAGGACATCTGGAAAAAAAAGCACTAAAACCTGCAGAGTGCCCTGGAGAAAATTAATGCCAAAAGAGGCAGAAGGTGTCAGAGAACAAAAACCAATCCATGATTTCAGCTGAAGTTAGGTAACTGAACAGACTCATGCAATTCAAGGCATGGCCCTGAGCAGTGATGGTCTGATGTCATAGGCACTAATCGTACACTTAAAGCTCTCACATGCTGTGTGCTTTGCCAGGCTGAGCCTCCACAGTGAGACATTATGGGATAAGTAGGGAATGTTGAAAAAACATGTTGCAGCCACATGGTTCAATTCTGGCCATTGATCAACAAGGGGGCTTCAAAGAGAAGCAACAAAATAGATGACACTAACATCATTACTTTGGGCTTATACAGGTGTGAAGAAGAATCAGATTGTTCTGTAATATATTTCTGTGTTACATGTAGCATGTATTTAACATATTTAAAATGTATATGAGTTATGGGTATGTATTTGAGTTATGTCTACGTGTGCATATATGTGATATATGAAAAAGTTCAAGGAAATTAAAAATACAGTACTTGAACAAATAAAATAATCTTATTAAATGCAGGGGAACGACAACTGTACAAACACCAGGTGGGATCCTGTCTGGAATGAAGCCAAAATGAGTTTTGGCACTGGGTCTAGGTGTGGCCATAGTTTCCTGAGTACTTAAATACAACATGCCTTGTTATCCAGCTGAGTGCAGAGATGCTTATATACTCTATATAATATAGAGTGTATAATGCACGTAAGTTCTATATAATCTCCTATTCATAACTGTCATGGATATCCACTATGACTTCTGTAAAATCCATCCATATTTTTCCTCTACATTTCAAGTAAGAGAATTTGAAAGATAGTCTTTTAAGGAAATACTCAAACCAGAGCTTCAAAGATGAAAGATGGCTCTGTTTTAGTGTGTACACATGCAGTGGGGTTTTGTGCATTGACAAAAGTCACAGCTGCATGGCCAAAATTGAAGTTTAGTCTATCTCATCTATTATACATTATTTGACTGAACTAGTGATTTATAATAAAATTTACTACAGGACATGGGTTTTGGTAGTTGTTTGACCTACAAGTAATAGTATGGTGAAAACCTTTCCTAGATATGAAAATACTCAGATTCATCCTCCTCAAATGCATCTTGCATTTAAAAGATGAGTTTCATTGCTAATATTTTCATGCCTTGATTGCTGATAATAATGAGTGGGAGAATAATACTGGGGATCTGATCCTGTAGATGAGTACTTCTCTGAAGGACAGTTACTAAATAATTATATATTCTAGACATCAGTGCACTGAATCAATTATTTACATGTGAAAAAGAATGGTCTGTGATCTAGAATGAATTCAATTCTTGTCAATTAAGCATTGCTGAGAAGTAGGAATGGTTTGGAAGTCTATACAGCAAAAACAAGAATGCAGAAAAGCTACTATTTTAGGCCCCAAGAGAAAGAAGCCTCATAATGCAATTTTTTATTCTGTAGAATGCCTCTATATGATAAAAAATAACTTGTTAAATGACAGTTGCCTTATTACAGTACCATAAACTTTCCTAACTTCTTTTGTAGACTTTCGCCCAACCAGTGAAGTTTAACTCTGATGTTGGGGCTTTTGAAGTAGTTAATTATGCCCCAAGATCCCTGGAAAGCCAGCTGAAAAAAAATCTACATGATCAGAAACCTCCAAGCCCCATTTATGATGTTCTAAGCAAAGAAAAGAATGATGGGCAGCTCTCCAAAATGCACAGTGTTTCTTCAACCTTCGGTATTGATCCAAATTACAACACTATGGTAAGCATCATATAGACCCTGAGTTTATATTTAGATCTTACTGTAGAGATACTGGCAATAGTTATTGTTGTGTTTGGCTTGGTAGCTTGGGAAAAATGTTAATTTATGTTAGGAAAACATAATGATGGGCCAAATTATGCCCTGTAATGCACATGTGTCTAGCAGACAAGTGAATGGAATTACAGATGCACATCCTGTAGCACAGAGTTTTGAAGATTCTGTAGGGCAGGGTTCAGTTGTGTGGTCTGAATACTTTTTAATATTAAAAGAAAAAATATTATGACAACAGTTACTTTACTAGTGATCCCTGGAATGTGCAAATTGACTGAAACTAATGCAGCTCAGTCTTTCCTTATTAATTAATTTCCTTGTGGCTATGAGCTCATCTGTGGTCTGGCAACACATAAGTCTCTCTTCTATTAATTCCTAAAGGATTTACATGGCTAGCATCAATTGAAATGGTCAGAAAAAATAATCTTTGGCAAGAATAAAGCTAAATTAATGGAAAGATGGGTTGGAATTTAGAAAAAAAACCCATCTGGTTTCAGGCTTGCTTAGACAGTATCAGTTTTGGTTTTACCTGCTTACTTCAGGGCACCAAATTAAGTGCCTGGAAGTAGACACCAAATCTTCAGCCCCAAATTAGGCAGGTTAAAATCAGGAGTTGAAGCATCTTACGTACCTGAGAGAATATAAGTTGATATAATTGGCTGTGGGATTTTACCTTTAAACAACAGGTTTCAAGGACAAAAAAGTATTTCACTGGGCTGCTTGGTTTATTCCTTTCTTGCTTATTTTGCATGGATGTGACTGACGTGACTTCATTTTATTCAAGGCCAGTCTAAGGTCTTGGTCCATTTTTGCAGTGGCTGCTCAAAATTATGTCATAGCTGGAAAGCTGAGAGCAAAGCAGGGAGTTGTAACAGACCACTGCTTTTCCCAGTGGAAAAAAAAAATCATTAATAAGATTAATGATCTTCAGAAAAGAAAACAGTGTTGATAGAGGTCAAAAGGCAAAGATGTTTAACAAAATTATACTAATGTGATATTGCAATTATCTGCATTTAAACTGGACAAATGCCACTGGGTTAAACTGGGCAAAAGGACAAGGCCCACAGACATCCCTACCATGTTAAATAATAATTTTCACAAATAGTTTGCTTGAGAGTACAAAAGCAGGAGAGCTATTATTGATTTTTTATTAGCTCTCGGTGCTAAACTGAGGAGATGATGTGTTTGTGCAAGTGTGGCTAACATTGCTCTCTGGGCTAACCTCCCATCACTACCACTGTGGATGGCCTTTTTTGAGCAATTCAAAGCCATTTCACTATTACCTTCTTCTTTCATGTGGTCTGGAGAAAGAAGACTTCAGCATTATTTAAGATTCCTTTTCTTTCCCTGGCATATTTTCCATAAATATGCCTCAGTACCCTTTCTTCTCCTTTTGGGGCAAAAAGCTGACATTTCTTCTTATTTTTGATTCCTCCTTTACTTGATGGGTGACACAGATGCCTCGTCCAGTTCAGCTTGGCATCTCAAGTCTAAGCTGGAACAAAATGTCCTGTGAAACACCTTGCCCCAAGTGGTTACTGCAGCTACACAAGGTGAAAGAAGTCAGCTCCATTCATTGCACTACAGTGACTGAACCAGGAGAAGCCACCACTGATCAACTCTATCAAGTAATTCTGTTCAAATCAGATAGGATTTGATTTTTCAGTTGTCAGTTGATGCAATCTGCTTTGCTTTGGCTGCCTCCACAGAAACAAAAGAGACTGACAGTTGTTTTGAATGTTACATTGCTTACAAAAGTCACCTTGTGTGGTCATCACTGGCAGGTTACTTATGAAAAGGAATTATGAGTGGAAAATCCTAGTAGGCCTTTCAGGCTATGGCCTGAATTTAAACACATCTTGACTAAGAAACACATGCAGTGCTATTTTTCCTCTGTATTTTACTTCCCTCTCAGATTGTTACAAATTTACAGATAAGCAAAAGTTTTCTTCATGAGTGTTTGCACGTTTGCAAATCATTGATATGGAAGTAAGTACCTTCTCATGGATAGTCAATATCAATGGTGTGAAATACATTGAGAAAAGAAAAAAATCTGTGGACTTGTGGAGAATTGATCACAACTATGGAAAGAAACTGGCTGGCATCCCACGTACCTTACTTCAGAGAAGCCCCAGTTCAGCAAAGCACTTAAGTATATTTTTAACTTTAATCAAGGGAAGTTAAACACATGCTTAAACTTAAACACGTGCTAAAAGCTTTGCTGGATTGGGTCCTAGCAAGGCCTAATGCTGATTGGGTAAAGGAAACTAACCAAGGTAACAAACCCCATCAGATTAAATGTAGCATCTTTCTCTGGGGATGGGGAAAGAACAGATTTTTTTTCCTTCTGATATGACACATAAATTTGTGTACCAGCTATGTACAGATGTGAGCACATTATGAATCATTCAGAAAAAAACTGGACTGTAAGTCAGTATGTGCATAAATATTAAATGCCAAAATAAAGAAACTATCTTCTGTATTTCAAAAAACCTTGTCAATTGCCAAGAAGAAGCATACACTGTGTGGTTGGGAGTAATTAGTCTCCATCTCCACAAATTACATTGCATGAGCCATTGCCAACATAAGCTTTCCATATTTTGAAATATTTTCTTCTCTCTAAATGAAACCACCCAGTTTCTGAGTAATTCAGATTTTTTTAATCCCCTACAGATACGTATGAGGCAGAAATAACCCTTGCCCCGAATGGAACATTAGCTCATGGAAAGAAAATTCAAGCTGTGATCTACATAAACTGATTACCTGATATGACAAGTAGTATCCATCCTTGCCCAAACTTCACCTGTTTTTATGGACAAGGGTAGTTACTGCATTCTTCAAAATAATAGTCTCACCTTCACTAAAAGGAAAAATGCACCTCAGATGAATAAAATAGATCATCTCCTAAGAGTGAAGAAAGTACATTAAAAAAAAATACTAGGAAGGGCTGTATATAATTTCTAAGGGAAGCAACTATGAATCGTTGTGGCCCATAGTCAGAGATCTCTCTCCATTGGAAATAGCTGTCTCTGTGTAGCTTGCTGCACAACATTTCCCTTTTACCCCCCAAACCACTCCTTGGAGGCACTTCTCTTTCTGCTTCAGTGAGGCACTGAGGCTTAGACTGCCTCAGCAGAAATTTCTTGTGGCCCCAGGTCATAACACTCATAGGTTTCCATGATGAGAATTACTGTGTGCAATGCAGTTATGCAGTAATCCAACATAAAAGCATGAGAGGGGATTTCTATTTGTTTGATTTTGGTTTTAATATCCACATTTAATATTTCTCATTCTGAAAGTATAACTTAATTTAAGGGTCCTTTAGACTTCACATTCTTGAGGAAAGATAATAGCTATTATTTATAAAATGTGTTAAAGTCAGAAAGTAGCAGTTTCCTATTGCAGGAAATTTTTGAGCATCTAATTTGCATTTGAAATTGTACAGTAAAATAATGATTCATACACACATTGTTTCTGAAGAAAAATACACTCATGATTTGTTACAAAAGTTGAACTCTAATAGGTGAAATCAGATTGAGATCTTTTTAGCTTTTAATAGGAAAGTAATTGTTCCAGCATAAAGGTGATGCTCACTCTGTATTTGTTTTTCTGAGACAATGGTTCTCTAGAAGGGGAATGTAGAGAATCAGTCACGTGGCAAATAAGTCAAGAAAGTCAAGAATACTGCAAACCTTTGACATTTCTTTTCTAACAGCAACTTGATCAAGAACAAGCAATTGCATGGATTAAGAAAGAAAGGCTTCCAGCATTTCTAGAAAGTGACTGTTACTTTGAATACAGGTATTGCAATCTTTTATGCTGTCTTTCACTTTTAAATATTTTAAAACTTTTGTATGTTTTCTCTTTTGTTTAATTCATCTTGGTAGTATTCTTGAAGTGGTTTTGCCCCCGTCTTGTCCTGTTTTCTTTATTGCAACATTTTAGTGACATGGATAAAGTAAAATTAGTGACTTTTTTCACTCATCATGCTGTAATTTTCCTTGACCATGGATTACGTCCTATACTACACCATTATAAAGAGAGTAAGAATGGGGTTTACTGATTTTTCTAAATCTCTGTTCCTCAGAGATATCATGGTAGCAATGCATCTTTTGATAATCAATGTGTAAATCATTTAAGTAGAAGTTAGAAGTCTATGACATGGATTTGGAAAAAAATAGCAAGTCTTTTTTATTTCAATTATTAGTTTTGTGTCTTTGAGCCCTCTGTCAGAATTTAACAAAGTTCTCTGAGGGATGCCCTGGTATAGCTGGATGATTTGCTGTTACAAACTTGCAGTGTTTTTCCAGATATCCATTCAGCAGATGTTCAGAAGATCTAATGTGCCTTTTTGGAAGGACCTACCTCTATATCCTTTAAGGCTGTGTCTAGATGCAGATGATTGTAGCATGTTTTAGGGCTCCAAAAGGAGAGGCAGCCTGGAAGCATGCTTCACAAAACTCATGTTTGCTGATTGTAATGGCACGGTGGTTACTGGGATATAGACTTCTACAATTAAAATTTAAAAATGTTTTTTATTTTCAATAACCAGGCAACTGCACTTAAGTTCAAGGGTGAAAAATGTGCAAAGAACAAGCAAACTGTGAAAGTGCTGAATTATACCTTTGTTAACAGCCTGCTTTACACATATCTGGGCCTCATGAAACAATAACTTTGATCTTCAGCTATAGCAAACTGTTTGCACAAACAGAGTTACCAAGAGAATTGCATACAGCCAACTTTAAGCATGTACCTCATTTCAGTTGACATCAGTGGTTTGCTGCTTTCCTGAATCAGAATCAAGATAAGTTCAGGTGCTAAAATAGAAGCTTGTGTTTAAAGATGAAGACACCCTAACCCTAGAATTAAATCCTATTTTATCTCCAATAGTGGGCACAAACAAAACCAAGCATTCACTTGATTGTAGGCTCAAGCACAGGCTTCATCTTCCCTTCACATGTGACTTGGTTGGCTTTGTACTTCTTTCTAGCTTAACTAAATTCTGCCCAGTTCTTGAGGCCAGAGCATCCTCACTGCTGTCATGTGGTTCTAAGAATGCCTTTCCTGAAGATTGCAAGGCTCCCACTAACACAAAATAGCACTGGAGAGCTGTTCAGTACTTTGAAATCCTCATAGAGCAGCCAGCTGAACATGAGAGTGCTAGCTGTCTTGTTATCATCTGCAAGTTCAATCAGTGTGATCAGTGCTGTGGCATTCCTGCTGGAACATTGCTTCTGTCAGGAACCAGAGGTGTAGCATCTGGTAGTGATACAGGGCTTCTGCAATCTCAGAGAATAGTTCAATTTTAGTGAACAAAATGTTCAAAAGATTCTTGGCAGGGACTGCAGAGATACATGCAAAATCATCCTGAAGTAAGTAATTTTTTACTGGTAAAGCTTGGTAATGCAAGCAGGGCACACTATCTGTGTGCTGTTGAGCTGTGCAGTGGCAGTACTGCCATTTGCAGATGTGACAGCAGGTGAAGGCTGAAATAATACCTAGCTGGACTCAGTGATCCTTCTGGGTCCCTTCCAAATCAGGATATTCTATAATTCCATTACTCTATGAAAAAAGCTGATCAATAACTTATCTGTATACATTTTTTTTAGATAGATGATTTTTTAAAACTGCCAGTTCTGTGGGAAAATCAACTGTTTCTCTGATTAAAAGCCAAATTAATTATTTTCTTGTCTCAACACTTAATTTCAGGCTAGCTAAATTGATATCACAGGTAGAATGGAGCAAGACTGGCATTAATTTCATTATAGATAGTGACTACTCTCCCTGGATATGGAAGCAAAGCCCAAGTTCTCCCCCTCCTGAGGAGGATGACTCTTCATGGACTTCATTGACTATGAAGAAGTTCCATGTATCACTTGGCGAGGTAAAATAAACATATTTTGTGGATGAACATATTCACTCAAGATAGATTGAATGAATTGGGTAGAATTATTGTAACTGAGGTCACAACCTAATGGGACAACCTGCTCTTGAATAACCTAGTCTTGTGCAGGGAGGCTGGGGATAGATGATCTTCAAGGTCCCTTTCAACCTAAACCATTTACTGATTATCTGATTCGCTAAACAGCTTTTATATTCAAAGCCTTTTGTACTATAGAACAAGACTGATCAGCTGTAATACAACTTAAACAGAATCTCAGCTCGTACAAGTATGGTCAGCTACTGTCATACAGCTCTCTGCATTGGGAACTATCCTTACAGAAATCTACACAAACAGACTGCACAAAATTCCTATGGACAGTAGGCTGTAGCTCTCAGGAATACTGCAATAAACAGAGAAAATTTAATTGTTCTATGAAACTTCTTTTCCTAGGCTACAGTTTCTCAGGTAAAGGATTGGTTTACATTGGCAAAACAAAATCATTCTATGAAAACTACAGATTCATCTATGCATCCTGTAGCTTCTAGTAAAATTCAAGACACTCAGCATTTGCCTAGGCAGCATAAAAGAGATGAATCATTACCTGAAAAAGATCCCCTTCTAGGTAAGTAAGAAGGGCTCAACCCTGTGGTTTATAACACAGCTCAGATTAGGTGGAAAGAAAAGGTCTTCTAAGGAATTGTTGCTAAGTCCACTCGTTACCTTCTAAGTATCATATGGTATCTGAGGCTTCAGACAGGCATTTTTTTCTTTCCATAGCTACAACATTAAGTGAAAGTTTGAGCTAGTAGCCAAGTAATTTTGTGATAGTAATAGTTTCTTCTCTTACACATTTCTGTCTCATAGAAATCTGCAAGTTGCAGTTGAGTTGTTCTGGGTTTTTTGGGGAGAGAGGCATTCACATGTTTTGAAAGACTTTCTTGTCTGGATTCTTTGGGTATCTGATAGCATGTGATGTGTTTCAGCCATCTTCTTAGGGTATTTATGTTGGGCACATAAAGGTCTTTTGGTTGCCAGTTTTTATGAATCTTGTAAGATGTAATCATTTGGAATCCTGTCTATCTTCAAATTTATTTGAAGTTGTTTGGCAAGTTCCAGAGGTTTCCAGGGAGAGAAAATACAGATGCACATATGGACATTGCACAGCCTTGCTTCTGCTTTTTACACAGTAGCAAGAGGAAGAGAAGGCTCAGCTCATATGTTAGGAGCTTGCTCTCTCTCCATTCTCAGAGATGTATCTCTCTCCCTAATCGCCTCAGGTCCTGGGAAATGCTTCTCCATGTTTCATTTTACAGACCTATATCAAGAGGCTATAATTTTTCTTTGTCAAATGAAAACAAGTGAAACCGTTTAGAATTAAGAAAAGATATTTTAAATCACCCTGATTTTTTATGTTAATATCAACAGATTTTGCCATATATAGTTAGGAAATTATGTAATTGCAGAGCAGGGAATCTCTCTGCCATGTTCCTAATCCAAATGTCTGTCTGTGACAGTGGACAGCACTGGTTAGATGTGGCTTATTTTCAGAGGAAGTTGAAAGGAATGTCTAACTACTTAGACAAAGAAGCAGGTTACCTGTCTAAGGTAAAAACAGAGGTTTTTTTCCCCTTCAGGGACAGCATCTGCAGAAGCTGATGTTACCAGAGAGGCTAAGGAGGGCTGCTCTGTGGCCATTGCTGGACCTCCTTCCCACACGCAGTCAAGAGATTATTTAAACCCAAAATGGGACAGTGCAGCAAAAGAAGAAAGTGAACAGGGAAGCACAACTTTTCAGACAGTGGAAGAATTCATATCAGCATCCTCGCAAATTGCAGTGAAGGAAACCATTTCAGAACTGACCTCCCAGCCAGCTCCTAACGTTGAAAGTAATGCGAAGTTCCATGAAACAGCCTGAAGTGTTTACACACAAGTTAGTGAATAATGCATTTGCTCATGATACTGCAGAGTCACTCTTTAACCAAAGTTCTTCTCCACTTACAGCCTTGGACTCCAAGGAAGATGTAAGAAAACAAGATCCTGAACAAGTAAGTGTAAGTTCAAGGCCTGAAAGTGTTGGGCCAGACAGCAGGGCCTGCTGGTGTATTAGTCACGGGACTTACGACGCTGGCAACAGACACGAGTTTGAAAGATTCAAGAAGTTCATTAAAGGAACACTTGGAGAGAGGTACTGGTGGCTCTGGATGGATATTGAAAGACTCAAGACTCTTAAGAATGCTACAAGGCAACAAAGGTAGTTCCCATTACTTAACAGTTACTCCCATTGTTTTAATATTTGTAACCTGGATAGAACAATGCAGGTTTTGAGATTTCAGAGTAAATTTTGTCTGAATAAACAGACACAATTAAATGTGTGTCCTGACAAGGTTTGGAATGACTCTGCTGAAAATTCTTTGCAGAGTCACATTTGCAAAGCTTACATGAAGTCACAATTGTCATATCATTAAGGCTATGTTAGAAAGAGATTTGGAAAACAGATGGCAACAGAAAGAAACTAAAGAATAAAAGAAATTTCATTCGCAAGTAGGACATCAGTATGACAAACTGCTTTAATGAAAGATCCTGCTGGATTCTGATAGTCTATTCTACAGTGCTATATATTTTGGCTTATACATAACCTGTCTCTAATTTATGGAAAAATATTTTGGATTCTGCCACTTACAATTAAAAACATGTTGCATGGCAGCAGTTTAAGCAGCAGGAGGAACTGTAGTCAGTTCTGTACAGCATTTGATACATGCTTATGTGACTATTTTTGTTGACTGCAGGCAACTCAGTAAGATGAAAAAACTGTACCTGCTGAGCAGTGGAGACTATTTCCTCAGTTCAGAAGTGTTGCTCAGACTTGAACTACTGCATGGAGATCAGTGGAATATAATGCATTTAAGACAGATTCAGCCTGAAGTGGTGAAACCGCTACTTCTTTACTGGTATGAAAAAAAGGACATGAAATAGAATTCCATTGTTTAATAAACATCCATTTTCTTTGATAAGCCTATTATTTCATGTCACTTATTCCACTGCAATTATTAGAAGCAATGTCATTGTAAGTACTAGCGCATGAATTTTTGGCTGAGCCAATCTGCTGCAATCTGCTGAGAAGCCAGGCAGATCTGATTTCATGAGTCCTGTAACAGTGTGTCTTTTTTGGAGTGCAGCTAAGGCCTTTCTAGATGCCAGTCAGCCTCTCCAGTAGAGAAACTGCTTGAGAAGAAAGCCCATCAAAAGTTTTTTGAGAGCACAGCCTGCACACAGCAAATTTCTCGGGGTCCTGGAGTGTCACTGCACCAGGGCTTTTGTGACCCACAGGTGTCTCAGCAGCTTCTGGGTTAATCTCTGGATAAACTCTGGTGGGCCAGCCCTGATTCCCGACTGTAATCTCAGTTATACAAAATGCTCTGTTGGTGCTGCCTGATTTTACACAGGATTGAGGTGAGAGCTGTTTCTGGCAGGGCTGGACAGTGTGAAAAAGGGCTCAGTGGAAGTCAGCCCTTCCCAGGACCATGACAAAAGCCACTGCCTCCCATCTATGCCATGGCAAAGTCACAAAATGATCAGATGGTTTGCAAAAAGAGGGGTTTTTTGTGCTGAACACAAGACCTGCTGTCAGTCAAGGAAACACTGCTTAGGAATTGCAGAGTCCCTTGTGCCAGTAAAGGACTTTCCAACTGCCTTGCCCTGGAAAAGTGAAGATTAAAGATACCCCAGGTGTAAAAAAGGCTTCTCCCCCATGGCTCCTTGCAAACATTGTGCAGTCTTCTCTCTGGATTTCTCAAGTCCATCACCCACCCCATGGTATCCTCTTTCCCTGTTTCTCCATTGGCTATGGGGCCTGGTGTCCAGGTTACTGCCTTCCCTATGGCCACTTCCCCCTGCCCTGCCCTCTGTACCACCCACGAACCTGAGACCCTACATAACTGGGAAAAACCACATGGTCTCTCTTGCTGGCTCCGGATTTCACCTTCGGCACATGGAATAAACACTTGCTGGAAGTTAATCTGGGGCTGGGAGCCTTCTGCCTCTCTCCTGAGCTAGCCTTGTAATGTGTGTGGATGTGTGAGCTTGATTTGCTGCCTGAATTCTTCTCAAGCAGTTTCTCTACTGGAGAGGCTGACTGGAGTCTGGAAAGGCCTTAGCTGCACTCCAAAAAAGACACGCTGATACAGACCCCTTGTCATTTTTCTACCAGAGCATCTGAGCTGCTTTGTGGATCTCTGCCTTGGGTAATGTTCAATTAAAGTTTAGTCTGCAGGACAGGGAAACCCCTCCAGGTACAGGAGGTTAATTCTGTCCTAACCTGTTCCCCATACTATGCTTCCCAGGTTCTGAGGATGCTCTGTGTATGTCTTCATGGGATTTGACCCTGAGACTTTACTGTCTGTCATACATAATCTAATGCCTGTCATACAAAATGTCTTTTACATCCTTAAGTGAGGATATAAAATCTAACCTATTTCCAAAATGTGGGCTAAATTTTTGAAGGTGTCCTTTCCTCCTCAAGGGAGTTCAAAAATTCCAGGCATAAACAAGTACCTGCAATTGTGGATCCTCACATGACTTGTGGTCTCTGTCCTGTCCTGCAATCTTTCCTATGCTTTGCTGTAGAATGGATGGGGGATACCTGATAGAAAGGCAATTGTGGTTAATGGTGCAGAATTTGCAACCTAAGTTTACTTATGTGTAGTTTGGTTTTAGATTTGGAAGCATGTAATATCTAAACATACCTTTGACGCTAACTGCTTTTTAATCCTAGTTGCATATAGCACCATATTTTGGTACAGTAAACAACATCTCTAGGGGAAAAAAAAAAGCCAAATAGCCCAGTGTTTCATTATTTTGGAAAGTTCTACTTATTAGCTTTTTTCTCCCTAGGGGTCCCAGATTTTGTGTCACTCATTCAACAGCAATAGATGCTGCCAGTGCAAAACTGAAGTTCTGGCACATGTGTCAAGAGAGACCAAGAGTGGACGTTGATCCTTTCCCACAAATAGTATCATTGTTACCATTGACCCAAAAGTCTGATATACCACATTCCCTTCTTCAGGTAAGTAGGATCACAACACTGGAAAACAAAGCTTTGTCCCATCAAAAATAATGACAAAACTCCTTGAATTCAATGGAACAAGAACAAGGTACTTGGTTTTTTAGGAAAGATTTAGCAAGCTGGTGTATTGAAGATGGTTACATATAAAAATGCAATAAAGTTTCATTATACTTCATACAACAAGTTGCTATAAATTGAGTCAAATTATCTTCTCATTTACATCCTGGCTATTTCCTAAGTCCTTTGGATAGATATTTTAGCTGGAATTTCTCAGAACTACAAAATTTATTCTCTAGCAATGCAGCTTCACCGCTCAGCCTTGTCATAATCCAGAGTAATTCTTACAACTTCACTGCAGTTAACCAGGATCTATCCCTCATGTCTGTAAAAAAGGCAGAATTCCGCTCATTTTCTATCACTACAGCCCTTCAATCAGATACATGTGGTTTTGCTTTCTACAGAGGGCCGTGAGCCACTCAACAGACCTGTTCACAGTTCATAGCTTTCAGGTGGCCAGTTCAGTTTTGTCTCTTTTCTTCCTTGAAAGCCTGAGGGTGAGAGGTAACTGCAATAAAAACAACAGGTTTTCAGCAATACAGCATTAAGCCTCAGAATACATGGTACTTGGCAAATGTGGATTGAAACTGTGGTTCTGGTATCAAGAACTGTATAGGCTATGCCACAGATTTGTCAGCACACACTTCTGTTACTTTGGGTTCGATCGTTTGGGGCTACAGTTACTTCTTTTGAAATCTGATTTGTGGAGATAACAGAGGAAAACAGTGGGACAGATTTCCTGTTTAGAAGGAACTGGGTTCAGAAGCCAGGTTCCTGTTGATCATGGCAGAAATGGGAGTAAGAAGCACCTGTGTCTTACAGTGACCACTTCACAAGGTTTGCTAATGAGCCAGGACTGGCTGTACGTCAGGCAGACAGGAACCTGCAGATTTTCCAGTCCATGTTGGATTTGACAAAAATTAGGACCTGGTACCATGAGCATCACAGAGTCAGCTGAGTCATTTCTCACTCTTTTTTTTTTCTCATGACAAAAATTGGACTTTTGAATCTTCTAGCTACACTGTGCTTGCAAGAGCTTAGAAAGAGCAGCAGCTCTGAGGGCACTCTGAATCAACTGGCATCTCCAAAAAGTCACAGTGTGATTTTGTTCAAAATAGTAAGTGATGGTGTAGCAGAATGACCCCTTTCTCTCCCAGTCTGAGTGATTGTATCTCTCTTACAGTGAGCTGACTTAAGATAATCTTCCTAAAGTTTCACAAAACATGTTCACATGCTCTTCACCTGACATCCTCTGTAGTTCTGTACAATGTGCTTGTAGCATATTTCCACCTGTTAAAAATGCATTTTCTAAGCTGTAGCGGTTATTAAGATATGCTGAAAAATATTGAAAAATATTCAGAAATTTTTGCAACTTGTCATTTTACATATTGTGATTGGCAAGGAAGAATACTCCTGAAGACCCTTGCCTGTTTTGACCAGTTAGAGAACACTTTAAGAAAACATAAAGGTGGAAAAACAATCAGAATTGCCTTGTTTTTCCATAACGTCTTTTACAAAAGTAGAACAAAGTCACCAACAACTTTATTAAAACTAGCTAAACCAAATTTCTCTTTGAAGAGTTCATCAGGATTACCACCTACTCTCACAGGAAATCTCCGAAGGGATGATATTTCTAGCAGTAGAATGTGGTGAGTACCAAAGTTCTTGTGTATCTTTCTGCACAGCAGTATACCTCAAATATTTATGAACTATTTTAGATTCTACTGTTTTCATTAATACTTTTCTTTAATACAATTATCTGCTTAGTGAAGCACAGTTATGGTACACATTTTTTGCATGGAGAATTCCTCCCTGACTGATAAGTTTCTTGCTTGTTTATGCCAGAACACAAAAGGGTTTATTTCCCCAAATACAAGTGTTTTCTCTTATATAATAGTCGATATTCTCTACATTCACATTCTTTTAACCTGTCTCAAATGCTAACCCTCAGAGTTGGGCTATGTCAGTGATTTCCACAGGGCAATGTGAAAAAGGCATCTTTCTACATTTTTTTCATTATAAAATTGAACTCCATTTACTTTTTCCTTTACTATTCACTGAGTCATTACACCACGTTCCTGCCCCTTCTTATTTATTTATTCTATAAGCAGCCCTAGATTTTTCTTAAATATGTATGGAATTTTTTTTTGTTTGTGATCCAGGCCAGTGTCAGTGAGCACAGACATGATCCATAGCTTAGTTCTGGATGGGACCAAAGACTCAAAATACCAGGGTCATAGAAAGTACACCTATGCTGAGCTGCTCCATGTAAGTATGTCTTGAAAATATTAGTTGTCTTGAATCATGGGTTAAAACACTTTATTCTGCAGTATGAAGTAGTCAATAATGGGGAGAAATTGGTTTAATTTTATCAATGTCAATGCTTTATGCAGAGGTATCATTAGAATGTCAATATTTTCTCTGTTGTATCTGTCACCTATTTTATAGGAAATCATGGCACACACAGAGGTTTATTTTCACTACAAAGTGTTGATCTTCTCCATAGTGACCATATGTTCAGTAGGCTGTTGTGGAAAACTATCTGGATAAATACTTCAGTGGAATCATTGCCAAGGAAAATATATCAGACTTATAGTGAAAACTGAATCTGCCTTAGAAAGTCATTCAAATTATAACATTCATAAGAGGAAAATGGATCATTTGTACAATCCCTCTATATTGCTTGTGTACTTCATTCTTTTCTGTGTTGAGTTATTGCCTGCTAAGCAGATCTTCAGTTGAGCAAACCTCAAGAGAAGCACACTGCACAGATGAGCCTTTTCTCAATAACTGTTAAAATGCTGACAAATTAAACATATGAGATGTCAAGATCTGGCAATCTAAAATATATCCAAAACCTTTCTTGTTTGTGGAATGTCTCAAAACAGCCTGCTCTTTCATGGAGGTATTGATATCCATAGCCTTACAACTAAAAGAAACAAAATGTTATGAAATCTGGGCCCACTCACATGGGCATGGAGTTTGCTGAGCACTTGAGCACATGCTTGTTTGTTTTGCACTTCAAAATCACACTTTATTTATTACTTCACTAAAATCATTTTACTTGGTTGTTTTTGACAGAAAAAAAGGTTAGTCTTTGCAATTAGGGGACATTTGCAGTTAGGAATGCATATTAAGCAAACGTTCACACCATGAACTATTAGTTTTTATACATCATATGCAGTTTTTCTCTTACTGACAGAAGAAAATATCATTTACACTGGTTAGACTGGAACCTACAGTCAACACCTCACAATTTGCCATCACAGATATGATGCAAAGGGGAATGCAGGGATTCATAGTTTAACTTCATACTGGAGAGGGAGCTCTTCCAATTCTGCTTCAAAATCCGGTTTCCTCCTGCCCTTCTCCATCCTTGTTCGATTTGGAAAGAAGCTGATTTCCAGCCACCACACTCATCTGTTTCCACTTCTGCTATCAGAGACAGCAAATCAGCTGTAATTTCTCTCTTGTGATCATCAGAAGCTAATTTACTTACAGAAGCCCCTTCTGGTATCTCTGTGAGCATTGGCAAAATGGATGTATTCTTCCTCAAATGCTCTAGGAGCTAGCCATGGTAACGAGCATGGATTTCTGGCTCCCTAAATTGCTCATGATTTTTTTGCTCATATCAGTGGTGTAACCCCAGATGATGTATCTTTTGTTCTATGATAGTCAAATGTTTTGAATCATGACCAAATAACCACCTCTTAACTTCTCTTAATTCAAAACACAGTAGCCTGAGCTGAGACAACCCTTGACAGCTAACTGATGTAGTTGAGCATCACTGGAATTTCCCAGAGCTAAAGATTTAATGACAGAATTAAGGCCAGGTTTGTTTTTCTGTTTTAAGTATCGAGGAACCACCTAAGGGATGGTTGGAATGATCACTTAGCTACTCTGCATGTCTTCAGTCATCAGATTTATTCCACAGGATGTGAATATTTAGTGGGGAAATGGTGTGGAAGGCAATGATCAATATATGTAGTAGAAAATGGAGTCTACTTCCTTGGGATGAAGATACTAATTGAACACATTCATGGGCCTCCATTTCAAATGTAGAGACATTTGAAAATAATGAAAGCCGGTTATTTGTTGCTGTATAACTATGTTTTATTTGTCCAGAGGAAAAGTGCTGCTGGCAATGTTGTCTTCAGGGGATCAGGAATTGAAAGCATGCTGCAGTCTCTTTATTTGGAGAACAGAGCAGGCTACTACTTCACACAATTCTGTGAGAAGTCAGGGAATAAGGTATGAATATTTTCCTACTCTGTGATAATTTAGTCCACAATTGACTGAATGCCAAGTTATAGAGGGCAGCCAGACTGAAAAAAAAAAAAAAAGAAATGGAGAAAGAAAGATTGATGACTGGATGAATTATTACTTTTGAGACTTCAATCCCTCAACAGCAATAAACTGTTCATGTATATATACAAACTAATGACAGGTCTTAACCAAGCTGTCAGATTCTTACTGTCTCAAATCTATTGGAATTCTTATTGTACCATCAGGGATTAAAAAAAATAAGAAAAAAGACTACTAATAAAAAAAGACTAATAATTAAAAAAACTAACCTTTAAGTTAGCTGAAAAAAATGACATCTTTACCCGCAAAAGCCATTTTTTAAAAAAGATGGGAAATCTGCTGTGCTATTACTCACGATAATCTGATTTCTTCTTTCTTTTTGGGTTAGTGTTGTCCAATATCTCAAATATTTTTAAAACATTCTTATGCTTCCACGAATCTCCTTGGAATTCTGAGACACGTAACACTATTTGTTCTATGTAATCAGCAGATCTATCATTCATTGCTGGGTGTAAATTGAGGATTGAATTGAAACAAGTTAAGAATATTGAGTTAGTGTTTAGTGGCTTTGCAGAAAAATTGAGTCTTTAGGGGAGGCTTGAATGCAATCAAGATGGACATCTGTTTCACCACTAACACCAAGTGCAGAATCCAGCCGCAGTAGCTAGAAATGCTTCTGGCTTCTACAAGGCAAGATCCAATGTTTCCAAAGCTGAATACCTTCATCTAAAAATATTAAATGTGTATAGGTAGATATCTAAATAAAAGAAACTTATTTTTTTCATTTGAGACAGGCAACCGCCCATGTGGCTCTAGCCTTTCCAGGTGCCAGACTCTTTTCAAAATTATTTGCCTAAAGTTTTCTCTTCAGCTGTGAAGCCTATTTCACTCATGTTCCAGGTCTGGAAGGCTACAGTTTGTGGAACAAAGTTCCCTACCCCTACCTTTTTGGGACATATTCTTTATTGGTTAGTGATGGAGGTGTCAGGGTGTTTTTAAGGTCTAAACCCCATAAACACATGATTAAAACAGAGGACTTGGGGGAAGATCTAGACTTTTTCTGAAAGATCTTTTGCTGTTTGTTTGAATTTATGAAATGAGGCCAAGACTCTGGGTCTCAGAAATGCACATAATAAACATGTAATAATAATCTCAGTCCAATATGTCAAGTACACAATATTTAATTATTTTGGTTATTGATGCAAAACACTGTTTTACCATGGCACAAACTCTGCATATCCATTATCTGGATTTCTTCTTTAGCACTGGCTTTATGCCACTGAAATGTCGTTATTCTTCAAATGTTAACTACAATGTTAACGATTTTAATGGCCAATTATTTATAAAGGATATAATAAAAGATAGAGTATCACTGTGGCAATGCTATTAAATACATTGTATTATTTGCCAGTATTCAATGGAAGATTAAATCCATCTTAAAATGAGCTTGATTTATGATGACCCCAAGGAGCTAAATAATTACTGGCATTGGAAAATCGATTTTTTATAAAATTGTGATATTTGGGTAGCAATAACTTACAATATTTTTCATCTCTAGTTGTGGAAGAACTGCGTGTACTTTTGGTTTGACCTACAGGCTTATCATCAGCTTTTTTACCGAGAAACGCTTCAATATTTTCAAATATGCAATCAAGCTCAAGTAAGTTGTAAATAATGTGTTTTTCTTTCAAAAATACATTAATTCACTCCCTTCACAAATCCATTTGTTCAGTGTAAAGACTGAAAAGAAGATAGAAAATAGAAGTTTCCAAATCTTGACAACCCACACCAAAGTAAATCTGTGTTGTGGACAATAAAAGAGGCTCTTTGGATTGTTTCCATGGAATTTCTTGACTCAAACATTAAACATGCATAGTTTGATTTCCAGGCTCTGTAGCCTGTTCCCAGTTTTATCTATTATACTCAGTTTACCTAAACTCCCCTTTGCTACACTGCGTCATATTTGGAAACTGTCTGCTTAATGTTAACATTAGAGATAGTATTTTTTCTAAACCATCTAATTGTGCTGTACCTTTTCTTCCATCTACCATGTCACTTAGAATTGCAGATCTCATAGTACAGACCTCAGATAATGACCTCAATAATGAAAATTGATCTTTGTCAGCCCAGTTTAATTGTCATGATTGTCAGGGCATCATTATTATCTTTACCATGGTTGTCATCCCCTAAATAGATCTTTAGACCCTCATTTAATGTTAAGTGGAACTGATATTTCCTATAAAAGAGTATTTTATTGAGCATGCACTTAGCCCACATTGGTGCTGAAGGCAGAGTAGATTGATTCCATCAGGGAAAGAAATTGCCACAATGTGATATCATCAGAAGAACTACAAGGAACTTTCAAAATCACTTTGTGAAACTTTGGTCTGATTTTCCTCTATAAACCTCGTGTAAGAGTATATCCTATCCACATATTTCACTTTGTACTGTAATAGAGCAAAGCTACTTCACATATCATTGGAACAAATATCTGTAGAGAGCGGGTGAGAGTAATCTCTTTATATGACATGTTCCTGAGCATCTGGACATCCTTGAATTTGTCTTCTTTTCCTTCTTGGAGGTTTTACTGGGAAAATGACAGAATTTTGCATATTTGTCCAGAATTCTCATCTGAATCAATGTTATTTGTGCAGAAATTCCAAGCAGAGGCCAAGGCATGGATTCCTCTCTTCTGTCTCTGAACTGCTACCCTATTTTGTTGTTTTCCCCTCCAGCCCTTGTTATGGTCTAAGGCTGTGGGCAACTGAATGCCCCTTTAGGTCTGACTGTCTGCTGCATCTGTCCAGGCCTGTGTATGGCTGGGGAGCTTCTCACAGCAGATATGCAAGTTGACCTTATCTATTCTGTCACCATTTTCCTATGTGTTTTATTGCAGGCCAAAGCTTAGCTTGTGGTCCCTGATGGTTTTAATTTTGGTTTAATTTCACACCAGTTTACATTCTTTTTGCAGTGGTTGCATGGCTGAAAAATTAAGGGCCTGGGTCTTTTTTACTAATCTTATTTCCAGTGCTGGCCTGGTGGTGACAGCAGAACATCGTACAATCATTGTTACCAGGCAATTGCAGACAGTACATACACATAGCCATGAAAGTAAATACATCAAAACGAAATATGTGAAACTGTTCCATTAGCATAACTAACAGCTGAAATGTAACATAGCAAATCAACACATGTGCTGCAACATTTGGTATCATTCTCAAGCTTGCCTTTTAAGGCTGCAGAAAAATTATACTTGTTTTCATTGGAACACTGTAAAGAGTCAAGCTGCAACCAATCTACATAGTCTGCTTACGGAAGGGATGCCTTCCCAAATTCTGCACTCACCTTTGGCACAAGAAGACAGTCACTTCAAATACTCCTAAGAGAATGTGAATCAGATTCACATGACACATTGTCATATATACATTTTACTATTTATTACAGAAAGAAACATGCAGAGACAGTGTTCCATATGTGTGCTGCCTGCTTCCCGTTAGAAACAAGAACAAACCTTGATTGCTGTGTGTCTGCTACTCACTGTTTCATTTGCTAGGCATTGCTATCTCAGCTTTATCACAGAGCAATAAAATGCTTTACAAGGTATATATGCATTCACCTGGGGAAAGAGGCTAGAGTGAGAATGAAATCTGATGGATAAGAATAATGACAAGTTCCGGTACCCATCCAGGAATACACCTGGTTATTCATTGTTAACATATGCACAGGAGTGTAAAAAAATCAGAAAATAAAACCAGTAAAGAAACATATCATGTTGGGTTTTAATTTTAGAAAAAGTTATTCAAAATTAGAAAATTTAATACAGTTGTGGGAAATACAATATTTTAATGCTAGAATCAATTTAGATAAAGGGAGTCCTCATTACTGTGGACTTTTAGGGTCAGTTACAAGATTTATGTTAGTGGGAAGTGGTGATGGAGGTTAAGGCAGTTTAGCCTATCTGTTTAACACCAGCCAGTGCATTGCATCCATCCATCATATGATTCTGCCAAGCAGCTGCACAAGCCCCTCGTTCAGATCAGAGCAATATCCATTCCTTTGGGCAGCAGTACAAAGCACTTGGACTTAAATCTTTCTTGCATTTCTTGGTTCACTCCAGTCATTCTGAAATTGCTTATCAAAGCCTTCTCATCTGGGGATGAATTCACACCAGAACCCAAGGCCTCTACAATCCCTGATTTGGAAAGTCATAAATGAGGCCAAAGTCTTAATCTGAATTTTGTAAGCATTTTATATAATCAGGTTTGTGCAATTTTAAGTAATTCTAGTATGCAAACTGACAGAATTTCCAGATAAGTTTTTGGGTTCAATCCATCACATTTATGGGAGAATTTATAGCTGGCAGGTAGAAAAATTCTTGTGTTTTTCAATAGGAACAAAACAATGAATCAATGAAGTTTGATATGCACTTGATGTCATCTGCTTCAGATTTTTGTATTAATCTGTTAACCTATAAGTTCATTTAATGTAATTTCTTCATTTGATCCCTTAGGAGATTGGCTAATATAACAGTTTCAATATTCCACTGAGAATGAATTCCATGACATGGGGGGGAAAAAAAAAGGCTATGATTATTACTTTTAATAAAATGAGTCTTGCAAACTGCATTGTCCAGTGTTGAAGACAATACAAACAGACACTTTCCCTCTTTTTTGACATGTCTGGAACTTTTCTCAGTTGTTTTTCCTGGAATCCTTGCAATCGAATCTGTGCAGATCTACAGGTGCACCTCAACTCTGTGCGAAGGACACAGGGATTAAAGCTACTTCTCATTTCTCTCTCATCTGCAAGTGCATGTATTCACTTACTTGGTCAAATCCCATTGCAATGGATTCTTATGAGAATTCAAGTAAAAAGATGCCAAATCCTCTGACACTGTAAATGTGCATCCTTCAAATGAAGAGGCCATAACGATTACACCACTGAGGGTCTGGTTCTTTGAGTTTGGATAATTGCGTTCCTCTAGTTATCTTAACCACCTCTAAATTTTTGCTTCATGTGTATTGCCAGCCTTAACTATTGGTAGAAAAATATCTGTCTTTACTATGTTCTGGTTTTGCACGTGAAATTATAAAGAACTGGGGGCAGCTCTGTAGGTAGAGCAGCCTACAAAGGCAGTCCATAATGTGGCAATATATTACAACAGTGTTCATGTGAGCAGATTGTCAATAGTTTTTGGTTAACATTTTTTAGTCTGGGCAATTTCTGACTTGATAGGATATTTTTTTGCCATCTCTAAAGAAGAGTAGCAAATATACTCAACCTATTTCATACAAAACCATAGGGGAAGAGAATTCCAGCCAAGAAACTAGTGATGTGTTTGTTTTTATTTTATTCTTAAAACTACGCTCAAATGATCACTCATTTAAGGAACGAGATTAATTTGTGCTGAAATACTGAGGACATCTTTTTGAAGCATTTTATCAATTTACAGATCCCTTGTGTGGTAAGTCATAACAGGTGGATGGAGCAACATAGTCCCAATGACAACTGAAATGGTTAGGCCCTTTTTTGAAGGGCTGTTTTTAAAGATACCACATCTTGATATCATTGGACTTGTCCCTTCTAATTTGGCTAATTTTATGTATTAAATGTTTTGGATCAGACTTAAGATGATTTAACTGAAACTTTCCTAGTGTTAGGGCTCTTCAAAGTAATTTTCAACTTTTGAAATCACTGTGAATCTAATTAAAGCTGTTAAATTTAAATGTACTTAGGGATTTACTGAGAAGGGTTTAATTTAGGATAAATGTGGTCTTGTTTTTGGGTAAGACTCTCCCTATGGATGTTCTATTTCTCTTATACCTTGCACCTGTGTATCATTATTGCACTGATAACAATAGGCACAGTAGGCACAGACCATCTTTGCAGTGAAAATGTAGAAATGTGGAAAGAGTGTGGAATCCTGCATACACAATAAATACAGCAATCATAACAACAGCTAACTGGGGGATGGATATCAGCAATTATAGCCCTATATTCCTCAGTGACCTAATACCAGGAGGTTCTAAAGAGTTTATTTCAAATTGTAAAGGTCCAAAGTAATGGAGATATACTCTGTTACTTTTGCTGTTTGAAAAAGAGAGTCTAATATATCAACATTCAATTTAAAACAAACAAAAACATAGTTATTTAATGTACTCAAACATTCTCCCCTTGTGCTTGAAATCTAAGCACACCAGTGTTTTACTACTGCTTGAACACAGAGTAAACATGTTATTTTCTTCTCTTCTATTGCTTTGTACATCTGCTAGTTACAGCTGGATTTTAGCAACATGGGGAAAATGAGAATTATCAGAATCCTGAACTCTTCATTATCAAATCTGTGTGATAATAAATAGTGAAAATGGACTTGTCAATGCTATCCTAGAAATTCTGATTTGTGCTACTCATCTGGTCCCTGACTGTATGTTTCAAATATAGTTAGAGTTTCACAATATGAAGAAGAAAAAATATTTAAAAGGATATGAAATATATTTTGGCAGCATCTTTTTTAACTTAAGTTCCTAGCTGAAGTCAGAATAACGAAGTTTTAGGAACTTATCTTTCAAGATATTCCTGGAAAAAAAGTGTTTTACTCTGAGTTTTCACTGTTCATTTTCATAGCATAATTTACCAAACATTTAGAAAACAAGAGATTTACATAGGGGACAGTATAAAAAAAATCAAATCAATAACATTACTCTGGGCTTCAATGGTGAGCTGTTAGGGACAAGGAAATATTCTCCACATTCAGTTTTCTGCTTCTTGTACATGTTGAAAGCAAACTCTGTGCTTCAGACAAGAAGAATGTAGTGATTCTTGTTTCTCTAAGGGCTTAGACCTCAGCTGTGGAGTGATATCTCTTGCACGGATCCTGTACTATAGTAAGTCTCACCGTTTTCAAAAAGTTACATAGGGGAACCTCCACACAGAATGAAATGGTACCATTTTTCATTAATTTTAACCTCAAATTTACAAATTACATCTCTTAGAAGAAGTAAGATGTCTTCACTAATTGGCCCAGACATATTCTTCAAAACAACAGTGTGACTTCATGAAGAGTGCAGTTGCTATAATAATTGTGGTTATCTGAATCTAAATATCAGCCAAATATATCCAAGTGAAATTTGCATTAACCATTTTAATGAGTAAGAGTGAAAATGGCAGGGGGCTCCATTATGTCAATAACTGAATTTTGGACTAATACTAGTTCTAAACATACAGTAGGGTAGTGGGGGACAAACATGCATTAATTCTCTCCTTCAAGGGTCTGTAACCATTGAAATGGAAGATGGCTAAGATACAGTTTTCTTCTGTTTTATTTTAGTTCCTTTATGCAAGTTACATAGCTCCATCTGCCAATATGGACATTGGACTTCATCAGAATAAGAAGAATATGATTTATCACAAAATTGACCCAGCTTTTGAGGACCTTTTTGACCCAGCAGAAGAACATATCCTCACTATTCTGCTGGAACCATGGATGAAGATGGTGGAAGCAGACAAATACACTTATAGGAAGGTAATATCTGGATGACACCATGAAAAATTTGTGTTTCAGGGAAAAAAAAATCACAAGAGCATTCATATGCAACCCTGTTGTATTTATACTCAGGAAGGGAGAAGTATTACAAGATGTTTTACTTACTCCTTTCCATCCTGAAATGTGGAAATAGGCTGAGCTTCTTGTGGAGAGCAGACTTCTCATATGAAAGGAAGGTGTGGGCTCCATAGACTCCTTGGCCTGTGAACTGGGGAGGAACACATCTTGCTATGGTAAAACTTCTCTTTGCATTCAGGAAGTTTTATGTTTCTGCAATCGTACCATTCATCAGAAGTATTTTTTTTTATGATGGATTGCCCACAAGGCCTCTATTATGTTTAATGATAAACATATAGTAAGGTGGCTTTCTAGAGTGTCAGTGCAGTGACAATAGGTATTTCTGGTGTTTAGAATTTAAGTGCAGCTACTGCTTAGCATAGAGGAAATGTGATATGGTGATTCAACTGTATTTGCCCCAAACACTTTTTAGATTGCTGCTCTAAAAAAGTGGCTCAGAGGTGTACTCAGTTCTAATCTCAAAATGTTCTGAAAGCTTGAATTGAACATGATTATGGAGGTCAGAGGAGATGGCTGCAATCCTGACTATGCCTTTGGCAAATAACAAGAAATTGTGATGACAGTGGTGGATGCTGTGGCTCTCTGTTCTTTGTAAATTTACCTACAACTTGCTAGCTGTAGGTCAAACTCCTTCTGGGTGCCACAATACAAGAAAGATACAAAGCTATTGGAAAGTGTCCAGAGGAGGGCAGTGAAGATGGTGAAGAGCCTTGAGGGGAAGCCTACGAGGCCTGAGGTCACTTGTTTGGCCTGGAGAGAAAGAGACTGAGGTGGTCTACAGGCACTAATCTCTTCTCTGTGGTGTCCAGTGACAGGACCCAAGGGAATGACCTGAAGCTGTGTCAGGGGGGTTTAGGCTGGATATTAGGGAAAGTTCCTTTACCCAGAGGGTGGCTGGGCACTGGAAGAGCTCCCCAGGCTAAGCACCAAGCCTGACAGAGTTCAAGAAGTGCTTGGATGAGGCTCTAGGGCATGTGGTGTGACTCTTGGGGATGGTGCTGTGCGGGACCAGGAGTTGGACTCAATGATCCCTTCTAACTCAGGACACGCTATGATTCTGTGATTCTAATTTCAGTCTTTAGCATCTGTCTCTTGGATATGGAAGGAGAAATTTACCAAGGGGAATCAGGAGTTAGAGGGCAGGAAGTTAGTCCTTTTTCCTGTTTTTCTTGACTATGACCTTAGATGAAGCATGTCCAATTTATAGGAAATATAACCACATACTGCTGATACTTCTATCAGCTTGTAATAACATGCACACATTGACTCCTGCAAGATATTTCTAAATCCTTTTACAGAAGTTTTGTAGTACAGTATATTTTTGGTTCTATATTGTGTGCATGTAAGAACAACTAGATGAATACATACCTAAAATCAAAGTTGAGAATGGTCTTCTAAGGCAGTTAGGTGGTAGCCAGTATTAAACATTTAAGAATGGAGTATTAGGATGGAAAGAAACATACAACCATATTCAGCACTTTGCAACCAAAGAAGTTCATGGAACAGAGGTCTTATCCCCATTTTTGATTTTAACAGTCTTTTATGAGGTTTTTTCCCCCATGGGTTTCTGTACAATGTATCTTGTGTAATCTGTCTTCAGCCTCACTGTAGAAGTGGGTTTCATGGTTTAGTCAAGCAATAGGAGAAGAAAATGCATATCTTGATTTGTTTGCAAACTCCTCCCTGGTAATTTCACCTGGTTCCCTAGTTCTGTATGTCATAAGGAACAGGTGAACAGTTGTTATCTTGTCCTATTCTCAATGTTGTTATGCATTTACAAGTTTCTGCTACATACCACTTCAGTTAGATCTCCCTGAAACTCAAGAATCCTAGACACTTTGACTTCTCCTCCTACAGAAGGGGTTCCATACCTTTGCTGTACTTATTGCCCCATCTGTATGTGTTATATTATTTTGATGAGATGCAAGCAATACTCAAGGTCGGGATGCACTAAGGATTACATAGTGGCAGAACCATGTTTTCTGTTGCGCTCTTTGTCCATTCCTAATTGTTCCTATCATTCTAATTTCCCTTTGACTCCTGGTGAACTTTGAGTGGATGTGCAAAATGTGAGCTAATAGCCATCTGCAATGATGCCAAGATTTTCTTCCCAAGTAATAACTACTAATGGAAAGCCCTAATTTGGAGCTCACTGGAATGACTTAATGTTTATTATCGTTGAATTCAGCTGGCCTTTTATCACGCAGATGCTAAAGTGTCCCGTTCTTCTGCAGCTTTTCACAGTCAATTTAATTCTTTGCTCTGTGGAATCATTTTGCAAACTTTGTTGCCTCCTCACTCACCTCCTTTTCCAGATAGTTTCTGAATGTTTAAAAAACAACCTCAGTGCAGGTCCCTGTGTGACTCCAATAGGAACCCCACCCCATAATGAAAATTATTTATTTCTTTGGTTTTGATTTTCTACCTTGCAATTAATTCACGAGGGACTTTCCCTCTCATCCTCTGATAACATAATATCCTTTAGAAACTTTGAAACTTTGAGAAACTTAGTGAAATGAAATACAGTAATCCAAACACATCTGTAAAATATTTTCTTTGCTTTTCTAACCTTTCAGATAAATTATTTTTTCTAAGCTATTTCAGCTATAATTCTTTATAACCTGCAGTGCACCTTGGAATTGATTGATACTTTTCATGAATCTGAAATTTTATGTACTTTACATCAGAGTAATTTTAGTCTTTTGCAACTATTTTCTGTGTGTTCTATCTATAAGAGTTGTCTGGTGTCTATCACTGGTCCTCACTGAGTCAAGTCATCAGCACAGCTGAGGGTTCTCATACATCATTTTTGCTTAAAAAGGAGTCTGCTTTTGAGCTCTCTGTTTTCACTGCTCTAGTGAAAAGTAAGAATTAAAGATAAACTTTTCCTTTCAGTTAATATGTATGTCAATTTATATCTCCTTGAGTTAACCACAGGATAATCTATTGCCCTTTCAGTTTGGAGGATGCGTTACTTTGCAAGTGAAGTTACGTGCAGACTTCTCAGTGCTCTAATAACACAAAGATCTTAATCTGAGCACGAAAAAACAACCAAATCCTTTTGACTGCACAATACGAGTGTTTGTGAAGAGTTATAATACACAGACATAAAACAACCTGTTCTAGGAGGCACTAGAGTCTCTTTGTACTAGGTGCAGGCTGATAGGCACACTCCTTCCCAAGCACAAAGACAACGTCTGCTTTGTATTTTGTTCAGTCCCTGGCTCTACTCTTCCCCTTTGTTCTACTCTATAGCAGGACATATTTGGCCCATAATGAAACAAGAAATTTTATCAAGAATTAGGTGAGTCCAAAATTGTTTATTTGGGACACATTCAATATATATCTATGTTTTTTCTTTAAATGAAACATAAAATCAGGAGAGTTTCTTTTTACTGTTGACTCTCATTCTGCCTCTATCTGCTTTCTCTTTAAACTTTTTGAAAAATGTTCTGAATTATTTTACTATTTAATTTTAAACAATATTTTCTTTTAAGGGAAAGACTAGCACAAAGCACTTTATAACAATGGAATAAAGTTACATTGAGCTTAAAGACTTTCAGATAACAGCGTGATTAGTGTGGTATTCACATTTAGATGAAAGTATCACAAATATTAATCTAAACATTCTCTTCTCTCTCTGGCACATAAACACTTGTATAAGATAATCACAGCTTTCTTTGCAATGGGCATGCAGATCAGTGTAAGGCATTGGCTCAATTTTGCTAAATATCCTAAAATCTGCATTCAAATGGTTTAGTCAGCCAAGAGGATCACCAAGTATCTCTTTCGCAGTTACTGACTGATTGTACATAACATACTCTAGTTACATACAGCTTCTAATTAAGGTTAAAAATGCCAACTTCATGAATTCAAATCACACACAGTTAATAATTTAAGAAAGGGGACAAGACTGAAAATCAGAAAGCTTTCATCTTTATTGTTTAGATATTTTAACATCTCTCTCATCTTAAATTTCTGTTTCTTCAAATCAGCAGCACTCTCTCTTCTTGACATTTCCCATTGAGAGTTCTAGTTTTAAGAATTGCTTTTCTGCTTCTCAGTGGCAGTTTGACATACAATTTGCTGGTACAGGCAATCAGGTATGTCTGACCAAATATACACAATGTAGTATATGCACAATGCACACAATATATTATGTACATATTAGAATTTACCAATTTGAATCAAAGTTATTTGCTTATAGTTAGGTTATTTAGTAGTATTCTGTAGAAATCTGCATCTGATCCTACACAGATGGGAAAAGCTTTTTCTACCAGAGCTATTGATAGAATTGTTTGTCACAAGAATGTGACTTCTTGTCTCTCCTAAACATCAGTCTCATTACTGGCAAATGTATTCTTTTCTATCCACTGTCACTGGCAAAGTGCCCATGTACTTCTCCATCTTTCTATAATGTGTACTGTGGGGGTGATACAAGATACTATTTTTATTAGGTGGAGTTGGTGGAAGAAACTCAACAGCTGGACTCCGTGTACTTTAGAGAGCTCCAGGCTTTGCATCAAGTGAGTAGTTCCAAGAAGGATGAGGTAAGACAAGTACCTACTAACACAAACAAACCCTTCCACTGTCAAAGAGGGTTCACACTTTGAGTATCAGCAGTGAAAGGCTGACCAGATGCTAGTTTGGAGAAGCAAATAGTCTGATTTCTACCATTTATTTTGGCGACTGATTGACAGCCATTGTGTTAATTAAATACACAGGTCTTCTGTCAGTTCCATCAACATCAGACCTAAAGTCTGTGGAATGTATTTTGAGCCCCTACTCTTGAGTAAATGCCTCCATTTCAAGTGAATCACAAGTATTTATTGGATTATTTGATTATGGAACCTGCAGACAGTGATGTGTTTAAAGCAAACATAAAAGTAAAGCTTACTAGGAGCTGGAGCCTTAACTCAATTTATTTTCTTAGTGATTAGAAAGCTATTTTACAGAGACAGGTTATCTAATGCAAGGATTATTAGACTGAGCAAAATCCAGAGGTGAAAAATCCAGTTATGCAAGCAAAATCATTTCTCCCCTCAGAGTACTGTTGCTGACACGGGGGCTCTTGAAGAAGATCAGCACGTGCACCAAACTCCCAAAGAATTGGCAGGTCCTAATCTATCTGACCTGATCCATGACAAAGAGAAGTTAGAACAGTTCCGGGCTTTTCTTAATAAGCGTTCTGCTAGGTACGTTTCTTCATTATTATTATTTTACCTGTTTCTAAGTTCAGAAGAAATATTTGCTAATGATCTTGGCTATCTAAAGATTGACAGATTTTAGTCTTTTAAAAAATGGTTTTTGCATATTTATGAAACACACAGATACATTGTTCAGACAACCGAATTGTCTTAACATGTTTGGGGTAAAAATTCTCCTGTCAAAACATATTTGTATTACAGTTCTGCTTTTGGTTTCTGCTTTGATTAGTGGCAAACTCCTGAGTAGAACAATTAGCCTATAATGAGTAAAATTTTCTCTTTTTTTAGTACAGATTCAATTTAGTACATTTTAAAAATTCAAGCTAGTTATTATAAAAATGCACAAATAGAAAACAGTCATGTTATTCACACAGTGTGATAGCAACCACAGTTTCGTGTTTGCTGAACAGATTTAAGTACTAGCTTGTAGCAGATACAATCTTAGGTAGGGTCTTTGAAAAAGTGAGCCTGTTTGTTTTAAAAATAAGATCTAAACAGATGACACTTTTTCTTTTACCTTTAAATTGTCACTTCCTTCCTTTAATTGAGCTTCCCATGAGTTGATGCTTTGCATTTGCTGTTGCTTCTAGTCAAGCACTGCTATAGCTTTACATTGGATATTGGTCAACTTTTTCAAAAGTGCTCAGAAAATGGCATCTGGAACAAAACTCCTCTGGCCAAGACTCAATGTCATCACTTCTGCTTATCATCACATAGGTTCCCTTTGTAGTCAGAGAGAGAAATATACACTCCTGGACACAATATTCCTAATTCTGAAGGTAACATCTAAAACTAATTTGGATGGATCATTGCTAAGATTACTGACTACAAAAAGGACTGCAGATAATGAGTTCAGATGGAAATTCTTATGGTGTAGCTGCCTATAGTCAGGTGACTTCTGAGTTAGTTGTTTAGAGCAGTGGTCTCCAAACTTTTTGCTCTTGCATCTCATCAGTAAAAAGTTTTTGAGCATGGAACTGTAGTGCATCTATATATATATATGTGTGTGTGTGTGTGTGTGTGTGTATATATATACACATTTATACATTATATACATGTGCTACTAAAGTTTTAATATTTTCTACCTGCCCCTCAACAAATGGTCTTGCACACCCCTCTGAACACATTGCAGTTCAGAGACCACTACTCTTGAGTCCCTCTCTAACTGGGGAAATGGTAGGAATCAGCAGATAACAGGTCATGGACAGGTGTGCTGAATTGTCTCTGTTATTTCCTGATTCTTTGTCAATCACAGACAAGTCCCATCCTAAGTGGTAGAGTCAGGCAGAGAAATGTTTAATTTATGGAGTTGTTGGGTTTTTTTGGTGTTTGTTTGTTTGTTTGTCTGTTTTGTTTTTTTTAAAATAAACCTTCATAATGAAGAAAAACATTTGAAAAGACTCATGAAAGTGTTTTAGGGCTGGGTCCAGACTAGTTACTCTGGAGTCCAGCTGGCACGCTAAAATGAAGGTGCTTAATGGTACTATAAGCTGAAGGGATCCTAGAACTAATGCAATCTGGAAAATTTCAGAAAAAAACAATGACCACATAATTTGCCTTTTCATCAAAACTTATGGTTCTGATAATGTCCAATTGTATCAGGAAGGACAGGCTGCTGAGTACCTGTACACAAATTCTGGTAAGAAACTAAACAAACAAAGCTCCATTAATTAATAGTTTGTTAAATATATAGGATATATTCACACAATGGCAGGAAAATTTGTGTTACTTTGGGTTAGTGAATTACCACTTGTTAGTCTCACCAGGCTAATTGACTACGGATGTGCTCCTTATCCAGTATGCCAGGATAAGCCACCACTAAATGATTTATGTAACACACTTGAAGATTATATATTTTACCTTTTTAAAAAGATCCACATATTTGGTCAGTTGTCATAGGTAGATGCCAAGGAGTTACTCCATAAACCACAGTAATTTGGATCATTTGCATTTGGGTGAACTTAGTCATGTTGTGATGAACTAGCAAATGAAAGAATTTCAGTCTCAATAAAACTTAGGGTTTTGTAAGGGTCTCAAAAGACTTTTGAAAGGAGAACATCTGTTCTTAAATCAGTCAGATGCTTTTGAACGCTTTACTCATAGATTAATGTTTTGAAAATGCCAGTTATTAACCAAATGGAAAACTGAAACAGATTTGTCTGAATTCAATGTTTCATATTTCCTGCTGCAAATACAGTGAATGTACTCACTAAAATGCTCATAGAACTTCAGCTAATAAGATAGAAAACAGTCAAATAAATGAAACTGAAATCACAGATATGCCATTTATTCTGTTGTCTGGTTTAAAGAACAAAACCATTCTATGATTCCATGAAAACAAACTTAAATTTATAGTGTACACTCAACTATTATGAACAATATATAGATTGAGAATTGAATCATTGAAATGATTTGTCAATGACTATGACTAATGACATAAGTAGTAGAATTGGTAATTTATGAGAAAGCAGCACACAAAAGGCCAAATTTTAGAAACAAATTTTGCCATTAATTGTTTTTATCTGCTTAACTGCAGACTGACTCAACTCCAGCACTTCACCCAGGGCAGGAAGGGGGGGATTTCTTGGGCTGATGTTCCCAGCTGTCACTCCTGCTCCTTTCTCAGTTGAAATAAGAAGGAGGCAGAGCAGGAGGCGTCATCTCTCAGTGGCTCGCATCCTCAGTACTGATTCAAATTCTCATCTGTTCCATTATTCATTCTCTCTGTGAGCTCGGCACTATGGTTCTGGTTCACAGCTCCTGCTGGATTTAGCAGTGGCATATCGAGGAGGTTACTCCTTTCAGGGTACCCCCAGATGGCCCCCTAAGTGAGATCTCTAAGATGCAAGTTTGTTCTGCCTGTTCAGCAAGTGCCATGGTCTCACCAGATGGTACTAGCAGAGAAAAAATATAAACATAACATTTCAGTCCAGTCTGACCTGGTATTTAGGTCTTGAATACTTTGGTGTGTTGTAGTTAAACTAGTAACTCCCTAGAATGTAGATGTGAATGTTGAAATTAACTCAATATTGAAATAACATTCTGTTTACATTTGTTTGTAGCATGGATCTCATGTGCTGGCTAGATATTGAAGAGTTCAGAAAGACGCTCCACAAGGATAAAGAAAAAAGTGATGAAAAATCTAAAGACATTAAAACCAAGTACTTAAACAACAAATACTTCTTTGGACCTAACAGCCCAGCTACCAGAGAACAACAAGAAAAGGTAGCAGTTACAGAGCCATTCATAAAGAACAATCACTGTGACTGAGATAAAAATCCACAAGTGGGTTTCTTCCAGCTTTTCCCCAAGATATCTCCTCAAATTTTACCTATATTTTTGGCCAGAAATCTAGTTCTATTCTGGTTGTATAGGTCCCTTCCTTCCTGCTCAGGGTTTTCCTCCTTACCACTTCTACCTACAGAACATCTCTCTTAAACTGTGATCTGAGGCCACAGCCAGAGCATGCACAAGACTGCTCAGAAAAAGTGTAAAAATTACTTTCAGGCACAGTGACTTGTTCCAGCTTTCTATTTTAGTATGTCACTAAAGCCACAGACAGCAAGTCTGAGCTGTGGTACTCTGATATATCTTGATACTTAGGCAATTTACTTGGTCAAGCTGGGGTATTATTTGCCAGAGTCTGTATCCTATTATAGGTAGGAACAAATGTAATCTGTTCCTTTTTATGAAAAGTACATGAGAGCCTTGGGTAAGCATGCATTAAGTGCTTTGCTTACAGTTAAGCTCATGCTTTGCTAAATCAAGGATGTAGAGAGATAAAGGACTTTTGGTATACACAAAAGTTTATGTCATGTGTTTTTGTATTTGAATTGCTTAGCTAATGCATTCAGGTGGAGGAAGGAGACAAAGCCTTCATGATCAACTTTCGGCAGCAGTTCTGCTAGAAGTTCAGCAATGTGTCCAGGAGAGATTAGAAAAACAATGGCTGCCATTGTTCCTGGCAGATGAACACCACGGGGTGAAGGGACAAGCAAAGGTAACTTTTTAACAACAGCAACACATACAGGCATTGTGTTTTGTTTGGCTCATAATTTACAATTGGGATAAAAAGGTTCAGAGGAAAAGCAGCCCACAACTTTCAGTTTACTTTGAAAGAGATGCTGTAGCATGTACAGGTTGAAACATTTATCTTGATAAGTGTGAAGGCAGTTCATCTGAAGGCTTAGTTTAGCTGACAGTATTATTGTTAGATCCTAAATCTGAAGGAGCTGGTGTTAGCTCTGCTGCCATCTAGGCTGCCAGGAGAGTGACTTAATTTTTGCTGTAGTGCTACACTCTCCCTATGCCATTTTGCCTTAGCCATACAGTTGCACACTATTTTGTGTAAAGGATTTGCCCAAGGGGACCAGAACACAAGCAAATGAGTGAGCTTCCCATGCCGCAATTCTTTCTTATACACTGTCCACATTCTCCCATCCGGAGCTGCAGTGCCTGTAGAATCGACTTCAGGACCTGTGAAATTCTTCTGAGTGGGGAGGTTAACTGCTACAAGCCTTGCTCCAATTGTTTACTTCAGAAAGTTGCCAAAAAACTGGGAGTGAGGAGCCTTTCACTCCTGCTGATTCATCAGAAAAACTGAGGAATGGGCCGAGCTAACATCTGCCTTTTATGAGTGCCTCTGTGGCTGTGATCCATGTAAAGGGGATCATCCTGCTGGTGTCAGATGCAAACACTTGGTATTTTGCACTTCCACAACAGCTCTGACATGTGAATGTCATAGCAGAAGGAAACTTCACAGTTCCACCAAGCAGACACATATGCAACTGCATTGATTCATAAAACTTGTTTTCTATCATCTCTATAACATCATGAAGGTTGTCAGAAGTATTGTCAGAACTGCATACAAACTGAATCTTTTCCATTGATTCAGAGCACTAAGCAATCTGAAAAGTATAGATTTTAATAAGAGAAACTGTAATTTTAATGATGATTATGTTAATTAAATTTTTAAAAATCCTAACCCTCTACCTTTTTTAGCTGAACTCTGCCTCCTTTACAAGCCCTGGCAGAGGACCAAGCAATAAGGCTAAGCTGCTTCCAGGTCTGGAAGCTAACTCATGCCTCTTTTTGCACCTGCTGCACTGTGTTGGCAGGGAGATTAGCCCAAGAAGTTTAGAAAATGCTGTATTCAACCCAAATAAACAGTTTATAGGAAATACATACTTCTAGTGAGCTTTTAGTCTTTTCCTGACTCCGTTTATGTCCAATTGCCATTTTCTCTTTCTTACTGAAAATTCAGAGGATGAAAAGATTCTTTGAAGAAAGTATTTTAGAAGAAGTGAAACCAGATGACATTCTCCACTGGCTTCATATTTCACAGTGACAAAACCGTGTGGGCATGCTATGTAGTCCTTATTCAGGAAACCTGCCCTTTGCTTGAGGTGTAATTTAGCTACAAAGAAGTTGCAGGATCAAGTCTGTATTTCTGATACAGCTGTATAAAGGAACTAAAAGAACTAAAAACATTTCATACTAAAAAAAAAATCAAACCCAAAATTTATTCCTCACATAAGTGGTCCCTCAGAACATTATGGGTAAAGTAAACTCCACCATCAGCGGAGTGCACAGTTTGACTGCTATTGCCTCTTGGTCTTCTCTAATTCCCCAGTCTTAATGAGCAGATGCTCATTTATAACTGAAGAAGGGAGAGCATTCTGTGTGGGTCCACAACAAGTTTCAGACATAAAATCCATAAGAAGACATATGAACTATTCTATCACTGGGGTCTTAATCATTAAAAGGCTGACCAAAAAACAATATTTAATAAATAAAATAATAAGCTTTGTTCAACTAGATAAGGGACATAACTGAAGATCTTTCACACAAAGAGCAGCAAAAGACAACCAGGATGTGGCAAGTGAAATTCACTATGTCTCTTGTGTCTGCAGTTTCACTGTCTTTTTTATTTGAACCTTGGACATTGTTCACAATTTCCCTGTTGACAGTGTGAAGCCCAAATGTAATGCTGTTAAAAGCAGTCATGACTGTACTGGTTACAGTGGACTGATTATTCATATTACTCCTGAATTTAGCTCCCTGCTGAATGTTCATGGTAAATTTCTCTCCCTTTCTGTCTGGAGAGGTCATACTTGAAAAGAAAGGTCTCTTGTCCTGGGCTTTGGAGCACTATTAACACTCTTCAAACTAATATTGTACTTTTAATTGGCATTTATCTGTATTTTGCATGCAGTGGACTTATTTGGACAAGCTGTTCATTCCAGCATCTGGTAGTTTATTTATTATTGCTAGTGGATTACGTGCAGACACAAAAGGGAATGTGAAGTATGCAGCAGAGTGGGCAGGTTTAATCATATCTCACAGTATCTGTTTCATTTAGAATTGTATTTTAATCTCACAGCACTGAGATAATATCAGATTTAAACTTTTTAAACCTTTGTAATAATACATTTCATCAGATGTTTGCCAGGTTTTTTCCTCTTGAAGAGCAGTGAACTTTTTGTGATTGCCAACATACAAGTTGTGTACATTTGTTCAGTTGAACTTTTACTGTCTGTTGAAATCAAACTAGAGACGCGGTCACCAATTATCCATGCAAACCATCAGCACTAAAGGGATCCAAAGTGCATGTGGGTTCTGTTAACTGAGTTTTCCCTTTATCTGTTTGTCAGGAAGATGGTTATTCTCCATGTTCTTCTTCAAGGTTGTTGAGCCATAAAATAAGCAGTCTTTATATACTGGCATAAGGATGGAAGCAATGTTTTGTTCTTCCCTTCATAAACATGCCCTAGAAAGAAATTTTCCCAAAAGTTCCCTAAATCCTGCTCACAGGGAATAAAACATGTTTGCAGAATTGGAGAAGGGCTGAGAAGACCCAACCCTATTGCCTAAATTGAGCTGATTTGATTTTGACCAAAGGACCCTCTGGACAGCCACCACTCTCCTTGCCAGGGTAGGCTGCCACCCCTGGCAGGCTCTGTGACAGGACACTGAACATAACCCCTGTTTTTAAGATAAGCTGCAGAAACCCTTTCAGCTTAGGATCAGGTTAGATTTCCAGAACTGTTGGCAACAACTAAAAATGTTTCTGACCAATGCTCACCACTGAACAGCACTCTACCCCTCCAGGACTTCAAGAGTTTTAAACCACTTTTAGAAGATGGTTTTCATTCATCCATCTGATAACAAAAGGGGATCGTTTGGCTTGCTCCTCAGCAACAGCACAAGAACTGTTTGTTCAGGAAGGCAGGCCAGCATGAACTTCAGTTCAAACAAACTATCCCTGCATAAGCCATCTTTCTTTCTCCACCCTTTCCTGGCTGCCTACTGTTCTGTGCTTGGCAGCATGAGGATTTCCAAAATGTCTCAATGACTTTAAATTCTATTTTACTATTGGTAGCTTTATTTCACAGAGAGCAAACTCTCTGGCTTCTGTTGGTGATCATAGCAACACATTTCAGACCTCATTTTGTTGGTGGGATCCCTGTCAGAAGTATTTTACAAATTTAAGCTATGTGGTTTGTGTGTTCGTTTTTCTTTGTTGTTTGTTTGCATAAAACCCAAACTGTTCTCTAGAAAAGTAGCCCATTGCCATAATCAATAACAATAGCTGTTTCTCTACTTTGTAGTATGAAGTCATATGGTCTAAATCATTGTCAGTCATTTCCTCTCCCATCACATCTTCCAAAAAATGTTCCCCAAACCAAACTGGAAAAAAAAAACCAAAAGGAAAGGAAGAAATGAAACCGTGCCACATTTTATTGTATCCATGTCATAAACTCATAAACTACTGAAAGTTAGGGTCAGTGCAAAGATAAGAATCAGACAGTTTACACTAACTAATGCCTTTGTTATTGCCTTTTGAAACAAAGTTTATTTGGTGCATTTATTTCTTCATTTGACAGCATGTGGACAATAAGAGTGTTTCTTCGTCTAGTGAAATAATTGCTTTCCGGAAAGCACTGTTGGATCCAGTGTCAGCAAATCGATTTCAACGTTTTGTGGCACTGAAGGGAGACCTGCTGGGGAATGGAGTGCTCTTTTGGCAAGAGGTGCAAAAGTATAAGGTATGATGGTAAAATGAAGCAAAGGGAATAGCATTAAATTTGTAAGCAAATGCATCCATTCTTGCATATTAGGAGAATTTTAACAAAAATATCAACAGGCATTCTGTTGTTCATAGTAAAGCCTCTTTCACTGTTTAAACTGGGTGGTTTTTTCAGTGAAAATCCTCACTTCTTAAGGGTAGCTATTCTTGACTTAAATGCATTCATTATCCCTGTATTTCTTGATACTTTTTCAAACTGTAGTATTCTTCTGAGTCCCTAAAGGAGCACTGCTATCTTGCTAATGCTCAGAGTTTGGTATATATCTGTTGAGCAGTAGAAATATGCAAGCATTAAAATGTTAATTTTGTTTTATAGATGCTATCTGAATGTGGTAATTTCTCAAAATTGAGAGATAACTTTAAAATTCAATCAAATCTACAGATGTAAAGATGGTATCTACCAAAAAACCCTATATGTACAATCCAGACCACAGCTCCCTTGCACTTTGTGGAATCAAATTTGACTTGAGCTGAGCTTGGGACCAAAGTGAAATGTGATGGGAAAGGTCAGGAGGGATTATGTCTCTCCCAAATACATGTAGTTTTGTGAAATTGCTTCTTTGTGGGTTGAAACACAATGGAAAACCTCTGGAGTGAAAATTTAAATCACACTGCAGGCTCCTAGGAATACCCTGGACTGAATGCAGGGACACCACAGTGTTCCTCATTCCTTTTGCCTCTGGGATATTCCTGATGCAAAAGTGCTGCCAGAGTGCAGAACCTCTCCTGGGCTGCTGAACATAGCCTGTGTGCACATGGCAGGCTGGGAGCATGAGATCAGCTAACGTGCTCAGAAATTGGGCTGTAAACACAGCTGATGTTGCAGTAGCACTTGGAGATCCTCTGCAGGCATGTGGGTGTATTTTCATTGTTTAATTTTTATGAATTTGAATTTGGTGTTTGCTTTAGAAGGTGAAGCTCCTCTGTTTTCAGGAGACAATCTCTCTTCCCCACAAAGGCTCTGATCCCCAGGCAAGGAATCACTGGCTGAAAGGCTCTCTGGGGGTGCTGCTGTCTTTCTCGTGGTGAGAGAGTGACCAGCTTAGACTAAAACTCTGGTGTGAAGGCACCTGGTGTTTCATGATATAAATCATTTTCTAGATATTTGAAGGGGTTTTTTTGAGGCTTGTGACTCCTCATTGCTACATCCTGGAAGACACGGAAACTTTCCGCAAATTAATGTGGAATGTAGTCTTAACTATTTTCTTTGTAGAACTGCTCTCTGAAGAAAGCCTTCATTGGTTTTTGTCCCACCCCCTTTCCTGCATTTATGTTAATTTTATTTGTCTTGTTATCAAGAAAAAGTACAGTGTGACCATATTTCTCCATGCATGCGATTTGTCATGGTTGGCAGTTGATGCTCTTTGTAGAAGCAAAGGGCTGGAGTGGTAGGAGTGTTGTGGGTCAGGCTGAACTGCAGGAATATTGCCAAAGGCGTGGGCAGCACTTAGCACAGTGCATACTTGTATTGTCTGAGCCCTATCATGCCATCAGTTTAGACAGAACTCCCTTTAGGAGTCAATGACTGCATCGCTCCCCATAACCCATCTGGCTGGCGGCACATCTTGGGACAATCCAAAACCAAAATTTCTTTTTAAACAAATATGAAGAAACATAACTCTGTGGATCATTTCCATCTGTTCATCTATGCTCGGTCTCATCTCTCATCATATCATATGGCTTGTTTGTCTTCCCTCTTACTACAGCTCTCTGCCTTCTATGCTAGATGAGCAAAGAAAGCCATAATATATATTCTTAGGATATATTAAATATGTTTTTGCATTACCTTACTTTCTTTATTATAGTTGTTATCATTCTTTTTTTTCCTTCCCAAAACTAAAAGTATTCATAACAAAGCAAGCCAATTCTTTCACAGATCACATTTCTGGTTAAAAGCCATGGTTTTAATTTCTTTGCAAAGTAAATATATAGCCTTCTATACCAAAACTAAATTCAGATTCTTCATGTAATGAGCTCTCTTCCTGAAAACTCTGGAGTGCTCATTGTGTGTCAGATATTCATGATAGTCTTCTAGTGTCATATAAATTTCTTGAAATATATGGATAGAGGGAAAGTTCATGTTTCAAAGTGCTGGACTGATACTCTTTGAATTATTTTTCCATCATATCAAAGTCCAATGGTGGCATTGTCAGAGTGGCAAAACACAATAATAACATGTTTTACAAGAATAATAAGATCACACTAAAAAAGTAGAAAACCCCACTGTTCCTTTGACATCTCACTCCTGTAAGTTCAAGTTTGCTTTGTATTCTGTAGTGTACAGAGTTATTTCAAACCAAAATCTTCATTAAGATTTGAACTAGAAAATCTTAATGAATGGTGAAAGGAGAAGATTTCAATAAATGGAAGATTGTACTGGTATCTGACATTATCCCCTCTTGTGACAATATTCCCAGTTAGAATATCTTGTACCCTCTAAATGTTTTCCCTCTTTTGCTGGAGCACTTAAAGCATTTCTTGATCTTTTAGTTATGGTGTCTATGCAAGTCATAGCAGGCTCATTGTGAAAATCAGTGCATTTCACACTTGTAGATGTGTTTCTCTTATCAGAAATGTCTCCTATTTGCAAGTAATACACTTAAAATCTATACTGTTCAGTCCAAACATGCAGGCAGAGATTATCACCTAAAAGCAATGATTGCTATGTATCTGCATTTGCAAACCAGAAGCCCCATGCATGTCTTAAGTATGGTTTTGACCATGCACATTTACCAAAAGAATTTTGCCCAGCATACTGAAGGAATTTACTGTATAATTATTTTTGTATGACTATTGCTCTTTGATCACTGGTCCCCTGTAAAGGTTCTTGTGTGCGTCTCTTGCCGTTGACTGAAAATTCTATTTTTTATCTTTCAGGACTTATGCCATTCCCATTGCGGTGATGCCATAGTTCAGAAAAAGATCACGGCTATTATTGACTGCTTTATTAATTCTGCCATACCCCCAGCTTTGCAGATTGACATCCCACCTGAACAAGCAAAGAAGATTGTGGAGCGCAGGAGAGAACTAGGACCTTACATTTTTAGAGAGGCACAGGTAAGAAGCCGGGCAAATCTGTAATAGGTCTGGCTAGAGACTGAGTGCCTGATTTCAACAACAGTCTTCATTGCTTATGTGATAGTTAGGACTCCACACATAAGCATGGGCTTGAAGGAAAGAACTATAGTCATATATTTCAATGATTGTAATGTGAAGGTGGAAGAGAGTCTTCAGATATATACTGCCCAATAAAGAAAATCTCTGACAGCTAGCTGGAAGGGTGTTATCCAGGTCTGTGTTAGGAATTCTGGCAGTAGAAATTAATTCTGCCTATGTTCTTAATTGCTTGTTCTTTACCACTTGGTTAATGTCACCGAAGTAATTTATAGTTAGAAAGTTTGTGGTTTTCATGTTTTATGAAAAATGCAGATGCGAGTAAAGCACAAAGACAGCTTAACTTGCTGAATGTCTTTCCCTTCTTTATTACAGAAAGTGTATGTTAAATGGCTGTAGACAATTTTCTCACTGATCTTTCTATTAATCAGGTTGAATAGCAATTTTAGAACCTTTACTACAAATTTATTATTTTCTTATCCCTTGATACTGCCTTGTCTTATCTTCTAAGTCCAAGAAAAGTAGTTGCTCTTCTTTTCCTATAAAATTGCCACCAACACCTTCAGACATCAACTGTGAGTCCATAAAGTGTTTGGATGACAATAGATGAACGATTTGTCAGAGAAAGGGGTTCATATAGGTCCTAAAAGAAAGAGAAGTCTCATTTCAGCCTGTGTAAAACCCAGTGAATTCCAGAAATGTGGCACAAAACCAAAGGAAGAACTAGGCCAAAAAACTGTGACTGGAACACGACAGTGGCTCACATGTCACTTTCAAGCCTCTTGAGCCAGAAGCAGTGAGCATGCTTGGCTCCTTTGAAGCCAAGTTTCTCAATGCAAATTAAACATCTAAATAAGTTGAAAAATGTGAGCCTTAGTACGTGCAGCAACAGAATTCACTGAGCCCCTCTGTTTGCTTTTCTAAAATTGTTTTTCTTATTCTCGTTCAAAAATGACCCTGTGAGAGATTATATCATTTAAAAATTATCCAAGATTTGCTCATAGATCTGTAATGTGGTTTAAGAGCCTTTCCAGAGGCAAAAAAAGTATTTCCTTTCTCTTAAGGAGGGGGAAAAAAGCCCTCTCCCTAATGAACTGAATATTTGAAATACTTGAGCAGAACATCGGTGCAAAAGCAATTCTACTGGTGTATATTTTATCAAGAATACTTGTAAAAAGTGATAGATGTTTTCATTAATGCAAACAATTGTTTAGGGAAATATAAAAAAAGCAAGTGCCTTTAAACTGTGTTTTAGGAAGATTTCTCACCAGTAATAAACACACTGATGAAAAGCATGTGCCGAGCAAAGCTGGGCTGAAATGTCAGGACAGAGTACGTGGGAGAAACAAGGCTGTGTGTTCAAAAAAATTAGTTATCTCATTCTGCATTTTATTTTACAGTCAACTGTTTCCTTAATGCAGTCAAGACTGACTTTATTTTCTTCCTGCGCAGATGAGTATTTTTGCTCTTCTGTTTAAATTTTGGCCAGAATTTTGTAAGTTCCAAAGCAATACGGATAGTGACAAAATTCTAGTTGTCTTGGAGAAACAAAAGGAAAAAGAGATGAGAAAGAAGGAAGGGATAACAGCAAAGGTAAGCCTCGTAAAATCTCAGGTGATCGCTGATGAACTGAATAACATCAGCAAAGATGCATAAAATAAAATATCCTTTTCTCAGCCTGATCCAAAGCTACCTAATCTTGTTAGATTTCAAGCTTTACATGCAACCCAGTACTAAGGTGACTAGTTCCCAATTCTGCCAATACACATACACATACACATACACATACACATACACATANTATACATATACATATACATATACATATACATACACATATACATACACATATACATATGTTAAAATTGAACCAGATGAGTCAATGGAGTACTCCTTTCATTGACCAGAGGAAAAAAAAATGTATTTTAGTCACCTTTTGTGCCAAGAGAAGAGCAAAAAAGAAGGCTGAATTAAGAACAATAAATCTGTGTACAGTCCATGTGTACTGTGGACTACTGCACACCTGTTTGCACTTTCATGATCTATAATTGTCTTGTATTAGAATTTACATTCTGGATCAGAACTGAAGTCAAACCAACCCAAAACCAAAATCGATTTCACATCTATTTTCCAGAAGGACCACTTGAAAATCCTTCACATTACTTTAAAAAAATACTTATGTGGTAATTGCTTTGCATAATCTTTGCCTTTTCTTGAATATTTCTCAGCTTTGAAAGTGAAATTGTTAGACTGTTCACAGTGAATTTCCAGACAGTTCCAGTGCATTAACAGAACTGTGACCTCTACAATGGAATGCTTGTTTGTAAAATTGTTTTTCTTGGATTTTTTAAATTAAAATATAATGGACTTCTTTTTCTATTGATTATAGGCTTTGAAAAAGTTTATTTTTTATTAAATACAATTGTTTGACAAGCTTTGAGGAGAGAACATTCTTTTAAGGGCAGAGAAACTACTGGACTTGCAAACTGTAATAAGTAGCATTACAGAGAGCTTTACATATTCTAAATACCATGTACATGTGTTGAGATGTTACATTTGATATGAACCACACTGGTATCTGGACAGATAAAAACATAGGCCCATAAGAACATGTATACACTGTTATCCTCTGAGGACCAGTGAAGCATTACTCAAGGCCACAGACCAATGTCAAGGGAAGTCTAAAATCCAAGAACTCATCTTCATTTGTCCAAAGCACATTATCTCCATATAGATTTGTCTGCCAAGGCCATTGGGAATACTTACAGTGCAAGAATGCAAGATTTCAAAGTATTTCACCGTTGCGTTTTCACAGACTTATTTTCCATCTGTTTGTTGTCTGTCTATGAAATTTCTGATCACAATCAAGGAATAAAGACCAAGTCTTAGACAGAAGGGCAAAAGCCTAGCTTCTATGGAGAACAATGGGAACAGTGAATTATGTTTCTAAGCAGGGAAATAGAGTAAGAAATTTTAGAAAGTGACAGACAGAGAATGTAGCTCAGTAACAGTTTGTAGATTATTCTTCTCACCAAAAAAAAAAAATCAGTAAACCAGTTACCTTTTAAAATCTTGATAATTCTTTTCCAATATTTTTTAAATATTTTTCCCTTTCTGTTATTGTTTAAAGAATTTGCCATTTCCTGTTCTCTTGCCTGAGATTTCTGTCCTCTCAGTGACAACATAATTCAAATGATTCAGTATCCCTGAAGGATACTGATAAGGTTCAGCTAACATGAGCAATAGCAGGTTCTCTTGTTGGCTTGTGGAAGGTGATGATTTCTTGGCAATGAAAATAAGGACTATGTTCCTCTGCCCCACCAGGCTCATTGAACAAGAGCAAAGTGCTGGCAAGGGTTAGAAACAGCTTTTCTTAGATATATCTCCTCTCCACCCCACAAATCAGTTGCTATTTTGGGTTTAAGTCAAACAGAGCAATCATAGTCCTAGGGGAGGAATTTGCTTTCTGCTCCATTTACACTTGTCCCCAGGGCGCTGAATCTACCTGTGCTTTTAGAACTGAACAGATAAGAGTTGGACTTTCATGTAGGATAGTGGAAAAAATGGGCAGACAAGGAGCTTCTCACTGAGCAATGATGCATAACTCGTATTGTTTGACTATCTCAGTATTTTTTTGTATGCCTATTTGTTATTTAAGGGGAAAATTCTATCAAAGACACCCTGGCAATGGACTTGTTCCCTTGTTAGCTGCTAGATGCATATGCCATATTCTTTAAAATATATAAGTCACTTTTTTCAGACTGCCTTGATGCCAGTACTAACAATTTCTTATATACATAATTGCATTTTATCTCCGAAGCAGATTTTAGATTTTTTTGCTTTCAAGTGCACAAAATAGCTTTAAATTTTTAGCTTTAACTTAGATTGTAGATTTGTATTACTCTTTCCATGTCCTTAGCAAAGCCATCAACATTATTTTCCTTTTCTGTGTTTCTGCCATGTCTCTTAGCAATAAGCTTATTTGTTAGTAAGTGGTGCAATGGTGTGGGATCTAAATTTACTGTAACATTGCTTAATTTATTATGAGAAGTCATTTTTAAAGACCTTGCTTAATTCACCATTCTCATTGAGAGAGCCAGCAAACATAAACTGCAGTGCAGTAGTATTCCCGCTGCCTGTGTGTTTGCATGGCATCCCTATTCCGCCAACTGAGTGTGCCACAGGAGTTACTGAGCCTGTTTCTGGAGAGAAGATCAGACTGCTGCCTGGGCAGTTCTGTACTCAAAAGCCACTCTCATAGTTGATGGGTTCATAAGACACAGGGAATGATGAGGAAGGAAAAGGCACTTTGGGAGCAAGGAAACAAGATAGTGTGATTTTTTTCCCCCAGATCTTTCAGGGACTTATTAAGTAGCTTTGGGAACCATTTGATCCTCTTTTTTTCCTCATTTGCTCACTTGGAACATGGGAGGGTTAGATTACTCAGCTCTTGGAGAGAGCTCTTTGTGAGGTCAAATATGAACATTGATTAATGTTTATAAAGAGTTTTGGGATCCTCAGACAGAATGTGCAAAGGTGAAACAAACCAACATGAAAATGACAAACAATTAATCACCAGAGCAGTTTGCCAAGGGTTACAATGCCTTGTTCTTCACTGTAAATTGTACACTGCCTGTTTTCCTAATTTGTATACTGTAGTTCATACACAGCTACTGGACAAAGCTGGAATTAATCATGATAAATCCTGTATTCTATATTTATACCTAAGGCCAAATTAGAGGCTCACAATGTCCTCTCTGTCCTTAAAATATGTTCTGTTGCAGATCTGCCCTATCTGTCCTAGCTATATTTTGGAGCAGGTATTGAATCTGAAAGAAAGCTGGTCTGCAAGAGTGTAGAGGTCAGGAAACACAAACTAGAACAAAGAAATGCTTTTAAAAAGCTGCTACTATTGTAAAATATGCTCAACATGATGAATTATGAAACTAAGCATTACAAAACATTACTGCAAATGACACTATCTCATTTCCAATGACAATTTTTGGTTCCTCAGATTTTGTTTTTTACTCTAGCTCTGTAACTATGGTTCACTTCTAATTATGAGTTTTTAGAATTTGCAGGGTAAAGAAGCGGGGAGAAACCCCATGAACGTGACTCAACGTAAGTCCTTGACTCAACTGAAGTCTTTGACTGAACCTAAGTCCTTGACTCAACTTAAGTCCTTGACTGAACCTAAGTCCTTGACTCGGCCTGAGCCCCTGACTCAGTTTAAGCCCTTGACTCAACTTCCAAGGAGTGTATTGGTAAATGAGCTTGATAGGAAGAGAAGATCATCAACATCTTTAGCACCTACAGCTGGATATGGGAGGAAGGTAAATAATGCATGTTTCTACAGATGTCATTCAAGAGAGATAAAATGATCTTGGGAAAAGGAGAAGGGGGAGTTTGGTTTTGAATACTGCTGTCAGATGGTTCTTCAATAACTGTTCATTCTTCCACTATTAGCTTTGCTGTTGTATGTTTACCTACCTTACAGGTGAAATTTTTTGTTCTTTATTTTTTTTTTAAGATGCAGGCTCTGAGTAGTATTAACAGCTAACAGAATGTTAAGGTTTTATGGTCTTATGGATTAAAAAAGAATGTGTATTTAAAGATAAATTGAATAAAAGATAGTTAAGTTCTGGAATAAGATGATTTTCATTATTTGTGAAATTCATATCCTGAAATAATTTGGTTTAGGCTAGAGTCCTGTTCTGGTCATATGTCAAAAACTGAAGCTGAACTCCTTTAGGAAATCTAGGTATTTGAAAATCTGAAAGCAAATATCACTTCTTTCATACTTTCATAACAACTCTGACTATGCATCAAATCTGTAGTGAAAAGGTAACAGTTATTTTACTGGGAAATGTGAAAAAGAGAAATGCTACATTGGGCATATCACGGGATCATTCATGGTTGAGTTGGCATTGCCAGAATATAACAGGGAACCTGTGCAACCACATAAAACCAGATATGTCATGTGAATGAGAAGTAAATCACACTTTGGCCACTGCTTATATTCCATAGAGCTCTTCCCATGGCATTATGATAGTGAAGAGCAGAATATAAAAAAAAGTACCATGAAATACCCCCAAAATCTGAAGCCACAGTGTGAATTGCACAGATAAGCTTACACTCTTACCCTTAAGTGGACCTTTTTACTTTTGCTCATACCTGTTTCAAAAACAGGGAGTTGAGTAAGCCAGTATATCACTCGGAATACATTTGAGCCCTCAAGAAGAAGTAGAATAAACAATAATCTTTTAAAGGGCAGTTTATTCTTCCTTCTGCAAGCCCCTTTCTACTATAGGAAGGTGCTAGAAATTCTCACTGAATCATGATATGACAAACTGGCTCCACACTTCTCACGCTGTAAGATAAAAAAGCAGACCAAATAGAATGCAGTTCTCATCCTGTTTTGGAAGAGCAACCTATTATTTACATGCAATCTGAACTGTGGTTGTTTTCTTTAAAAGCAGTATTTTATCCTTAGAAAAGGAAAGGATGAAATCTCCAGTTGATCTGCCTCTAGTGGTAGCAGCATTCTGCTGGAGAGGGCAGGCAGAAGGAGGTGTGATGTTAATTAGATGGTCAGTGAAAGGACATACACTAGAAACAGCTTTTCTTATATATATTTCCTCTCACCTCACAAATCAGTTGCTATTTTGGGTTTATGTCAAACAGAGCAATCATAATCCTAGGGAAGGACTAAGGATGTAGCACAGTGTCAGGGTCCACAAACATATGCAGGAGACCTGATGGTCCGTTTTAAGGATCTCAGAGTGCAAAAGACACAGCGGGGGACAACTCAGTTTACTCAATCAAAAATGCACCTTTATTTAGTGCCAACAAATGCGATAGTGGGGAGAGAAATAAAGAATAGTAAGAAAGATAGAGAAAGAGGGAAAGGGGAATATAGCTACCAACGTGGAGGGACGAGTCCTCGAGGCGTAGAGACGCCTGTAGACGTGATCTTCTCCAGTGGGGTGTACACAAAAGTGAGGGGGGTGGTCTCCAGAGTTTTATAGGTTTGTCACAGCAGGAACCAAGGTGAGGGGCACAAAGCCAAAGCGGGAACCACCTGTGTTGAGGTTGGGTGTCCAGGAACAAGCTGCAAACCGCACCGTACCTTCAGTACGAACAGACCAGTTTGGACATGCAGGCTCGGCTCAGTCCAGTGTGACCAGTTCCATTGTTCTTGCACTCCATTCTCATGGGAATGCATACCAGTCCTCAGAGACTTGGCAAACGTTCTGCCTCAACCAGGCCAGGGGCTCCCTTCAGAGTCTGGGGTCTCAGTTCTCAATCTTGGAGACAGTCGTGACGCATATCACATCCTTGGACAGCCTCTGACACACAGAGATAAAATTAAGTCCTTGACAGCACACATGATATTTTGGGAGGGTAAAGATCTTCTGCATTGGTTTTGAACAAGGAAGGAGAGAGAATAACACTCAGACCGAGGATGAAGAACAAATATAAACATTGTATCTGCCAAACTTGCTTAAATCATGGTGTTTTGAGATTTACTTATTTACAGCAATACTCTTTTCCCCATTATTCCGATATTGTAATGAAAAAAAAATCTTCCTAATATTGTAAGCAATCAGTAATAAGAATATAACATAAACATGTTTTTTATCTTACTGTTGAAATGGATCAGAAACTATGGTGATATGACCTGAAGTATTATGGTTTTTGATGGTTCTTGCAGGCTTCTTCATCCTATTCCAAGTACATAGAAGCCTTGGAGCAGGAAAGGATAGACATTAAAAGGGAAGAAGATCTGGAGAAAACCCCATCATCATTCCATGCAGGTTATTAACCAAGCTCTGCAGTTTAGCAGGACAAGCTTATAGCTTAGGTGAAAATCTCGCTGTACAAGGACTTTGCTTGCTCTGTTCAGAGTTGTGTACAGAAACCTCTGCCTCTCTTTTGCTCTCTAGGGGAGTTGCTGCCTGTGCTGTACTCATGAATGATATATTTTCTAAGGAAGGAAAAGTAAAAGTTGCAGAGTATCTTTGCACTGCCTTTACAGCACAGGTCCTTCTGCAGAGAGGAATAAAGACATTTCTTCACTCTGCAGTGACATGGCAATCACATACACATTTCACCTCCCTGGTTTATCGTGCTTCATCAGCTTACATTCAAGCAGATACTGAAACATCTTTCTCACAGTCTTTCAGTTTGTTTTTGGAGGATGTGAGAGGCATTGCTTCATCCTTGTTTCAGCTGTGAATATCCTCATAGGTCTTTGCCAAGGATATTATGACCTCTTTGTTTATTTATGAAAAATATCCATTTAGTAGTAGGGCTAGCAATAGCACTATGTAATATTCAGTTCCTTCAGAACTTCAGTTCCTTTCACATTATTTTAATTTTTTTTCCATGAGCAGGTTTCTTGTCTATGTCCTCCCTGAAGCCTGAAAGTCCTGTGAAAGCCACCATTCCTAAGAAGCATAAACCCTGAATCCTCCCAAGAAGCAGGAAGTGAGTACCAGACTGCCAACAAGTGTACTTTTAAATGTGAATTCTCAAAAACTAGTTTTCTTGCTGCCAGTGCTGATGCTCATTAGTAGCAAGTTATCCCACTCCAAATCATGTTTAACTGAAGCTGTACAGCCTCCATATGAAAACAAGCTTATTTTTCATGCCAGCCATGGTTAGCAGATCTAATGTTGACCAGATGGAATTTTGTTGCAAAATGGTAGTCTCTGAAATTAGGTTATCTGAGCATTCCAGTTAAGATATTTTCAATAGGAACATGAGATGACTGGAGAATTCTCAGACACTACAAAGTTGCTGTCAAGAACCTGTCACAGAACTAGCAATAGATCACCTCTGCCAAAGCCAATTAAATATTAGACTGAGAGAAAGAAATGGGACAGCAAAAAAAACCTGATAAAGACAGAAAACCAGATTTATTTTGCTTCAAAGCCCGAATTCCTAGAAGGAAGAATCCTCTAGAGGTATTTTTTTGGTTATTTTAAGCCTGTGTTGAAATTAGGTGGACTTAAAAAAATTAATAGGACTTGGAATATTACTGCTCCTCCTTCCTCTTCTAATTCTGTACTTAGCACTGCTATTTTAGGCAACTTGGTGTCCTGCCCTCACTAGTCCTTCTAAAATTCCAAATGCCTGAACAGAATGCTGTTGCAGCATTTTCTGAAAATGACTTCAGAGAAACCTTCAGCATTCCTTGGTCTTCCCTCCCATTCTCTTTCAGCCCTCTCACCATGTTCTACAGTTGCAGTTAGAGTAATCCAGCCACCTGGGGCCTCATGTGCCTCGCAGGTGTGACTGTATTCCACCCACTTCTGCCTTCTGCACCACTGTTCTTCTTGCTCCCCATGGAGCTGGATCACTGTGGGCAGTCCTGGTGCAGGGCCTCTGCTCCTGCTCTATGGCTGAGGAACCTCCAGCTGAGCCCAGTGACCACAGGGCCCACAAGGC